>CAJQZP010000008.1:715000-1315000 GCA_907164705.1 Parnassius apollo
TGTTAGGAACCCCTGTCCCATGGCAAACTAAAGCCAAATACCTAGGCGTCACCCTTGATGCAAGGCTCACTTTCGAGCCCCATATCAAGAAGGTTACTCGCACCGCACGTTTTTACATGGGTAGGCTCAACAGCATGTTGGGCAGACACAGTAAAATGTCCCTCCGCAACAAGCGAACCCTATATAAGGTGTGCATACGACCTGTCATGACCTACGCGGCCCCCATTTTTGCACATGCTAAGCCCAAAGTTATAAATGAACTTCAAATAGTTCAAAATCTATTCTGTCGTAGGGCCACTAACTCCGTATTATGTCCGTAATGCCGACCTACATCGAGACTTAGAGCTCCCAACAATCCAGCAATTCCTTAAATCACTCTCTGAGAGATTTTTCAAAGCCTCAGAGTCCCACCCAAATCATCTCATTCGTGAGACAGCTGCCTATGCAGCCCCTATCCACACTCGCTATAGTGTGCGCAGACCGAGAAACTCTCTCTCGGACCCCCCCCAACAAGCTTTCGGCTGACCTGAACTGCCTCCTGGCGGCTCAGGCCGAGCCGACATAACACATCCATTAATCTGCCTTAGTTAGGCACTCTTCTAAGCGGTTTTTCGCCGCTTGCGCCCTCTTTTCTGCCAAGGAGGGTCGCGTTCGTATACGGCTTAGAGTTCTCTAGTCAGATCGTTAAGCCATTTCCTAAAAGGCGGTGTTTAGTGGGTAAAAGTCTCCACATAACCACGCAGCCGGCTGCGTGGTATGCTATGAGCATTCACCGCCTCCCTCCCCCCGCTTTCCGGAGGGTTGCCCATATTTGCTTCGGGCGCAAAAAAAAAAAAACAAATGAAATGCTTAGACTTTGCAGTGAACACACGTGAACAAGTAACCCAAGTAAGAACAAGTAAAGATGGACTAGCTCTGAAGAAGCCGCTCAAGTGATTGCCCTATTGTAGTCGGGGATGCGGCAGTGTGACGTTGCTCGACAGTTGAACCTGTCCCGTTTTTCAGTTCGACGGGTGTTCCAACGTTTTCAGCAGACTGGTGGTTATGTTAGAAAACCGGGATCTGGAAGAAAACGGTGCACATCAGAAAGAGATGACCGTTTCATCGTTACGACATCTTTACGAAACCGTTTTACAAATGCTGTTGAGTTGCAACAACAACTTCGATCAACTCGGAGAACATCTGTGAGTGTTTCTACGAAGAAGAAGGTTACACGAAAAGAGTAGTAGTAGAGTGTAGTTTATAAATATACAATACGATAGCTTAAGAGCCAGTGGGCGGCACGGTATTTCAATAAGCTTTACTTTTTTTTCAGTTAACCCTCTATACCTGAGTTACATGAAATGGGGACTCTTAAGTTTAACCGGCGGTCGACATAGAGACGCTTAGGAGTTAAAGGTGTAAAAAAAAAGGCCAAAAAGAACGTGATAGGAATAAGTCTGCCGCTTTAACATCTGAAATATTCAATAAAAATTACCGAAAAATAACCTTAGCAGACACCTGTGATGGTCTCAAGGTCATGGCAGACAGTTTGAAAAGTACAAATTTTTATTAATAATTTACGTTATTTCAATAAAGTTGCAATTTATATATACATTGTTGATAATATTATTTGACATGTATAATTTTCATGGCAGACATATATTTTGGTTCTATCGCCCAGGCAGACAACAAACTTCTGGGGCGTCCATAAGCGCGTACTATACAAAGATTTAAATAGTGTACTATAACACTCGCTTTAATCCAGTCATTATATTAATTAAAAAATTTATTACATTAATTGAAAGTTAATACTATCGTTTCATATTGATTGCAATTAATAATTATGGGATGGTAAATGTCTGTCTGAAAAAATAATAAATTAGATATACTGAATCTGTCTTATAAATACATATTATTTTATTATAATTGGTCGCTCATGTTTCCACACATTTTGTTATACCACGGATAGGTACTTAGACTTCGTCAAAATAATTATTTTACTAAAACAATAATTCCAAAAAACAAACACAATAGCAGTCATACTATTAAATACTAACTTATCTTCCAACGTAGCTATACCGTTACTTACTATAGTAAAAAAAAACTAATTTGCAGTCGTGATGTAAATCAGGTGAATTTTTTTTAAATCAAACTTACTATACTATTAAAAATTTTCTTGTATTTTTTTCTGAAAGGCTATAAATTCTGCAATGATCCATATCAAGGCCGGACACCCTGTATAATTAATGGAAAACACTCCACTAAATAACTAAATTGTTCTATGATGTACGCCGGAAAATGACGATAAAAATGTAGCTCTTGAGTGTATAGCGAACCCGAGCAGACTTGCGTTCACAAGTTGCACTGGTTCACGAGTACAGATGCGACCATCTCAGCAGGAAAGTGACAACTTGTCACACGACGCTGCCATAAGAAGCATAGTCCTTTAAGCGAACACGACAATATCATGACACACTGAGATGTATCTCCGAAAAACGCAAAATTAAGACACTTTTACTTTTACACACTCGCAATTTCCCATGGGATCACTTACAATGTTTTCCTAAAAATCTATCTATGCAACCACCTACGTATTCTAATAACCAATAGTTTTAAGTCACAAATTCACATGGCTTGGTGATCAACTGGAATAGCACTGTTCCATGTTGCTGTGTTGTCAAAATATTCATATGTACTAAGAGTTAGTGTTCATTCGATTACTCTGCTGGGTTTTGAAGATTGAAGCATAAACCCTTTTAATGTGATTTGTGAATTTTCTTTTGATATTACACAACACTCAAAAATCGTTTGTCTTCATTGCCCTTTATATGATTTAAATATCTTAGTTAATCTAAATTTGGGATTAATAGTTTTGCAACTAATTCATACACTACGATTACAATTTTTTTTGGCATACTAAATTCATGTTTACGTACCTACATACATAATATTTGCAATAGAGTACTTTTTATTAAAAGTAAGGATATTAATTTCTTTAAACAGTTCCCTCGATAACCAAATACAAATAATTCAAATTACAAATGGAACGCATTTATGGACGCCGTGGACGCCCCAGAAGTTTGTTGTCTGCCTGGGTGATAGAACCACAATATATGTCTGCCATGACAATTATACATGTCAAATAATATTATCAACAATATGTATAAATTGCAACTTTATTGAAATACGTAAATTATTAATAAAAATTTTTACTTTTCAAACTGTCTGCCATGACCTTGATACCATCATAGGTGTCTGCTAAGGTTATTTTTCGGTAACTTTTATTGAACATTTCAAGATGTCAAAGCGGCAGACTTATTGCTATCACATTCTTTTTGGTCATTTTTTTACACCTTTAACACCTGAGCGCCTCAATGTCGACCGCTAGTCAAACTTAAGAGTCCCCATTTCATGTACCGCAGGTATAGAGGGTTAACTGAAAAAAATGAGAAGTTTATTGAAATACCGTAAGTCTGCCGCCCACTGGCTCTTAAGCTAGATATATAACAATGCGACACAAAGATGTCACGTGGACGCATTGTATCGCTATGGCGATGGCGTCGTAATTATTGAAGTAGTTTTTTTTTAAATATGTGTTTGACATCTATGTGAATGTGTATGTGAGGGTAATATGGCCATCCGGTTAATATGGTCACTTTTTTGTAACTCAAAAACAACAGCCTTATTTGCACAGGTGGCTTTGTGATACGATAGCTCTCCATAGGTCAATCAAATAACAAGGGGTCAAAAGGGCGATGCTTTATCGACGCCATTTTGATAGTTGACATTATAGTTAACATTTTTGTCGATAATAGTATGGTATAGTGCAGTTAGTTTTTTAAAGTAGATTTCTTTTCTAGTAGAAATCTTCCTAATTATTGCTAAAGCTTGTTTTTTTTCTTAATATATTTGTTGTAGTATACGACTTTGTGTTTCTGTGCTTCTCCTAGTTTTGCTTTTATAGAGCAGCAAAGTGTAAGGTGACCATATTACCGTCACGTATCTTCTCAGCAGTAGGTCATTGCGTATACATAAATAATTGGCATAGAATATAAGCAAAAGGATTTAGGACCAACACAGTGGCGAATATAGTGGCGAAGATATTCGCCGAGAGGTTGTGACGGCATCCACACGTTGGAAGGTCGTTCAGTTTGCTTCGGTTCAGGCCAATGTGCGGACGAGTTTATTTTATTTTAGACGACGGCTCTCTGGCGCAGTAGCTTTGCAATGAATGCCTTCGCCGGGGGCCACAGGTTTGAATCCCGCACGGAACAATTATTTGTATGTCCTACAAATAATTGTTCCGGGTCTGGATGTATGTCCTTGTGCAATTTATGTTCGTAAGCTGCCTCCGCGATACAGGAGAAAATTCAAGTGTGGGGGTAACGCTTTTATAAAATAATTATAAAAGAATAGTCGATATTAATGGGGCTGTAAATAGATATACGATATATGATTAGCTTTATTTATTCTTTACATGCATCATAAACTGGAATAAATACTATTAATTAGAACTTAACTTATTTTAAAGTTAAAGGAGTTATAATCGATTAGTCTGTCTTAAAATTGGGTTTTGATTTTAAAGTTTAGCAAAACATGTACTTGCTTTTATATCAGACATTTGATATATATAAAAAACACCTTATAATTGGGAGCTTGTAGCAAACTAAACGTGCGCCCAACGTGTGGCCGCAGCGCCCAAACTCTGCCAACAATCCTTTGATCTTTTGGGAAAAACCTACACCATACGGATCTCGCGCCAACTTGTGTGCCATCGTTCCAATACATACAAATGAAGCTCAAACACCCGCTCCCCACGTTTTTTTTTGCGCCCGAAGCAAATATGGGCAGCCCTCTGGAAAACGGGGGGAGGGAGGTGGGGAATGCTCATAGCATACCACGCAGCCGGCTGCGTGGTTATGTGGAGACTTTTACCAAGTAAACCACACCTTTTAGGGACTGGCTTAACGGTCTAGCAAGAGATCTCTAAGCCGTATACGAACGCGACCCTCCTTGGCAGAAAGGAGGGCGCAAGCGGCGAAAAGCCGCTTAGACGAGTGCCTAACTAAGGCAGATTAAGGGATGTGTTATGTAGACTCGGCCTGAGCCGCCAGGAGGCAGTTCAGGTCAGCCGAAAGCTTGTTGGGGGGGGGTCCGAGAGAGAGTTTCTCGGTCTGCGCACACTATGGCGAGTGTGGATAGGGGCTGCATAGGCAGCTGTCTCATGAATGAGATGATTTGGGTGGGACTCTGAGGCTTAGAAAAATCTCTCAGAGAGTGATTTAAGGAACTGCTGGATTGTTGGGAGCTATAAGTCTCGGTGTAGGTCGGCATTACGGACATAATAGGGCGAGTTTGTAGCCCTACGACAGAATAGATTTTGAACTATTTGAAGTTCATTTATAGCTTTGGGCTTAGCATGTGCGAAAATGGGGGCCGCGTAGGTCATGACAGGTCGTATGCAGACCTTATATAGGGTTCGCTTGTTGCAGAGGGACATTTTACTGTGTCTGCCCAACATGCTGTTGAGCCTACCCATGTAAAATCATGCGGTGCGAGTAACCTTCTTGATATGGGGTTCGAAAGTGAGCCTTGCATCAAGGGTGACGCCTAAATATTTGGCTGTAGTTTGCCATGGGACAGGGGTTCCTAAAATCCTGATTGGCGGAGTGGTGGTGAGACGGCGTCGTTTATTTTCGGCGACGGTTATTCTCCGGGTTTACGTCGATACGCCATTTTTGGAACCAATATCCTAAGTCGCTTACTGACTTTTGGATCTTGTTCCGAATCTGTGGCAGTGAGACCTTTAGAGTAGAGGGCTGTGTCGTCTGCGAAGAGGGCTAGTTTAACACCATTCGACGGGATAAGGATGTCGTTGGTGAATAGTATATATAGGAGGGGGGCAATCAAAAAGCCTTGAGGGACACCGGCATTGATTTGACGAGTAGAGGATAGCGTGCCTTCGTGTCTAAAGCGAAAGGTACGATCCTTCAGATGGGAGGCTACAAGGCGAACGAGACGGTCTGGGAGGCCTAAGTCGTACAATTTGTAGATAAGGCCCTTGTGCCAGACTCTGTCGAATGCCTTGGCAATGTCGAAGAAGACCGCGATGGTTTTTTGACGACGAGGATAAAAACCGCTGAGGATATATTCCACAATGCGGTGAACTTGCTGGGGGCACGAGTGTTTGGCTCGAAACCCGAATTGTTGTGGGATGACAAGAAGGTCGCCGTCTGTGGGAAACAAATGGCGCCTCATGCGCACGAGAATGACTCGTTCGAAAAGGTTGCCCATGGCCTTGAGGAGGCTGATGGGACGGTGATTGGACGGGAGGAGGTGAGGTTGGCCTGGCTTGGGAATACCAATGACAGTTGCCTCTTTCCAAGAGGTGGGAAAATAGCTAAATTCGAAGCAGGCGTTGAAGATTATGGCCAATAAGGCGATCACCTGCTCCGGAAAGTATTTGAGGGCTTGGTTGGAGATACCATCCGCACCCGGTGCTTTTTTGGGCTTAAGTCCTTTGATGGTAGATGAAATCTCATCCTTGGACACAGTGATAGGGTCAGAGGCGGTAGGGGGCGAGTTCCGGCTGCTAATATCTAGGGGAAGACTAGTTTTAGCAACCGGGACAACCTTTTCATTCTCTTTAAGAGAGGATGTTATAAATGAGGTGAGATTTTCGACCGCGGTGTCTATTTTCCCCGTACTGTCGAGGACGTCGGAAGAAAGAGTTATGAGAGAGTCCGGAGAGTCTATAGCCGAGGCTAGAGACTTCTTGAAGCCCTTCCAGTTGGTATAGGTTTTGGAAGTAGGAGTTGGAGATGGCTGATGGCCAAGAAAGAGGGATACAGGACGGTGGTCGGATCCTAGATCATCGAGAGAGTCGATTGCTCTAAGGTTAAGGGAGACTCCTTTAACTAGAGCAAACTCTAGCACGTCAGGAGCGTAGTTAACACTGTCGGGATAGTGAGTATACAACGAGGAGGCTTTAGACAGTCAGGTCGAGAGACTGAGTGATATTGAGCAGCACCCTGCCACTACTGGTAGTAGTGCGGCAGGTCCATTCAGTATGCTTGGAGTTAAAGTCTCCAAACATAATGACTGAACCGCCTAATGCAAGGATGGCTTCGAAATCACTCTTAACGGGAAGGGTTCCGCTAGGGATATAGCAAGAGGCTATAATGATTGACTGGTGTCCAGTCATGGCTAATCTAGTGATATTGGCTTCCATACTGGTAAGCTTCGGAGTGGGTATGTGGGAGCAATGAAGGGACTTTTTGTAATAAATGGCAGTACCGCCGCCTTTGCGGTCGGGTCTGTCATACGCAGAAGTGAATAATTTTTAATAGAGACCTTGGGGCTGAGGTGGGTCTCCTGAAGGAGGAGGAGGTCGGCTTCGCGATCTCGAAGAAATAGCCTAATCTCTGGAAGGTTATTTCGCAAACCGCGGATATTGAATGAAACAAGCGACAAGTTTGATACGACCGTGCGATATTGCGGGAGCAGAGGGCTCCGGCATAGTGTTATTACAAAGACCTTAGTAGGTTGATGTGCTCAGTAAGAGCAAGGAGACAGTCCTGAGGGGACTGAGCGGTGCACAGTTTACGCGCAAGGATAGAGATTTCCTCTATATTGATCATATTCATAGTGCTATACACTAGGCTTAGATCTTCTACCTGTTCTTCTGTTCTGTTCTTCTACCTTCGACCTGTTTTTGTGGGTCGGCGGAGGGCCGCGGGATATTTGACGCCTTTGGGAACCAAGGGTTTATTGGAAGCGGCGCAGGCTGGGAGAGCGGAAGGCTCATAAGGGGCCGAGGAGGGCCCTGAGGTGGCCGATAGGGGCCCTGAGGGGGGCCGATAGATGCCCTGTGTGGGCTGAGATGAGCCCTGAGGGGGGCTGAGGTAGGGGCTGGCCCTGGCGGGGCTTGCGGCTTACAAGAGCCGGGAAGGTTCGGTCATTGACCTGGGGTGGAGCTTTGTGGCTCGGAGGTGGGTTCTGACAAGAACAAGGGCTCGCTCTGAGAAGAGTAAGAACGATCTTCCAAGAACAGTAACAAACAACAAAGTAACAGTATTACAATAAACAATAACAGAACAATTAAAAGTAAAAGAACAATCGAAACAATAAAAGCAAAGCGCACTCAAACCTCCCCGCCGGAGCGTGGAGGCAAGAACGATGCGAAACCAAAGGACCTCACCAACGGCGTCTGCTCGGCCGGTGTTAGCAGGGGAGAGCGGGGCGCGCGGGCGAGAGGTTGCACTCCGCACGAGGTCGGAGCGCGAACTGTATGCACGACCGCACGTCGTGCATACAGTTCGTCGTATATATATATATATATATATATATATCGCACATATGTATAGAAGCAACAAAAATAATATAAGCAGGATTTTTTGTAATACATAACACGATTTAAAAGTGTCCATGGAGTGTCTTGCACGTAACCTTAAATGAAATATTAAACAAACATATTTATACCGTGTGATTTTTATTGCCGTCTGCAAAAAGCAGGGTGTAGCAGGTGAATGGAATAGAAGCTTTTTTGGCACAGATATTTTACAATATTTTTTTATTTTACATTAACATATTATGAAATTGATCTATCAATAAATAATACTTCAATCAAATAGATTTTGGGTTAAACGATTTTATATAATATACAAACATCCTTTTTTATAAAATATATTACATAAAAATATATGACGTATATTTCATTATTCGTTTCTTGGAGAAGGTTTATGTGTATAAACTAAAAAGTAAAAACACAGTTAAAAAATATATTTTTATTTTAATAGCTTATTTTTCAATCAAGCGCGACAATTAATAAATTAATGCATGCGCTAAAATAAAATAAAACGTTGCTGATCACAACCTATGATATTAACAGGCAGGACAAAGTCTGCCGGGTTTAGCTACGCAATATATTTTATCAAATCAATATAAAAATATATGGGTTCCTTTACTTCCATTGCCTAATGTATATATTTCAAGACAATCGTTTTCAGAAGTAAACTCGAGTCATGCGTCGGAGCTAAAGTAATACCTCAACGGCTGACACACATACACATTTTTTTTATTTAATCATACCTTTTATAAAAAAGTTATTTTTAACCTTTTGAATGAACTGAGGTATATCACAATTTGAATTTTGTCTAAACATTTCCTTAAAAACTTTAATTCCCAACTTTGCCACAAGCAAGATCTAAGCTTTGGTACTCGAATGTACAATATTGAATTACTCGTTTTTCTATTTTGAGAGTGGCATCTTTTCGCATAAACTACTTTTCCGTGTTACAGAAAATATTATATAATATCAAAGAATTCTTTTTCCATACGTGGTGTGGTTTCACAGAATTTTAAATAGTAATTCATAACTTTGCACTCAAATTATGTCGATATATCATAAGATAGCATTTCAAGCAAGGTGCACATCCACCTCTCACAGTTTTCAATCTATAAGAAGAAAAATAAAACGGTATTTCGAAAGTAAGCAATGAATCAGTAGGAAAAGCACTCGTGAACGACCCGCCGCGTCGTGATTAAAATCACGAAGCTGTTTTTATCGTCTCCATGCAGTTGTAGCCCAGCCTCCCCGCGGTCACAAGTAACTGCTAATAACAGCCCGTCCGAGCTCTGCGCGGGACGTCAGTCCGATATGAAAGAAGCGGTTTTTTTTTTCTTTTTAAATTTCATTCTACTGCTACTAAATAGGGATGGCAGGGCTTTTATGGCGCTAAGCTCAATAGTGTCGTTGTCCGTGTTTCAATGGGGATTAAAATTTAAAAAAAATTAAATTCTTGATAACGGTGAGAGTGGCCTAGGTTCTACTATGGAGTTTAACGGCCTATAAATTAGAATAAGATATATTCGTAGGCGTATCCCGTCTCTTATCAATATCGTTATAATAATGTTCTACAGACAGAATTTTTTTTCGCGGCGGCCAGTCTGAACAGAGACTAGCTATCTTCGCAGGACAGAATCATAGTGCCCGAGTGCATGTGCACGCACAGCTACCTGCACTCTATTGCTGTACACATAGTCCGATGGGATAGTGATGCGAGGCTACCGGAGAGAGATCAGGCAAGACCAACGTTTTACCGTTGGATCTCGGAACCACGGTTTCTGAGGCACGGGAGTTAAACGTCACCAACTGACCTCCTGACTTCGGGTTGCTACTGAAAAATTCTTCCACAGATAAACCTAGTAATTGATTTTGGTCCGACCCAGGTTCGAACCCGGCACCTAATAATCAGCAACCACTTTCACCCAATAAACTTACGAAGCATTTTAAGAAGGCGTATACCGTCCTCTAGCAATATTTATGTTAATAACATATTTTATACGTAGTCTAGTCATGTTGCAGCTATTATGGTTGTAGTATGAATTAGTCGTCTCAAACGGGGAAGGAACACGTTCTCAAAGAATACCAGCGTAAAATAGCAGCTTAATGCTAAAGCCACACAGGCTTGTGGTGAGTGTAGAGAACTGGAGACCCGTTTTACTGGAATCGAGGCATTCCATTTTAGTCCTCAAAGGTGATAGCGCATCTACATTTTGATTATTAATCGAGGTTAAATATAGATGTCTATGGGCCACAGCATGCACTTACCATCAGATGGACTGTGTGATTTTTTATCACCGTTATCCTATAGAAAAAAAAACACAACAATAATAAAAAATGTAAGTGCAAAATTTGCGGCTGAATTTTATAGATTTGAGTCCGCTATTCGACTAATACTTTCTAGAAAAAATCCTTAGTTCCATCAAGGCTTACTTGGAATGGAAACTACCGTGTGGTGGAGGTGTTGATTCCTCTACCGCGTATCGTCCGTGAGCGTCTTAAGAGGCGACAGAGGGAAACAAATAAGGACATGAGCAGCAGCGGCTTCCTGTAAACAAATGGAAAGTAAAAAACTACGGTTGCTAAAGCGCGGATCATATACCTATACATATACCTATAAGCGTCTCAACAGTGACATATATAGGCGATATTTACAAGGCAATTTATGGGGAGAACTATATCAGCCGCGGACTTTGATAGTTTGTAATGGATGGAATGGTTAACATGGATGCTAGCAATGTAACGTAGTTAAGCCCCCCACTGGGCACGACCTCCCCTCGTTTATAAGAGAGTTTTTGAAGCAGGAAAAGGGTGGTCATACAATGCGTATTGTGTGGATTTCATATACTAAAATTTTTATTCAAACAAGTGATCAGCACTTTTTGAATTCCCATTTTATTAAGGGACTTAATACAAAAGGTGACGATGATAGTCCCATTGCGTGGTAGAACCACGCTGCAGCTATGATTCAGATCGACCGGCAGCTTACTGCTGCTGTGTTTTGTATGGTGAGTGTAAAGAACCGCGGTCCCATTCTACTGGAAATTCGTTCCTTTCCTCAGGGTAACAACACATTTTGATTATTAATCAAAGACAGATGTAGTCTATGAGCCATACATTCTACTTAGCTAGATTGTGTGCTCATTTCTTGCCATTATTCTATACAAATCTTACGAGAACCTAAACTAAAACAATAGTAATAGAATATAATCGAAACTAAGATTCAACACCACATATAACGCGACATCTGATGAACATCCCGCCAATATAAACTTGAATACACATACATCCCATCAATACATATCAAACTTAAAATTTCAATTAAAATATACATTGGTGCCGGCGGGAGTTGAATACAATCCGTATTGATTATATGATAAAATTTCAGCCGCGTTGGTTAAGGCGACACCGTGAAAAATACACCTCCTTTCATCGAATAGTTTAAGACTATGACACCCCTAACGAAAGTGGGATTTTGATATAGGTAAATTCATGTCTTTATCTTGAATTTAATTGCTCAAAAACACGATTGTATAATTTTGACTCGATCATAATTATTTGCGAAAACACCTCTAAAAATCACTATAGTTGAAATTACAACGAAATCATTTGATCTATATGCTTGGGAATCACTCAAATATATTCATAACATCAATAGTCATAATTTACTTGCTCATTATTTTGATAACCTAAATCAATAATTTTTAAAAGAATAATTTAAGATTCTGACAATTTCTAAGCGCTTTTAATCGTCGCGGGCGCCACGCTATTTTAGACCTTATGACCTTATGACGGCGTTTCTTCAAGTTTTTATAGAAATTATGTATTCACTCGGATCAGTACGGCGATAGCGTTTTCGATGTGTCGTCTTAATACAAACCCGTTGATGAGAACACGGATTAAGTCTATGATTACTCCGCTCCTATCGGTCGTAACGTGATGCTGTATGATGATATATAACCTTTTTAATAAACGAACTATCTAACGCTATAAGCTAAAAGGTTAAACAGTAATGAAAAAAACTACTTAAGGTGATGTGGGCGAACAAAACAGATTTTTCACGCTTTAAAAGTGCAATATTTTGTCATTAGAAACTACGAATTCACATTTTTTTGAAATTTATTATGAAAGTTAAATTTTTTTAAGTGAATTATGATGGCCAAAACACCATTGCAACATTTTGGCTCGATAGAAAATGATCGCAAAGTTTCCTCAAAATCTACAATTTTAGGTACGTCTACTAAGTGAAAAAGCACTTTCATTCGAATGTATTGAAATCAATTTCAATTAAATTCAGGCTATGTATTCACCAGTAAATACGTGAGTAAATTATGGGTTCATTTTTCAATAAAAAAGTATATATATATATATATATATATATATATATACTTTTTTATTGAAAAATAAACCTTATTTTATTTATTTCATTTTAAAAAGAAATATCAAATAAATATTGTGTGATTGAAAAGCGCGCGGGGCGACAAAACAGTCCATATAAAACGTGAAAAATCTGCTTTTGGCGCAGACTTCACCTTAAAAAGTTTACAGAAAATTGTAAAATTTTATATCCTCTGTCACTGCCAAGACTAAGACGAATCTAACGACAACACGTAAACGTGATAGAGCCACGCTGCAGCTATATTAATTGTATGGCTGTAGCACGAACGGGTCTGCTCGACCGGGGACGACCACGCTTCCACAGAATACCAGTTCCATCTTAGTTCTCACGGCTGACTACGCATCTACATTTTGACCAACGAGGATAGATGCAGATGTCACAGCAACCACTTACCGTCAGATGGACTGTGTGCTCGCTTGTCACCCCCATCCTATAAAAAAAACATAATATATAAAAATCCATTAATCCGTTTAAGCTAAAGATTGTATCACAGAAATAAACATATATACTCTCAACAAATATTATTTATTTATATATTTATTTAAAATCATAAACACTGAAATGCATATAGGTGGATTTAGTGCCCGAGGCATTATCTCCAGTCTACCTTAGAGTAGTCCAGAGATAAAAGAGGTACGTGTAAAAAGAATACAGAAAGTCTATTTGCAAACGTAACGTACGTAGTATAGAATGGATATTAACATAATTCGTCGTCGTCCTATCTCTATTCTTCCTTTTTTATCAAAAGTACTTGAAGCTGTTGCTCACAGACAAATTTCTGACTACGTTTTTAAAAATAACTTTTTAAGTAGCTATCAATCAGGTTTCAGGCCAGGACATAGTACAACAACAGCCCTGCTTAAAGTTACGGAAGATTTACGTATAGGTATGGAGGAGTCAAAATTAAATGTGTTAGTTTTAATAGATTTCTTAAACGCTTTTAATGCTGTTGATCATGACATCCTTCTTACAATACTTTCTCACATTGGTTTCTCCTCATCAGCGCGGGAATGGTTCGCATCCTATCTTCAGGGACGTCAACAGGCTGTTCGCGTGGGTCCAGTTATTTCTGACTGGTGCACGCTGGTTGCTGGCGTTCCTCAAGGCGGAATTCTCTCACCTCTTTTGTTTTCAATTTTTATAAATCTCATTACATCTCACATTCGCTGCACGTACCATCTCTATGCCGATGACTTACAAATATACGCTCAGTCTGATGTTAACGATATCGAAGATGCGATCACTGAGCTAAACTCTGACCTCACTCGTATCTCTGATTGGTCTAGCAAATTCTGTATTACTGTTAACCCTACCAAGTGCCAGGCAATTATAGTTGGAAGTAGTTGTCGCTTATCTACATTGGATTTTAATTCACTGCCACCTGCAAATTTTAATAATGCTGTCATACCTTATTCAGCTACTGTGAAAAATCTAGGACTTATCATTGACAGCAGTCTAAGTTGGCGGCCGCAAGTCACGAAATTAAGCAAAAAAGTTATCAACACCTTGCGTTGTCTGTATCGACTCAAGAATTTTCTTCCAGTGAGAACAAAGGTAATGTTGGTTCAAACGCTCGTATTACCAATACTAGATTATGCAGATGTATGCTATGCTGATGCCTCTCAAGAACTTCTTAACGAACTGGAGCGTCTTCTCAATAATTGTATTCGCTTTATCTTTGGCTTACGTAAATTCGATCACGTCTCTTCATTCCGTTCTCAGCTCAAATGGCTGCCTCTTCCTCTTCGTAGATCTTTTAGAATCCTTTCTATGCTATTCTCTATTTTACACGATCCGTTTGTCCCTGCATATCTGAAATGCAAATTTCAGTATCAGGGCGATTCTCACAACCGATGTCTTCGTTCCGCGGAAAATCTAACTCTTCATGTTCCTTTCTGTCGCACGGGCTTCTCTTACAATTCTTTCACTTCAAATACAGTAAGACTCTGGAACATGTTACCCAGAAATATAAAAGAAGCAAAAACTAAACCTATCTTTAAACGTTTACTCTGGGAATATTACTTAACGAAGCAGTAGTAGTTTCGGATTATAATAAAAAATTTAAAAACTTCAGAAACTGTTATATTCTCAAGTATGTATAGTATAAAAATATCATATTTATTTATTGTGTATGTATTTATTGTGGGTATTTGTGTATATATAAAATAATATTGTATGCATGTAAGTAGTAATGTAAATGTATATGTATGTGTATTGTTTATTATCATTATATTATAATTTTGTATTTTTTCCTTAAACCTTTAATTTTTTTTTTAATTATGAGTTTTGCACCCATCACTAGATTCTCTGCACAAACCAAAGGTAGACTGGTAGAGAATGCCTTTAGGCATTAAGTCCGCCGTTTTGTACATTTCTTTTATGTCTGCAAATAAAGCTTAAATAAATAAATAAATAATTTATATATGTGATATAAATAAATACATAAATATATACAAATATTTATAATTATATAAAATATGCATATATATAAATATACAAATATATATTAAACATAAAGTTAAGAACGCTAAGGTGGTTCTGCCGTTTTATTTACAAGAAATTTTCGAACTTTGGATTTAAACAAAACCGGTTTTGGCACTACTTAATAAATAAATTAGAAAAGTATTTTTTTGCGCCCGAAGCAAATATGGGCAACCCTCCGGAAAACGGGGGAGGGAGGTGGGGAATGCTCATAGCATACCACGCAGCCGGCTGCGTGGCTATGTGGAGACTTTTACCCACTAAACCCCACCTTTTAGGGACTGGCTTAAGTCTAAGTTCAGGTCAGCCGAAAGCTTGTTGGGGGGGGTCCGAGAGAGAGTTTCTCGGTCTGCGCACACAATAGCGAGTGTGGATAGGGGCTGCATAGGCAGCTGTCTCACGAATGGGATGATTTGGGTGGGACTCTGAGGCTTTGAAAAATCTCTCAGAGATTGATTTAAGGAACTGCTGGGTTGTTGGGAGCTCTAAGTCTCGGTGTAGGTCGGCATTACGGACATAATAGGGCTAGTTAGTGGCCCTACGACAGAATAGATTTTGAACTATTTGAAGTTCATTTATAGCTTTGGGCTTAGCATGTGCGAAAATGGGGGCCGCGTAGGTCATGACAGGTCGTATGCAGACCTTATATAGGGTTCGCATGTTGCGGAGGGACATTTTACTGTGTCTACCCAACATGCTGTTAGCCTAACCATGTAAAATCGTGCGGTGCGAGTAACCTTCTTGATATGGGGTTCGAAAGTGAGCCCTGCATCAAGGGCGACGCCTAAATATTTGGCTGTAGTTTGCCATGGGACAGGGGTTCCTAACATCCTGATTGGCGGAGAGGTGGTGAGACGGCGTCGTTTATATTCGAAGCAAACGACGGAGCTCTTCTCCGGGTTTACGTCGATACGCCGTTTTTTGGACTAACGCTTACTGACTTTTGGATCTTGTTCCGAATCTGTGGCAGTGAGTTGCCTTTAGAGTAAAGGGCTGTGTCATCTGCGAAGAGGGCTAGTTTAACACCATTCGAAGGGATAGGGATGTCGTTGGCGAATAGTATATATAGGAGGGGGGCAAGCACAGAGCCTTGAGGGACACCGGCATAGTTTTGACGAGTAGAGGATAGCGTGCCTTCGTGTCTAAAGCGAAAGGTACGATCCTTCAAATAGGAGGCTACAAGGCGAACGAGACGGTCTGGGAGGCCTAAGTCGTACAAATTGTAGATAAGGCCTTCGTGCCGGATTCTGTCGAATGCCTTGGCAATGTCGAAGAAGACCGCGATGGTTTTTTGACGACGGGGAATAAAAACCGCTGAGGATATATTCCACTATGCGGTGAACTTGCTGGGGGCACGAGTGTTTAGCTCGAAACCCGAATTATTGTGGGATGACAAGAGGGTCGCCGTCTGTGGGAAACAACTGGCGCCTCATGCGCACGAGAATGACTCGTTCGAAAAGTTTGCCCATGGCCTTGAGGAGGCTGATGGGATGGTGATTGGACGGGAGGAGGTGAGGTTTGCCTGGCTTGGGAATTCAATGACAGTTGCCTCTTTCCAAGAGGTGGGAAAATAGCTGAATTCGAAGCAGGCGTTGAAGATTATGGACAATAAGGCGACCACCTGCTCCGGAAAGTATTTGAGGGCTTGGTTGGAGATGCCATCCGCACCCGGTGCTTTTTTGGGCTGAAGTTTTTTGATGGTAGATGAAATCTCATCTTTGGACACAGTGATAGGGTCAGAGGCGGTAGGCCCCCCCCCCCCGCCCCGAACGGGTTCCCGCCTTGTCGTGGCGGGGGGCTTAGTAGCCGTGGCTTGGCCTCCCACGGTGAACAAAGAGGAACCCACGTGGCTGGCCCGAGGTGAAGGGCCGGCCTGAGGTGGCCACTCCGAGTGGGCTTGGGGAGCCCACTTCGGATGTGTGCTGGTAGACTGCAGCGAGTGGGGACTCGCGCACCCTCTACCGCTGCAGCCGAGGTGGAGTCGCGGAGGAAGAGGAGTGTTGGTGTGGCGATGCGCCACTCGCCCTATCCTTCGCGACTCAAACGGGGCCGCACCGTTGATGCGGTGGTGGTGGGGCTGCGGGGGGAGAGGATTGTCGGTATTGCGAGGTGCCGCTCTCCCTACCCTTCGCAGCCGAATCTTGGTTGGTGGCGGAGCCATAGACCAGATCCGCCACTGGGGTCGGAAAGGCTAGTACTTCTAAGTGCTCGTTTTTCCTGGCCCCATGGCCTTTGTGCATCGGACGCGGGGGGCGTCTGTTGCACAGACGTAATTGGAGGCCGTGGAGGAGGGCGCGCCATGTGTTCTGGTGCGCCTTACCTGGGAATGAGAACGGGGAGGAATTTTCCTCTCCCGAGGAGGTGCTGCCATGGGGCGGCAGGCGCTAGTAGGGCCGCGGATGTGTGCGAAAGCGTTCCCGTAGCCCTGCCAATATGCGACAAAGGTGGAACACCATGGGGTTTTAGTCGGTGCGAGTCCGACATAACCCGTCCTTGCCCCCGCGAGGCGGGTATGCGTAGGCATTTCCCCATGTAAAAAAAAAAAAAAAAAAAAAAAAAAAAAAAAAAAAAGAGGCGGTAGGGGGCGAGTTCCGGCGACGGACCTCGTCCTCCACTAGTTGGATGTGTATGGGGTCAGTGGGTTGTGAGCTGGGAGAGCATTGAGTGGCGACGCTGTCGGCGAAGCACTCAGCCTTTTCTTCGTCCTCGAAGGCAATAGAGCCGTCGGGACGAGACAGAGGGGGAGTATGCGTTATAGCGTCTATCCGGAGGGCTCTCGCCATCTGGTAGTACGCTGTGTGGGAGGGAGAGATTTTCTACATGAGATTGCTCCTTTCGAGGTCTCTGTAATCTTGGAGGCGGTAACGGAGTTTGCATTGAAGGTAATGGGCCGCGAGTCTATATTCGGGAGTGGGATAGCGTGCAGCTCTACGGAGGGCAGCTTTTTTGGCTTTTAGCAGGTTGCTAATATCTAGGGGAAGACTAGTTTTAGCAACCGGGACAACCTTTTCATTCTCTTTAAGAGAGGATGTTATAAGTGAGGTGAGATTTTCGACCGCGGTGTCTATTTTCCCCGTACTGTCGAGGACGTCGGAAGAAATGGTTATGGGAGGGTCCGGAGAGTCTATAGCCGAGGCTAGAGACTTCTTGAAGCCCTTCCAGTTGGTGTAGGTTTTGGAAGTGGGAGTTGGAGATTGCTGATGGCCAAGAAGGAGGGATACAGGACGGTGGTCGGATCCTAGATCATCGAGAGACTCGATTGCTCTAAGGTTAAGGGAGACTCCTTAAACTGGAGCAAAGTCTAGCACGTCAGGAGCGTAATTAACATTGTCGGGATAGTGGGTGACAGCGAGGGGATGTAGACAGTAGGTCGAGAGACTGAGTGATATTGAGCAGCACCCTGCCACCACTGGTAATAGTGCGGCAGGTCCATTCAGTATGCTTGGAGTTAAAGTCTCCAAACATAATGAGTGAACCGCCTAATGCAAGGATGGCTTCGAAATCACTCTTAACGGGGAGGGTTCCACTAGGGATATAGCAAGAGGCTATAATGATTGACTGGTGTCCAGTCATGGCTAATCTAGTGATAGTGGCTTCCTTACTGGTAAGCGTCGGAGTGGAGGTAGAGGACTTTTTGTAATAAATGGCAGTACCGCCGCCTTTGCGGTCGAGTCTGTCATTACGCAGAAGTGAATAATTTTTAATAGAAAGGCCTTTAGAGATCTTGGAGCTGAGGTGGGTCTCCTGAAGGAGGAGGAGGAGGTCGGCTTCGCGATCTCAAAGAAATAGCCTAAGCTCTGGGAGGTTATTTCGCAAACCGCGGATATTGAATGAAACAAGCGACAAACCCTTTGGTTTGAAAAGACCGTGCGATATTGCGGGAGCAGAGGGCTCCGGCATAGTGTTATTACAAAGACCTTAGAAGGTTGATGTGCTCAGTAAGAGCAAGGAGACGGTCCTGAGGGGAGTTAGAAAAGATAAGAGCCGAAGCTTAGGAGCCATGCGCTCGTTGTAAATTGTACGCAAGAAATGCGGGTTCGATCCCAGCCAGCATCAATGAAACTGTTCCTTGCAATTTAAGTGCTGATTTACCGCGTGCTCGGCGATGAAGAATAACATCGTAAGGAAATAAAACTAAACAATAGGCCTGAGTCCAGCGACAGCACGTACCTATATAGGCTAATTTTACAGCTTTACTAACTTTAGAAGCCTATTCGTCACTCTACAAGTGATTTCTTACAAAAATCGCTTCGACGTCAATATAAGAAATGCTCAAAGTTGCTCTTTCTCTTTTCAATAAACTTATGTAACTTATCAACGATTATAAGTAAGTCAAAATGTTATTATCAGTCAATATATTAATTAATTAGGTGCCGTGTAGTGGCGATGTAAGAGAATGCACTGCCGTCCTTTCATCCCGTGACTGTCGTAAAGAGGAAGAAGGGAAACTGAATCAGAAGACAGCACCAACATCTTTCTGTAAAAGGCATTAAAAACATTGCTGAAACATACTGCAGTAATATTATGGTTGTAGCACGCTCTCACAGAAGAGCAGCTTAAAAATAGCAGCTCAATGCTGCTATGTTTCTTATGGCGAGTGTAGAGAATCGGAGATCCTTTTTACTGGGAACGAGGCTTTCCATCATAGTCCTTAGGAGTATCAACGTATCTGCATTTTGATTCTTAATCAAGGACAGATGTCGATATATATAGGCCACAAAATCTACTTACCGTCAGCTGGTCTGTGTACCCGTTTGCTACCTTTATTCTATAAAAAATACCGCCTAATGTAGCAGCTATGGCAAATATCTCCTATATGAGGAAACCTACGCGAAGGTCTACGTTTAGCAGTAATTTTTGATAGGCTATAATCAATAAATGAATCTTAACACAAATTAAATTGAAGAACCTGTTTTTCTATTTAATTTGTGTTGACATACTTGACATGTTAATTCGTTTTGACATTTCAAGTAGATCAGGAATGTCCGGATTATTCGCAGAGTGGAGGTAACCCTAAACATTTCAATGTGGTGCCGACCTGTCGTGCCGCCTATTGTTATAACTCTGCGGTTGAATAGAACCTTTCACGTCCTCAGCACAGCCTGTTTACGTAGATTATAGGCCAAGAATTTTAACACATCACACTTCCCGATGTTTTTTTCCTTGAAATCGCTTTGTGAAGGACTTGTTTATGGGTTTTGTAAATATTTCGCGGTATAATGTCTGTGATGTTTTGTTCCAATGGTATTTACTTTTGTTTTTTTTTTAGTAAACAAGAAGCAGTTTTATATTTTACATTGTGTACTATTGGGCCTATATATGTAACGTTACACTTTAATATTAGATGTTCAAAGTCACGCTTAGCCGTGAGACCGAACGAACAAATTACTGTCATCTGTAGGAAACGGGTAGAAGCCGTCTATAACGAAGCTGCTTATCCCGCTTTATAAGCTAGCTGTTTCCCGCGACTGCACCCGCGTGTAATTTAGGACTTTAATTCTTTTGCGCGGAACCCTAATTCTTTTTCTAAAATAAATAAAAGTAGCATAAGTTACTCCTTGTAACATCCGTTATCTGCTGGTGTTCCGTCAAAATGTTAAAAATTCTGTTTTTGTCATAAATTATACCGTATATATTTTCATATGCATTTAGAAAAAATCTGTTATTTTGACATTTCAAACGGACGTAATTTCATTTATTTGGTTAGATATAGATTATTCTATTGTCAAAAAAAACTTACTTAACTTTTAGGGGCGGTAAAATATCCACTACCTAGACTACGATAGACACTACACAGAGGGAATAAACAACAACAGCAGCATCTTCCTCATAAAAAATGAAAACTGAGGCTGCCAACCCACTTGCCAAGCGTGTGGCAACAATGGCTATCTTCAGCAGTGGACTTTTGATAGGCCGTAACTGTAACAGTAAGCCCACACTGCTTCACCCGGCTTTACATGAGAGTGATTCAACGGTACGATGTTATCTTTTACAACTTGATTGAAACGTCGTCAACATATCTTAACCACACTTGCTATCTTAACTAGTAGTCAACTCTGCTTCTTAATTTATACTATGTCATCTTAATTTTAATTACTTAAACTTACAGCTTATATACTTCCCACTACTGGACACAAGCTCTATTTATATTTGAAAGGTGCCCCGCTCCTCCGATGCGTGTTGGCAGACTACCCATATACATGACCTCGGAACATTTAATTTCTTAGACTTTCCTTACAATGTTTTCCATCATCGCCGAGCACGTGGTGAATCAGCGCTAAAATTGTAATTAAAAATTTCATTTGTACCGGCGGGGATTGAACCCCAGTTACTCGCGTACTGTGAAATTATGGAGAGACATTAATTAAAAATTATAAATCAAAATCCATCGAGTAATTTTCAAGTCTTTGGGGAAAAAACAGACAGACGCGGATATATTAGACACTATTATAGATCTTAAAAATTAATTAGCAAACATCCGCGTAATAAAATAAAGTGAGGTGTCTAACCCAGTGTGAAGAGCACCTAGGAGCATTAAGTGAGCATATCATTCTATTATTATACGCGGCGCTAATTCATTTTTAACATCTCTTAAATAGTGGATTTCCGCAAAGTATAAAGCGACACTACTTTAATTTAAAATTTGAATCTTTACAGAGATTCAAATTTTATGTAACATTTCTATATCAATATACAATATTTTGCTACCAGTATGTTCTCAAATCTCACATGAAACTAAAAAGGTTACAAAATGTTAAATTACAACTTAAAAAAGCTTATGACTCAAATATTTTACAACATACTTAAAGCTGTACACTTCTAACCTAGTTGGCTAATAATGCCATTACTGAATAGGATTTTAACATTACTTTGCTTCATTTATTTTTATTTTTGTTTGGCGGTGTTTCTCCTAACGATTTTATTGCGTTTTTTTTTTCTTTTTATAGGATAGGGTGACAAACGAGCAAAAAGTCCACCTGATGGTAAGTGGGTGCTGTGGTCCATAGACATCTACATCCATCGTCGATTACAAATCAAAATACAGATGCGTTGTCACCCGTGAGGACTAAGATGGAATGCCTCGATTCCAGTAAAAAGGGTCTCCGGTTCTCTAGAGCTCTAGACTCACCATACGAAACACAGCAGCATTAAGCTTCTATTTCACGCTGGTATTCTGTGAGAGCGTGGTCCTTCCCCGGTCGGGCGGACCCATTCGTGTTACAACAATACTACTAATATAACTGCAGCATGGCTCTACCGCGTATAAAAATCGTTATAAATTCTGCGTACAATGAATTTATTCAAATGCCGTCCATAGTAATGTGATCGCCAATCGCACTAGGCTCTTCTAGTTTTTTCTCCCTTGGCTTACCATAAGTCAGAACACCTGGAAGTAATGCTATCACTGATATTACTAATCTACTATCTAATGAAACATCAACCCCCCCGAAATTTTAAAGTAAGGAGTTACTACTTTACGGATTTCGCGTTTCTGAATAAGAAAGTGCATTATTACGCTAAGAAGTCGCTTATAATAGAAAATAGTTTTTTATTTAATAAAGAATAAAAGTAATTCTCATTAAAAGTTATTTTTGCCTTTTTTTAAATAAGTGAAAAAAAAATTCGCGCCTCATAATTTTATTCTCTATCATATACACAGTTTACTGCAGGAAGACAAAAAAAGGTGTGGATGCTATTATTATATGCTATTATTAGTTACTATTCGGTCGGCCGGGCTTTAATTTATTGACTAATTGTGAGCTCTATTTTCATATCTATAAATCACTACAGAATCAGTTATGATGCTAGGTGCATCATAACATCATCAGGTATAATATATATATATAATAATATATATATATATAATGAAGTTAGTTTTTTTTTATAGAACACGGGTGACAAACGAGCACACAATTCACCTGATTGTAACTGGATGCTTTGACCGTTAAGACACTACATCTTTTAGAAATTAAAATGCAGATGCGTTGTCACTCATGAATACTAAGACGAAATGCCTCGTCACCGGTGAAAAGGGCCTCTGGTTCTCTACACATTTACTATCCGTACCACATCAGCTATACACGCTGATATTCTGTGAAAGGGTGATCTTACTACGGTCGAACCGATCCTTTATACGACGCTAGTATAGCTGCAGTGTGGCTTTACAACATATAAGGTTTGGAGACGATGTCAAAATATCTTCTTGAAATATAGGGGATGAAAACTGTTTATTAACACACGAACGTGCACGTACTGACACTCGAATATTACACATTAAATGAATGAATTTTATGAATTGTATCGCGTTTAATTTTAACTTTTCCATGACCGAAGCAAATCTGACGCAATGGCATCTGTGAATTAAAAAACATCCTAATTTCAATAGTGAAGATGGATGGATGATACCATCTGCTTGGAATACTATAATTAATAAAATTAAATCCAAATCCAAACATACCTCTGCAACATTTCAAGATTGTGTAAGCTCATTCTGGGTAAAGCAGATTATAAATTTATATTAAAAAGCAGAAGGCAGGCTTATTATGACACCGGGACGTCAAACACCTCAATCCCCTGCATAGCAATAGAAACGTCGCGAGTTAAGAAGATAAAAATAAGCGCGGTAAAATCCGTAATTCTAATATCATTTAATATGTATTTATAGATTATAGACATGTTGAAATTTGGAGTTTTCTCATAGTTGAACAATTACAACAACTTCGAAAATGGTATGTTGATAAAAACAAAGCAATTTATGACTTTTACTAGGAGTACAATGTGGCAAATCCATCACCCAGCCGGGGCCAGGATAGACGTCAGCTGCGTCCGACATGGCGTAATAGAAAAACGGAACGAGTCGACACGCACTCGAGTTTCTAATATTTGCCCGTCCGTCTGTCTCGCCCGCGTCCCGTTTCATTGCATAGACTCTAGAAACGCTTTCAGATGCTCTATGCCATAGAGCATCTGAAAGCCCCAACTTTTACTATGAAACATTTTACATTTTATTTGCGATAGAATTTATAAATTACATGTACATTTCCTGCTTACTTTTGTATGGTCCTATTCGTTACTTTACCAAGTTGTGATGCACTCCAAACTAAAAATGACGTTGGGTGTGGACTTAATGCCTTAGACATTATTTACTTAATAATTTATATTATCAGATTTGCCTCGTTGTACATAGTGCGGATAGCAAATCAGTGAAATAATTTGCCACCATCTGTCTTTCCATCTGATTATAATGAAAGTGTCTTCAAGGCAAGAGTAAATAGGCTTTTGTTAAGGTAAATCAGTACACTTTACTATTGGGCGTGATAGTAAGCCTGCACTGGCTTATTCTTATATAAATAAGAAACAGGTAATATTTTATTTTAAATTTTATAACAAAGAGCAGCAATGGACAACAGCGTCGTAGATTTTCCCGCCTACTCAACTGTCATAAACATAAACGTTGTAATGGCGCGGCTTTGTTATTTTTTCATGCGGCATTTTCGATAATGGGCCGTCGAGATCAAACGCTCGGCGGCGAACAATCGCAGCCGGAGGGGCTTCATTACGCTCCATGCAGCGCACAACACGTGCAGAACCCATGGACTTTAATTGGATTTTTTACTGTAATAGCGTTAGCTCTCGTGCGTTACAGTTGCTTTCAATTTTTATGTATTCCGAGTGCATGGGTTTTGTTTGGAGGACGCATCTGCTGCTGACTGCGGAAATAATGTGCCAACAAGTTACAACAATGTCACAGTAATTTGTCAAAGTGCTTACATTTTAGAATTGTTGGCAGAATTGTATAGTGTTTTGCCTGTTGAACACCTAAGCAAATAGTTAAAAAATGTAACACCAATTTACAATTTTTCTTTTTGTAAAACACAGTCCTCCTCTCGTTTTTTAAAGGGTATACGCCGAATTACTATTATTATTTTAATGTGGGGGACATTATATATCGAATTTAGATCACAGCGGCCAGTCTCAACCACCAAAATAGTAATAATAAGACAATAGAAATGAATTAGCGTTCGATTACTTCCACAACCGATGTCGCCACATCTTACCGTATTGTATACGCAATGCAAAATTATATCTAATGTTTCACATTACGTTGCTTGGCGAGTTTGTCAACGCCGCGTGTGTCGCGTATTACGGTAGAACAAAAGCGGCAATGGTAATTGTACAGTACGAAAACTAATAAATGTAAGTTTACAAAGGTAATATCTAGATTTAAATTAGTTAAACAATGATAATTAGTAAATAAACAACTAACAACCGATGAAATATTATGCCTTTATTAGTTGAATTACTCGTCCTTGATGACAACTGATTATGCTCCAGTTCACGATTATAAATTTATAATAACATAAATTCACGTACGACGTTCCCCGTGCAACTAAATCACAAAATGGTGAATGAATTTCGTTAACACATCATAGCGGCGACAAGGTCACACGTCTATACTACATCTGTTGTTACGATTTCTGTGGTCTCAACGGAAATCAGTCATCTATGTAGACAGGATAACAGTGCACGAGTGTACACAAGCACAGATGCCGCCTCTATTCCTTCACTCTCTTTGTCCGATGGGACGACAATATGACACGGAGAGATATTAGCCGCAGGACCACATGAAAGTGCTTTCCGTGACACCGAGGTGAAACTCCGCCGAAATTTTTCACTGCGTACTCAAAGTGCTCTAAATCCCTGCGTATAATAAATAACACAATGATCATAGGATTTCGAGGCGGAAGAACTCCATATCTACCCAAAACCCAGTCTAACCCAGGGTAACAACTACCCACCATCATACCTATTTCAGCCGCAGTGCCTGCACTGGTGGGTGTCTGTGGAAAGCCAGTGTTACATCCTTAGTTCTCAGAGATGATTAAGCATTCCGTGCCCCGTACGGGTTTCCGCCTAGTCGTGGTGAGGAGGTTCAATAGCCGTGGCTTGGCCACCCATGTTGAACTTAGAGGAATTCACATGGTTATAAGCCGGTCCAACGTGGGGACTCCGAATGAGTTTGGCCAGCCGCCACCAAACCTACTCTCCGCGGCCAAAACTTGATTGGCGGCGGATCCATAGACCAGATCCACTGGTGCTTACAAGTGCTCGTTTTTTCATTGCCCATTAGCCTCCACGTATCATGCTCGAGGGGGGGGGGGGGGCTCGCTGCGCATGTAGAGTAAGGGGCCGCGGAGGAAGGCGTCTTTTGGTGTTCTTTATCTGAGAAGGAGAGGGGATATGAATTGTCCTCTTGCGAGGAGGTGCTGCCATGGGGCGACGAGTGCTGGTGGGGCCGCAGATGTGTGCAAAAGCGCTCCCGTAGCCCTGCCAATGAGCGACGAAGGTGGAACACCATGTGGTTTTCATTTGATGCGAGTCCAATATAACCCAAACTTGCGTCTGCGAGACGCGTATGCACAGGCGTTTCCCCATAAAAAATAGTGTCCATGGGCTGCAGTCACTGCATTACTGTATTATTTGGACTGCAGGTTCCTTTGTCAGTTTGATTTTATAAAAAAAGGCGACGCAATCATTTGCGTCAAATTTTCCTAGAATAAGTCAAATACATTTTTGTCGTGAACAGTCTTAAAATTGATGAATGTCTTTCAATTGACGACTGCAGCAAAGCCTTTTCAAAAAGAAACAGAACGAAACACATTTTAGGACTTTGTAAGGCTTGTTGTGGAAGTTGTTTATGAAATTCAAAACATTTTACATCCACTCTAAGCTGTTAAGTAAAGATTACTTTCAATACAAGCTTTTCTACAGAACAATGTTATTGTTCTCTCCGTCGAATAACGCGCCTACGGTAAAGGCTTTATAAAAAGAATTTTAAGTTGCAGGTGAATGTTAGTAAAGGAAATTTAAAGTAATTTTAAGGTAATTTTTCGGTTTTAGAGCGTTGTGAAATATTTAGAGAGGATGGCGAGAGACCCGTTAATATCACTTTTATCCCTTTTTTGTGTAGGATGCTTGCATAGACACTATGGCAGCGCCTCATTTCAGGGGTAGCTCGTTTAGAGCCGAGGCGGCATCAGAGGCAGCTGAACTAAGTGCCGTAGGTATGAATATCTGGGAGACGACTCCATATTTGTACCAGTTGCTGTAAAAACTATCAGCCCGTGTGGTTGACGTGCGGTGAACTATATCCGCGACTGATCGTCGCTGCCGGTGATAAGAGGGTTGGTCCTGTTCTCGCTAAGTATAACCATTCAGCTAGAAAACGCAGCCAGCGTTCTTGGCTTGATACCGTGGGGAGTAGAACTGTATGATAATCTTAGTTTATAGTTTTTTTAATATTGTTGTTTTAACGATATAAAAAAATAAAGAGTTGTGTAGTTTTCTATATTGACATACAAATTCCATATCAAAGCAGTTTGCACTTATACGATAGGTTTATCCCGTATCACGTAGGTTTTTAATATATCTATGTAATTAAGTATGTCGTAAATATTATCTTGATTGCCTCGTTGATCTTGTGGTCGTAAGTATACTCGGTTGCCTATCAAATCCTTCGTGAAATGGTTCAAATGCCTAGTCGACCCAAATTCATTGGGTTTTTCTATCAAGAAGTTCTCAGTAGCAGCCCGGAGACAGGAAGTTGGTGGTGATTCACCCCCGTGCCTCGGAAAACACGTAAAGGCATTGGTCTTGTGCTTGATATCTCTCCGGTCGTGTGAGATTACAGTCCCATTGGAATATGAGATTGAGGGAATAGAGAGTGCACCTGTGCTTGCGCATTTAGGCGCTACAACCCTTGTCTCCGTTGAGACTGGCCGCCAACTTGACCTGGAGGACATTATTATACACATAAACACTTGTGTGTACACCCATTTGAACTCCCATGCAGAAAAGAAACTTTACCATATCGTAAGTCTACCACAGATTTAAAAAGCAAGATCATGTCATAGAATCAGGATTTGAGTTGTTTTATTCCTTTTATTTCCAAGGTAATGCCTCGTAATCACATTAAACATTCATTGCTTATTTTACAAAATAATCTAGACAACATTGAAGCACGCAGGGATGAAGTGGCACATTTTCAAATCCTATAAAAGCACCCGTTGCTGAAGCCTCACAAAAGCCGAGAGTACAGAGCAAGCAAATCTGATCCCGCAGCTTACCAACGAACTTGGGCAAGATTAATCAATAATAACTCGGTTATTTTCATTCATAGAAACCTTATAAGGGAAAATTACGCAATGTTCTTATTGCCTGATATTGTGACCAATGTCAACGGTAATGCCATCTGTTATTTATTATCAAAAGGAGTCGAACCTTGCGATTCGATATACATAATTATATTACAGTATATTTATCGAGTAATATACTATTTCATACATCTACATATTGTATATAACATTGCACAAGTATTACTTACTTACTTACTTACTTATCTTCACGCACAATCCCTAACGGGGTAGCCAGAGAGAACAGATCGCCAAGTGTCACGATCCATACATACCTCTTTCGCTTCTTTCAGGTTCATTAACTTCTTCATACATGGACGTCTAGGTATCCGAGTACCTTCCCCTCTTCGAGCAATTTGCTCACATGGTCTTCGAAAGTTAGTCTCGGTCTACCTCAACACCTTTTAATATTTACTTTCGCTCTATATATTTTCTTCACCATTCGGTCTTCACTCGTTCGCTCAACGTGCCCAAACCATTGGAGTACGCCCCTATCAATTTTTTTTGCACAAGTATGGTTTTAATTAAATCACTTCCTACGATTTTATCCTGGATAACACTACTCAAATAAAATTAGATTTTAAATGCGAAGAAAAACCTTCTTCAAAGAACTAAAAACAATAAAATAAGTTTCACATAATTGATTTAAGAGTTTACTTCCGTAGGC
The DNA here is from genome assembly GCA_907164705.1 of Parnassius apollo. Lineage (NCBI taxonomy): Eukaryota > Metazoa > Arthropoda > Insecta > Lepidoptera > Papilionidae > Parnassius > Parnassius apollo. The sequence goes on from CAJQZP010000008.1 coordinate 744,067, forward strand.
AGTCCCCAAAAAAACCGCCAATTTTTTTTCTATTCATAAAGTTGTTGCTATATAGTGAGGCCCTTCGCAGAATATATGCCAGCTTTTTTTTTTTCAGAGATAACTCGACGTTATTTATAGATTCACTTTGCTCCCAGGCGTGGCGTCGGTTTTCTGCCCCCGTTCTAATTAAAACGCTTATCAGTTTTCTCTTTGCTCGTTTTATAATTTTTTGTGAAACTTTATTCGCTTTAAGAATTCTTGAGTTAAAAAAAATTAATATCATGATTTTTACGGATAAATTCACTTATTCACGAATATGAAATTTCACAAAATTATGAATTATTTTGTTAATAGTTTTATATGTTCACATTGTTATCAGATTCGGAGCTATGTTCAAAACTTCAAGTGCCTAGCTCACCGGGAAGTTGACCCGAACAGACAAATTAACACGAACGCGTAGAGAACCGGAGACCCTTTTTACTGGACATGCGGCGTTCCATCTTTGTATTCAGGAGTGACTACGCATCTGCATTTTGATTATTAATAGAGGATGTAGGTGACTTTGGTCCACATCATCCAAGAAACTGTAGTACTTATTTATTTATTTATATTCTTTATTGCACACATATTACAAAAATACATATCAAAATTTAATTTATTTCCATATACGTACAGTCACCTAAGTGGTCATATCGCTAAACAGCGATCTCTTCCAGGCAAACATTGACGTAGGAGATAATTTTCATTTAAGCATATATAGAAGTATGAATAAATAGTAGATAAACAAGTATGTATTATTATATATCAGATACCTATATAGAAAATATTAGAATATAAGATAATGCGATAATCATAACGTAATATAACATAATATATTATGTTGTGATTATCGCATATACACAAACTTAATGCAGAAAACTAAAAAATGTTGGATAAAAATTTCACCTTGATATCCTAACCGTTACCGAAAAAAATTCTTGACATACAGACGATAATAAAATGATAGGATCATTTGAGTGTTTCATTTATCTTTAGATGTACGGTATCGGATTACTATAACAGCTTTACATCTCGCTCTTAGCGACTACAAAACTTCCCTTGGCATACTCTCGATACGCCCTAGAATGTGTAACTAATGGATTTTCTCTTTATAGCCACGCCAAGTGTGATGTGTGGACAATAAACATTTCCACGCGGAGCTGGCACATGATGGCTATATATAATGTACTTGTAATTGTTTATGTGACGTGTTATGTGGGGGAAATAATGTCGACGACCCAGTGGAAACTGACAGCTACGAGCGCGCAAACTTCCGCCTACGACGGTGTATAGTCGTTGACCCTATTGTCTATTCGCTTCGTGAATTTTATATAACAAGGGTAACACACGAGCGCACAGTCCACATGATGGTAAGTGGATGCTGTGACTCAGACACATCTACATTTATCCTCGATTGAGAATAAAAGACAAACCAGCTATTCTGATGTATATTGTTGTTCTGTTGTAATTTAGGGTTTTAATTTTTTTGCGCGGAACCCTAATTCGTTTTTTAAAATTAAAGTAGCTTAACTTACTCCTCATAACATCAGCTATCTGTCAGACTATTTTTTAAGGTTGTGTTTTTGTCATAAATTTGTAATGTGAAAGTACATACGGTATACACTTTCACATTACAAACATACACTTCAATTTAATTTATTTCTACAGATAGAGTCTCCGGATCTCTATACTCAGCATACTAAATCGCAGAATTAAGCTGCTATTTTTACGCTGGTATTCTGTGAAAGCGTGGTCCTGCTCCGGTCGAGCCAACACATACATGCTACAACTACTTTTCATAGGTAACACACAGACAGTAAACAGGAAATAGGCATTGTCCGGTTGTCCACTAGTTAGCCGTGGCTACTCTGGCAAGATTTCCCTACCAGGCAATCTATACGGGACGCTTGTGTGCACCAGTGGACTTTCATTCTAAAAAAGGCAGAAGTGCAGCAGAATAATTGTGTCGGCTGTTCTAAATGAATCAATGACAGTTTTTGAAAGCTTATGATACCATCAATGATTACTAACTTATAAGTCGCTTGAGATGTTTGCTTCTCTTTCTTCTATATAGCTTCGCCTGAAAATGTACATGTGCATGTTTTGCTATGTAATGTTTGAATAGTTAAAATGTTAAGTTCTCGTTTATCACCTTACCCTGTAAAAATACAATAGCAGGCAGATTTTCAAATGCATTGTTATCATAATGACACTTCTCAAGATCGCCTCTTACAATATTGACGGTAAAACAATATTGACGGTATTACAATAATGAGGTAGAGGATTCTCTTGAATCAGCACAATATGCACCACGTCACAGCTTATCAAAGTCCACTGCTGAACATGGGGCTCAAGAATATCACACGTGGTAGGGCCATGCTGCAGTTATATTATATTGTAGCACGTACGTGTCGCTATCACACGCTGTCACAGAATACCAGTGTATAATAGTAGCTTGATGCTGCTGTGTTTCGTATGGTGAGTGTAGAGAACCGGAGACCCTTTTTACTGAAAACAATGCATTATATCTTCCTCTATGTCCTCACGAGTGACAACGCATCTGCATTTTGATTCGTAATCGAGGATAGATGTAGATGTCTATGGGCTACAGGAACCACTTATCATCAGGTGGACTGTGTGCTCTTTTGTAATGATGTCTTATAAAAAAGACAAGTGTGCTTATGACCACACAACTGAAGTGAAGCTTCTTTCAGACACAGTTTTTTTTATGTTTTTTTTTATATTAAGACTTTGTTGCCCATCTCTTAGTTTGTTTCCCCCTGTCGTCTCTTAGGACGCCTGCGGGATACAGGCTAGTGTATATTGTTACACCGCCGCTACACGCATACACAAAACATTTTATTTCATCTATACAATATCCATATTATAAATTAAATTGAAGTGTCCTTCTTTAATATTAAAATAACTGACTTATACAAGTATTAAGCTTAGCCGATTAATTGCATTCCATTATGGTATAAACAACTATTTTTAAAATGTTTATATGTCGTCTTTATTCTGTGATGTAAGTGCTGTTCGCCTGTATAGGTTTTACAGCTTCATATCGGCTGATGCTGTCTTTCTATGACAAACACCTGCATAACCACGGTTATAAAGCTTATATAGGTATAACATCGTGGTTATATTCTCTATGGTCTATGATGAAAAGTTCCTCATCTTCGAAATAACTGCACCGAATATGATAAAACTTCACGAACATATAAAGAGCGTAACCAAGAGTAAACTAGAATATATTTATGTGTACAACTTGGAGACTTTAAAAAAAAAACAAATAAATGGTTTTTCATTATGTTAAGTAATATTAACAATATCGTCGTACTGCGGCTGCAAGTGCGTTTGCGCATGTTTTTGGTTTATGGAACAAACGTGACAAATGAACACGCAGTCCACCTCGTAGTAAGTGGATGCTGTAGCCCATAGACATCTACATTAATTATCCTCGATTAAGAATCATGACACCTCTAAGGACTACCATGGAATGCCTCGTTTCCAGTAAAAAGGTCCCCAGTTCTCTACACTCACCATACGAAACCCAACAGCATTAAGCTACTTTTTTACGCTCGTACTCCGTGAGTCTGGTATTCTTGCGATTTTAAATAATATTAATCGCACATGACTCGGTCGGACAATGGCTGTAATTACGTTAATACATGACCAGGAACAGTTTTAATGACTGAATTAAACAAAATAATAAAAACTGACTAAGTAATGTACGTTGTGTGCTCTAATGTGTTCCCGGGCGTTTCTTCTCAGCAGATGTTTCCACGGGCCGGATGTTGCGACGAGTGCGTAGCCACTTGCGACCTGTTTGCTGAATTAATGTATGTGAATTTCCCACGTGTATTATTTACTAGATTTTATTTAATACGCGTCTAAGGTTTATGTTATAGGTCACACTAATAATAAACGTTGTATATATTATGTACTTATATATTTAAATTAAAATTGAAACGCTTGTATACATCTAATAAGACAAATATATTTTTTTAATATTAATAATCTTATTAATTAACATTACTAATATTCCTTTTAACCACTTCTGCTAAGCTCGAAACGTTTGTGTTAGGAGCGGTTCACGACAGTAGACGAATGGCGGATTCGAACCCACGACCTTTTGAGTTCGCGATCCGCGCCCTGCCATTAGGCTACTGTCGCTTAACCTAACTTAAAATTTAACGCTAACTTAAAATTATACAATATCTGCACATAGGTTTGTTTAACTTGTCTTAAACAGTTTTACAATTCTACAAAAATATTAGATAGAAATGAGAAGTAAAGTTTAATCATAAAATTATGGCGAATCGCCGGGTTTCCACCCGGGTAGAATCGGCGTTCAATCTCAATGACCATTTATTTTTCAAAATCTTCGAGTTTAAAAAAAAGTCCATTGGATAAAATATTGCCTAGATCACGCCTGACATTGCTCTATTGCTCTCGTGAAGATTTATTACAATCGATTTAGCCATTTCGAAGTTCAGCTCAAACAGATAGACAAAATTTTTAAAAATGGTTATTCATGTTTTAATGGCATGCATAAAACCCCCTCAATTTAATATAAAGCAGTCATTTCCATACTACAGACGGAAACTTCAATTTTATTTATATATCTAGATGTCACAGGTACAGAATAAATAACAGTCGCAGGTTAGTGTGTAATAAAATGGTCGGTCGCATTGCTAAAAGCAATTTCCTCTAGAAAACCTCTGCATGGATTGTAAAATGACAAAAATATAAGTTGGTCGGTTTTGCATTGAGACTGCATTATAAAATAATATAGAGAATATTTTAACATTATGTATGAAAGTTACTATAATTTATTCAATAACGCATAAGAGATAAACTTGCAGTTTTGTTGGCTATAAAAGCAACCCTACGAAAGTTTAGTGACCAAATTGATGATATATTGAAGACGAGCCAAATTAAGAGTACCTACGCTTAACCGTCGAGCTTTTATGTGTATGTGTGGATGTAAAGTCGGCGAGAGAGGTGTGCGTGTCAAATAGATATCCGTAGTCTCAGCGTACCCCCCCCCCCTGGGTGACAGGTGTAAGTATTTATTAATGTCTCTATGTATGTAAGCGAAATAAAGGACTTTACAGTATATCTGATGGTAAGAGGATACTGTGGCATAGACACCCTAAATTTATCCTTTATTAATATACAGATACGTTGTCATGCCTGAGAACTAAGACGGAATGCCCCGTTTTCAGTATAACGTGTTTCCAGATATCTATTCTCACTATACTAAACTCAGCAGTATTATGCTGCTATTTTACGCTGGTATTCTGTTAGATTGTGGTCCTTTCCCGGTCGAGGTGACCCATCCGTGCTACAACCATAAAATAGCTGCAGTTTGGCTCTACCAAGTGGATCGGCAAACGCAGTTTACGTTCCTATTGAAAAGACGCTGCTACTGTATCCCGATGATCACGTATGTGTGTTTTTTTTTGGAAGTAATATTTTTTGTTGTAAGTATTTATTTTCCTTATTATCTTGGCCTCAATACAGGGCTACCCATTGAAGTAATTATGTACTACGTACAAGGACAGACAACGCGAACAAAATATGTACGGCAGTGCGAAGCACACGCTCAGAACATAGAGTACCTTTTTAAGGTACAGAGTTTGAGCCCGTCGGCTACAACACCACCTACAAAGAAACAAGTCTTCATCTCTTCTAGTACGTAGTGCACATTATTTTAAATGTGTTTACATCAGTGGTTTTCTCCCTCGGTCATCCATTGCGTCCCCGCAGTAGATATAAAGCGTTCAGCTACCCGAAGTTTTCGTTTATCCATCGTGTCACCTAAACTGTCGACAAATACGCATATAAATTACTATAAATAGATTACATCCGTGTAATTCATTGAAAACCGTACCCACCTATATCGAGATCAAAGTTCGAATCCCAGGAATATGAGAACGTGCGCTCAAGTGGTTGTACAAGCGGATATTTACAACGCGCGGATATCCTCCCTAGATAAACACTTCCAGTTGTAGCTGTTATAAATTTTAAGTAAAGCGGAGGCCACTATTTTAATATATTATAATGGCTAATAAATACATTAAATGATAAAGGATGGAACACATCAATGAGGAAAGAACATTTTAAAGCAGTTATATTAGTACATAGTATAATTGTTCCCCGGTCGACCGGGGAAGGACCATGCTCTCCTGTGAGAGTGTGCTCACAGAATACCAGCGTAAAATAGTACCTAAATGCTGCTGTGTTTCGTATGTTGAGTGTAGGGAACCGGAGACCCTTTTTACTGAAAACGAGGCATTCCATCATAGTCCTCACAACACAACGCATCTGCATTTTGATTCGTGATCGAGGATAGATGTAGATGTCTATGGGCCACACCAACCACTTACCATCAGATGGACTGTGTGCTCGTTTATCGCCTCCATCGTAGGATATATAAAAGAAAAAAAGGTAATCGCTACTAAGCTATTGCTAATTTGTTTTGTGTTGTTAATTATTGTGTAGGTAACTTTAATGATTGTAAGATGTTCTTATTTAAAAAAAATCCCTTTTCTAAAATATATTATTTTTGTGCAACTTTACCTAATCACGCAGCGCATGTCATTAAAGCTCCCAAGAAGCACGACTTTTTCATACTTTTACTTGTTAAAATATGAAAATAAAAGTGAAAGCGTTTTTAAAAGATGTAGTGGTTCCGGAGATTACTCTCCACATATTCGCAACTCACTCTCTCTTTATAAGATTATTTATTAGTATTTGTATATCATGTAATTGACCAGTCACCACAATATTATAGAAGTGCCACCCACCACTACTTTGCAGTCCGAATGGTTGCCAGGTATTGTATTTTAGTCCTCATAAGTGACCACGTATCTGGTCGCACGCATGTAGTCTGCTTTCTTTGCTTTGAATGATGGAGTATTTACCTGTAGCCTATTAGCGCCTTCATCACGCAGGATATTAAAAAGAAATAGTAACTATAAAGTGCTCGGCGGTGAAGGAAAACATCGTGAGTAAACCTGCATGTCTGAGAAATAGGAAACAAAAATATTTCTAGGACATGTGAAGTTCTCCAACAACGACTGGGGTAGCGCGGCGGACAGAACAGAGGGAGGCCTGTGCCCAGCAGTGGGACGTATGTAGGCTGTAACTTTACTTACTTTAGTAAATATAATAAAACTTTATCTTACTACCGGTTATTAGTCGAAAAAACAGAACCTTGATTTGTTTTTATGGAATAAGAGTGACAAACGAGTACACAGTCCACCTGAAGGTAAGTAGAAGCTCATAGACTTTTACACTCATCTTCGAATAATAATCAAAATGCAAATTCGTTGGGATTAGGGGTGACCCCTGAAAACTGACCATAGGGAGAAATCCGTCGGTTTAATTATTCAATAAATAAAACATAACTGTGAAACAAGTACAGTAGGTATATAATTAATGATAATGATTGCAACACCAGCGCAAATATACACATAACGCTAACACAAGACAGCGTAAGAAAATAATGAAATATTAATTTCTTACGTTGGAAATATTGATCTATTATTTTATAAAAAAGGCCAAAGGCCTTGAAGACACCTACATCATATCTGGATAGAAAGACAGAGTTGGGAAATAATTCCTAATCGTATTTTATAGAAATGCTATGGTATTACGAACGATGAAAAAAACGGTTCTAACTTCTAATGCGCGATTGCTATATTCAAGAGACGTTTCGGTCTCCATAGCGATCCGTTTAATTACAACGAGATACATGTAAAATAGTTTACATTACCACCTACTTATTCAGCAACTTATGGCTTAAAATTGAAAATCTTTAAATCATTCATATATAGTTGAAGTGGTATTTTATTTTAAATAATACAAGGGGTAAAATTAAAAAAAAAATTACAATCAACTTCAATATAAATAAAATTTATTGAGGATAACGCAAAAACCACTTGTCAGAATATATTTATTTGGGACTGCATATAAAATATCAGCTTCCAAATACAAAAAGAATCATCAAAATCAGTTCACTTAGAGAAAAGTTCAGAGGTTCTCCCTTTTTTGAAGTCGGTTGAAAATTAATTATTATAAATAATTAATTATCGCACAAAACAGGAGCGACAATCCGTCTACTGCCAAGTTCCCGCCAAAACTCTCCTGGTAATATAGAAAAGCTAAAGGAGACGTGGAGGTTAGAGAACAGGAGAGATGGGCAACCAAAAAAAAAGAGATTAAGAAATAATATAAAGATAATAATAATTACCTAACAATTTATATTTGTAACAATTTATTAATAGTTATAATAATTAATAATTAAATTTGATGGTTCATTTACTGCAGTTTCTTTAGAAGACGAAGCGTTTTTAAATTTAGAACCAGCCATAATACGTCAACAAAGGCGACACGTAGAGCGACCACAGACACCTATGTGGGCTAGAATTTTATTTTATTTAATTTTAGTTAGTAACCTTGAAATAATTTATTTGGTACGTTTTATTTATTTAGTGGAAAAAGGCGGGTGCCGCTTTTAAATGTAGTTAATTAAGGTAATTTGACCGGCTGTCGATCGTCGTAACTTGCAAATCTTTTGAGCTGAATTAATTACCTCTCTGCGATGGATTACATTTCAGTCGTAAATGACTAGACAAGGCACTGTTCATTAATTATACAGGCAGATGTGTGGGTGTATTTAGGTTATTTTTATTGTGAAAATGATGTAACGTTATACACGTTGTTATTTTGTATAGTGTACTGTATTGTATAGTAGCTACCATGTAGTTACGAATAAATATTCTTTCTTTGATCTTTCTTTACATTATGTATCATCTTGGAACAACTAGGAAAAAACAATGAGGCATTTTTGATGTTTTATGATCCTTAAAATAATTTGTTTCGATAAAAATGTTAAAAATATTTGTAAGTGGACCTCGGCCCTTTTGTTAGTGGACAGGCTAAAGAGATGCCAATTCATCACAAAGAAAATCTACTTAAAATAGTTTGTGTAATTTTTGAATGCACTTCTCTGGATCTACATGGATCACTTACTATACTTCCTTTGGATTATTTTTCTATAAAAGAAAATCTCAAAAGATTCCTTTCTCTCCTTAACAAAGCCCGTTGCAAAATCTTAAAAAGACGACAGCAAGTCATAATTTATGGATTTTTGTGTGTTATATAGAAGGAAAAATTATTATACATCTTTTTTTCTGCTATTTTTGTGCAAAGGGCACACCGCCGTCCGTCCGGAGCGGTAATTAACATCTTTAAATAGTTGTCAGAGTCAAATAGAACGCGTCAGAGTTGCCAGTAATTAAAGCCTGTCAAATTTGGGCCTAAAGCTTTACGGTCGGTTGGATCGGAGCTAGATTACTTTTATAGCGTTATTGTTATATTAACTGTTACTCGCCCGTTTCGTTGGGCTTAAATAAAACTTTTATGTAAATTTTAGCTCGCTGTAGTTAGTATCAGAATAAGAGTACACACTACCCCATATCATCCCATGTACCTATATAGTAAGAGGAACAGAGCGAAACAAGTCAGGAGATAGGTAGCAGCGTCTGCCTAATAACGGATAAAATAAAAATAAACAGGATAAATGCGTGTCCGGCCACGCACCATGTACATTTCCTTAGAACTTTCTTGAAAATTAACACATTGGATTCGCGGTTTGACCGCTACAACGATTAAAAAGGGGACCAAATAGGACGATGGTAACTAAAGGACTTATTTTCCAATCAGACTTATAGGAAACATTTCAAAAAAATCAAAAAAAATTTCGATTTTGAAAATAATATAATCTACATACATGAAATCATTCACATGCCAAGTCCGTACAAAGATGGCCATAGTTGACTATATGATATTGATATCTATCTAAAATATATATGACCGCAATGAACCTTCCAGTACACCACCACTGCCCTAAACCATCCTTAAGGTCACCCGTATAAACCAAGATACCACGAATAAGACTGTAAGAAACTATATGATTGTAATGAGTATTTTGAATGAGGCTTATAATAACTACCAACTAAAAAACTAAGCAAAAGCTGGAAGTAAGGAAGACTTTCTCTGATGGGCGGATGGACGGACGGACGGACGGAAGCATGGACATGGCGAAACTATAAGAGTTCCTTGTTGTTTAACTAGGGAACCCTAAAAACTGCGGTTGCCGGTCCGCTTGCCAAACCTGGCTCGTGTGGCAAAAGTCTCCCCACCGTGGTAATCTATGGGGGAGACCTATATTCAGCAGTGGACTTTCATAGAGTGTGACGCTAACGGTTCATATACGTCGCGCTCCTGAGCCTCTCTTTTGAGGACATAGAGCAAGGAACACTTTAGACTTTGATGTTTTCCTTCAACGCTGAGCACGTGGTAAGTCGGCAAGTAATTAACGATATCATTGTTACCGGCGGGGATCGAACCCGGGTTGCTTCGGTACTATAAAGTTTACGTGCGCTTAGTCCGTGAACTTTGGTATGAATATGTGTTTATTATTTTGAGTTGATACCTTCTTGATTGTAATAAAAAAAACGGAGTTGTCCGAGTCAAGCCGTGGTAAGCTTGGCAACTGTGGTATATACCCATGGGAAGCAATCTAAGGGGGAGGCCTGTGTTCAGCAGTGGACTTTGTTATGCTGTAATAAATAATTGAACGAAAATGCTCAAAAATGGTTCCCCCAATCCATATGAATTTAATATCCAATCCGTCTCTAATACATATCCAAACTGACTCCCGAATCTGTAAACCTTCGAAGATCGTATGACGATAAAACATTCTCAGTGACATAATACTGAAAAACGTAGGATTACTTTCAACTGCATTTAATCATGGCTTAAAAATCGAAATGCGTAAGGTAAATTTTTCTATGTACTTGAAATCAATTTCATTAAAAGCAAACAAATTACCATGAATAGTGAAAATTATGCAATGCACTCAAAAATCAATTTTACCTAAGAGGAATTGAAGCAGGTTTGGGAACAGAATTTTAATTTTTTTTGAAATACATTCTATAGATATAACATAGGTCTCTCTCTATATATTCTATAGAGAAAATTCTTATAAAAATTGAAACATAAATCCTTCTTAACGCAGTAACTTTTAAAAAATGTTAGGAAGTCGATCAAACCACTTCCGTAAACATAAAATGCTCAGCTATCTAGTGTCGATAACACTGAAAGATTGGACGGTGTCAACGGAACCGTTGGTCCCGTGAGGGAGTCGCGGATAGTAGGAGCGACGACTGATAACAGCACGGACACATACAGATGTAGTGGTGCCCTTGTATCCACGTGATTATATGGACTAAATGCAGGAAATTGTTAAATGCACTCAAGACGCCGGATTCCAAATCCTATATATGTTATTTACGCAAAATTCGTGCTTGTAAAAATATGCTTGAAACCAAGCGCTAGTGTACACTAGGTGTACACATCTTATCTTTCTAGGTAGTGAGAGTAGTAATGTATTTCATCCTAGAAGTTTAACTAGGTAAAAAGGTAACTAAAACATCTAACTATGTAGGTAGAAAGAATGTGAAGGATATCTTTATACGCAAGCTCTTTAACTAGTATAATTATATAATTAATTAATTAGTGTAATTAAATAATGTAAACTTGTACAAATAAACAAATGACTCAGAGGTAGGCATATTATTGATTTTTATATTTAATGATGTTAATTTGGTTCTAATCTGGTTTTTGATAATTTTAATTTGATATTAATATGTAATTCAAAATTAAAATTTAATTTCAATTGTACTACTGTAACTTTAATCTGGTGGATTGAAATAAATTATTATGATTATTGATAGTATTAATATTACAGGCTATAAGGTATTTAATCAACGCGTAGCCTTTTAGTTCCAAGTTGAAACAGAATTTATAAACAGATTTTGAATTCAATATGGATTATAAATATTATTGTAATTATTGAATCATTCACAATGTCATTCATGATGGGAATAACTGGCATGAAACCCAGCGCTACATTTTTTTAAAATGGTAGGTATAATTTTTTACGTGGTAGAGCCACACTGCAGCTATTATGGTTGTAGTACGAGTGGGTCGGCTCGACAGGGGAAGGACCACGCTCTCACAGAATACCAGCGTAAAATAGCGGCTTAATGTTGCTGTTTTGTATAGTAAGTGTAGAGAACTAGAGACCCGTTTTACTGAAATCGAAGCATTCCATCTTAGTCCTCAAGGGTGACAACGCATCTGCATTTTGATTCATAAGCGAGGTTAAATGTAGATGTCTATGACCCCAGCGTTCATCATCATTACAGCCCTTTACAAGTCTACTGCTGAACATAGTTCTCCTCCAAGGAATGCCACAAAGCACGGTCCTGAGCCACCTGCATCCATCGACTTCCTGCATGTCTTACCAGGTCGTCACTCTATCTAGAGGGGAGACGCCCTACACTTCGCCTGCCGGTACGAAGCTGCTCCTCGAGAACTTATTTACGCCAACGGTTATCGGTTCTTCAAGCTACATGGTCGGCCCATGAACACTTCAGCTTACTAATCCGTTGGGCTGTGTCAGTCACTCTGACTCTACTGCGGATATCCTCATTCCGTCGGTTGACCTTTCGGTCGAAGTAGGACTTACCTAGTCGGACTACTTATCTCAGGTAACCTCGCCCGGGAACTTGCTTACTGATGTCTATGGGCTGCAGTTGGTCTGTCTCGGTCACACGCAACTAATACTAGCGGCGAGTAGGAACTCGCAGCGATATGCGCTGTGTGTGACAGGCCGTTCGCCGCGAATAGATGTAATCGCCGCGAGTTGAATTGAGCATGTTCAATTTCACTCGCAGCGAATGCGCACTCGCCGCGAGTGTTCGCTGTGTGGGACAGGGTAGCCACTGCCTCGCCCACTGCTGATAGCTACTTCGCTCAGCGCACCGCTGTGCACTACATGTCTGTGCTACGTTCGCCGCTCTATACGAGTACTTATAAACTTATAATGAGCCAACCAGAAAAAGATCCACTGAAGTGGCCAAATAACGACATAGTTCGTTTCTTGGGTGTCTATAGAAAATACGAAGAGCTATGGGACACAAACAACAGCAACTTCATTTTATTTCATGCATTTGGTTTGCCAACTCTGCACAAGCCAACCGAATATAGTATTTAATCCTGCGGCGAACGGACGTTACAGACGACATGTATGAACGCACCAGTATCAAAAGACTGTCGAAATTCTCCTGTAGAACTCACTACGTGTGACAGGCAGGAGTGAATACTTGCGGCGGGTGCCTACTCGCGGCGAATACACTCGCCGCAAGTATTCGCTCCGGGTGACCGAGTCTTTAGTTACTATCAGGTAGACTGTGAGTTCTTATGTCACTTCAATATTTAAATGAAGGGTGATTCTTTTATTAAACTATTTATCTGGATGCTATTTTATCCATTTTTGGAGTTCAGTACTCGAAAGGTAACCAACGGGTCCCCATTACTAAGCCTCCGCTGGTAGTTCGTCCTTCTATCTGTAAGCGGGCTGTATCTCATGATCCGTAAATCCATAATAGTTGTAGACGGTTAAAATTTTAACAGAATGTGTATTTCTGTTGCCGCTATAATAACAAATAATAAAAATAAAAATTATATGGGGCTCCTCTGCTAGAAACGTATTTTTTTTGCTTTTTATTCGATCTTATTAATGGCAACAAGTAAACGCTTGAAATACTTAAAGAGTTTTTATTGCTATATATTCTACCCACATACTATTAAATCTTGTACGATGGTACGGAACCCTCCATGAGTGAGTCCGACTCACACTTGGCGGGTTTTTCATATTTACATACTCGTACATATATTATCTGTATATTTAATATTTTTCGTATACAGTCTTCCGACGTGCCTTTGTAAATAATTAAAATAAATAAATATGTACATCCAACAGTTTGTAAAAAGGTTAGTTGCGGTATAATTGTGTGTCGTAACCTTCTATTGACTTTACTTAAAACACAAAAGTCGGGAACTACTCATCTGTTTCCGTTGTAGGTGGTCTCTCGCACTTAGCGTTACCGTGCGAGCGCACTACAACTGCGAGTAAATAGGTTATAGGCTGATGTTTGCTGGTCCTTTTTCTTTTTGTGCCTCTTTTATATCAGATAAGAGCGAATAGGTTTTTTTTTTAAATTAGGGTGACAAACACAGCACACAGTCCACCTAATGGTAAGTTGATGCTGTGGAGCATAGACATCTAGTCAGTTTGCGATTTCGGCAATCGAGAGTCGACAAGATTTTTCTCTCTTTACAGTACCGATAGCGAATGTCGTAAATTGAGAAAGATAGACAACATTTCATTCATATACAAAAGGTACGAATAACAGTTTAAGCATTTAAATAAGTACTTACTTCCATCAAAGTTAAAAACGAAAATTGATAAATCGATTGAATCACAAACTTAACTTTACAGGTGAAGAGGTTCTTCCATATCTTCCAGCCGATAGCTCCAAATTTATATTCGTATAAAAATATATGTTTTCCGATGTTTTATTTCACTTGTGCTATGAGTCCTAGCTTCTTGCCACAATATTTTATTTCTAGGTCCGCGGGAGTACCTCAATGGATTTGACGAGTGAGATTACGAGTATCTCAATATGTGGCATTAATATCTTCTCTTTTTATTGCGTTCACTTTGAAGCTCATATGCGCTCATTCGTTTTACAACTTCAATAGGAAGTAAATGTCAAACACTAAGGTCTATTTCCTCGTCTTTGATTCTTAATCAAGGATGAATGTAGATGTCACTTACCATCAGATGGATAGTGTGCTCGTTTGTCAGCCTCATTCTATAAAAATATCCATATCGATATCCTTTTACGGCACGCGTCAAATACCTACATCAGCGACGGAAAGCACCATCAAAGGTATGAGAAATCTGATGCTACGACTGTTATAGAATATCCTCCATGCTTTTGTTTGCTTGACAAAAAGTATGGAGGTTTGTATTGAGAAAACTAATCATTATTATTATATATATTACGAAAGAGGTGTGCGTGAACTTTGTATTCAAGTTAATATTTTGTGTTAAAGGTGTCAGGCAATGTTCTTGCTTCCTGCGATACAAACGTATAACTTAGAGTAGAAACCACAGTATAGTAAAATTATTTAATGTTTTTGGTAACTTAATTATATTTCTAATCCATTTCTATCTTTATTATTTTTTTGTTTCAGTTACAATTGACTTGTAAGGCAGAACCGGCTGATGCCGCTGTGATCTGTCTGTCCGTCCGTCTGCACATAACTATAACCGACATAGTTTTAATGAACAAACGATAACAATCTCGACGGTGATCCATCACAGATCTTTAATCTTCAGTCGTTAAGACGTGTCTACTTTTAAAGTATGCTTCTAATGCTCTCAGCTTTTATTTAATATATTTATAATATAAATATGCGGTGTGTGTGTGCTCGTAATTCTTCCCCTCCTGAACAGCTCAACCAATTTTGATGAAATTTTTATGGGGTACTTATAATAAATAAATAAATAAAGAGTATTTATTTACCACAAAAATACAATGTTAAAATTTAAATAGACAGCTTAATATTTAGTTGTGAAATAATGATCTGTGACTACGTTGTAACGGGAAACCCATTACTCCTGCTATTCTGCCACACCCTTTGCGCATTAACCTGATGGGTCATGAGCATGTGATGAAACACTTCTATCTTAAAATAACTTATGGAGTCACCTGGGTGGTTCGTAGTTATAATTGGACCCGGTAGGTGGCGCTGTTGCCGAGGTTCAGAAACCACCCGTGCGAAACCGGGGCGGATGCTAGTAATATATAAGGTATAATACTAGCTAAGTATGTTTTTAATTATATTGTAATTATGATTTCTTATATTTACGGGAACACTACACATTGAAATAATACTAGTTTTTACGGAATTTATCGCGTATATTTAACTTTTTAAATACCCGACGTTTCGAACGCTTTACAGCACTCATGGTCACGGGCGGGACTGAGATGTTCAACGTCCATATATCATACGGACCCGGACCTCCGACGCTCCGGGAAGTCTGCAGTCTGTGAACACGTACAGGATCGCCCCCGTCACTACATCAGATTTGATAGACCGCAAATCCTCGCTAAAGAACACCGATTCCTTCCAAGGATGATTCGCGAGGCTATTGTAATCAAAAAACATCCTAATTTCAATAGAGAAGATGGCTGGGTGCTACCATCTGCTTGGGATCCTATAATAAATAAAATTAAATCCCAACCCAAGCATACAACTGCAAGACTTCAAGATACCATAAGTTCATACTGCATAGATCGGAACAAAAGTTAAATTTTAATCTATGGTAACCGCGGTTAACTATGACATATGGACGTTGAACATCTCAGTCCCGCCCGTGACCATGAGTGCTGTAAAGCGTTCGAAACGTCGGGTATTTAAAAAGTTAAATATACGCGATAAATTCCGTAAAAACTAGTATTATTTCAATGTATATTGTAATGGTAGTAGCTCCCGCTTAGTTGTTATCCCGCGAGAAAACTTTTTACTTGGGTTGATGCATTCCATCTTAGTCCCCAGGGGTAACAACGCGTTTGCATTTTGATTTTTAATTGAGTATAAATGTGGTGGTCTGTGGGCCACAGCATCCACTTACCATCAGGTTGACTATGTGCTTTGCTATCATTATTCTATAAAAAATATCTCTGACTTTAGGTAGTATATATGCAGTTACACATGACCATTGTTTCCAACTCCACTCTCATTAAACGTTTATTTCGCAATCCGCTGGCGGCCGAATTAAACTTAGTACTGGCCATAAAGTTATTTACCTTTCGCCTAACGTCGTAAAGGTTTTATAATTCATTCGTTGACTTTATGAGACTCCGAAACGGGCCCTTTGTTGGTACTTACGCCATTTTATTTCTGAAAGCGGGTCATTAAGAAGTTCCTAGATATAGTGTTATTACTCCTGAGGGTTTACTTGAAAAAGAAATCGTAGAAGGCTATTGTACTGATAAAGGCACTCCGTAGAGCGTTTAGCTTCGATTGTATTATTTCAACAGTTTATGTTTATGACTGCCTTTATCTAATACTCCGATATTATAAAACGTACTTTATGAGGCCAGTATAATATGTGTTTAATGGCGCGGGCCAGTATTTCCGTTAAGAACCATTATTACGTTCTCTTTGTTATATTCGACTGTAATATTTTTATTCTCTGCCTATTCCTGCAGTTTATTCATTTACGGAATGTGACTAGGGCGTATGACGTCATAAGTTAAAACAAATAATGTTCGAAAAGTTAATACATATCTAACAAAATATGGTATTACTCGTTGCACAATGATATTATAAGTAATAGTATGTAAGCTATAAAAATGTAAATAAAGATTTTTTGTTATTATTATCATTATTAATACAATGATATTATATACTCACTTAACTCTATATATACAAGTACCCTGGACTGACCATATCATACAAAATGTCTGTGCCAATTTGAAGCACCCCTAACGGTCGTCTTGGAAACTAAAATTGACTTAATATACCAAAGTCTGTTGTCCTATTTAAATTGTCATATTTAAAAAATCTGTATTTTGAACTTTTAAATTAACAAACGAAAGTATTTTATGTTGTTTGATTATGTATAATATTAGTTACATAATAGGAATTATTTTTAATAACAATGAGAGTGTGCGTAATCTGTAAAACTCGTTACCAAAAGCGAAGTGGTATAACATTTCACAAGTGAATTTGCAGCTAATATTAAACACATTAAAACTATTTCATACTATAAATACTTAAAAATTTGTTACTAACCTTAATATCATATAATATACCAACATGTTTTGCTGTATATTACTGAGTTTTGATAAACAATAAAATTCAATAGGGTTGTAGAGTTCCTTGTCTATAATATTTATCGATGTTCTTTCCTACCCATATCTGTTAACAAACAAAGTCGCCAACAACAGATGATTATCAAATGTTTATTAATTAACAGGTTTCTAACTGAACTTTAGTCTCTTTCAGTTGGCAATTATGGCTTAAAAACATAAATATTGTGGATTGGCGTCTGTAACAAAATGATCGTATTTGTTCTGAATATTTCACAGACGACTGTTTTATTAGACATGAGAACTGCACCACTTTTAAAAAGTGCAGTATTCCGACAATATTTTCTGGTAGTACCAGTACCAGTAAGTATAAAAGTATTAGATTATTATTGCGAATGTTTTTTCATTTCTTCTTTCCTCATTTTCCCCAAACTCAAGGGCCATAGCCAAGTGTCGAAAGGCCACATGATGACGTCGAGCCACGTTGGATGTATGTTAGTGGGCTGCGGCTAGAGGAGATTCCTCTCCCTGTACCGCTGTAGTCGAGGTGGAGTCGTCAAGGAAGAAAAGTGTTGTTATGGCGATTGGCGATGCAATGCCACTCGACTATCCTTCGCGACTTTGGTGAAGTTGCACTACTTGATGCTTCCAAGTGTTCATTTTTTCCTGGCTCCATTCACATATATATCGGGCTCGGGGAGTCCGTAGTGCAGGTGGAGTCAGAGGCCGCGAGGGGCAGTTTGCCCTGTGTTTCTGGTACGCCTTATCTGAGAAGAAAAACGGGGGGAGAAGTCAGCAACTAAGGAGCCGCCATTGGGCGGCTGGCACCGGAGTAGTCGCCGATGTGCATGAAAGCGTTTCCGCGGCCCTGTCAATTTGCGGTGGAGGTAGAACACCATGGGGTTTTAGTAAGTGCGAGTCTAGAGATTTAATTCTCTCTCGGGTCTCAAGATTTAATTTGTGCTTTAACTTCGTAGTGGCCCTACTTTAGATTATTTCTTATTTACAAATTGTAGTCATCGTTTACATTCACAGTCTTTGGCAGCTTCCTCTTCCGCAACATCCACCGACAAAGGCAATTACGTGTTTGATCAAGAACCCATGGATTGCGATATGTCAAGCCCCCTCAAATACGTGGCAGTACCGAAGCTGGAAAGCTTTGGAGGATAAACTTAGGAATGAGGATATCGGCAGTAAAACCAAAGTGACCGACATCGCCCGATGGATTAGTAAGCTGAAGTGGCAATTGATCGGCCATATAGCTCAAAAAACCGATAACCGATGGGGAAAAAAGATTCTCGAGCACTAGATGAAGTGAAAACCTGGTAAGACATACAGGAAGTTGATGGATGCAGGTGGCTCAGGACCGTGCTTTGTGGCATTCCTTGGGGGAGGTCTATGTCTAGCATTGGACTTGTGAAGGGCTTTAATGATGATGAATGAAAGTGGCGCAATATTAATATGATACATAAATAGAATGGACATTACGAGTAGTAGAGTCCATATATCCATAGAGTTCATTCTATTTATTTAGGTATAGGTAGGGTATAGAATTTTTATCAATATATTTTGTTACACTGTCTTACTTTTATTAGTTCCGTGGACGTGCACTTCTACTATCAGCAAATCAAATTGCCTTATCATGTCACGCTGTATAGCCAGTCCAGCGTACTTGTATATATATATAGAGTCAGTGTATATACTACTTGCTCTCTGCGCCCTCCTTTCTGCCAAGGAGGGTCGCGTCCGTATACGGCTTATAGATCTCTAGTTAGACCGTTAAGCCAGTCCCTAAAAGGCGGTTTTTAGTGGGTAAAAGTCTCCACATAACAACGCAGCCGGCAGCGTGGTATGCTATGAGCATTCTCCACCTCCCTCCCCCGCTTTCCGAAGGGTTGCCCATATTTGCTTCGGGCGCAAAAAAAAATACTACTTACTGATTCGTGCGTGCGTGGCAGAGCTACGCCGCAACCGTAATAGCTGCGGCGTAGCTCTGCCACGTATACATCGAAATAAAGTTTGAAAATAGTACATTTCATTACGAGTGCGGAAAGCCTGCCATTGCAAAGAGTTCCGACAAATGTCTACCCGAGCCGAGGCGCAGTCGAAGGTGAGGGTTGACAGTCGGGATAAGTTGCAATGACGGTTCCGCACGTATACTGAACAACTATTTTTAATACAGTTGCGAAAAAATGAATGAATTTAATAAAATAATAAAAACACAATAAACTCACTAACTAATCATTTATTTCTTATAAAAGTTATATTTCACATACACATTGAAATTGGTACAGTTTTTTATACTAACTGGGGAAGTTTTAGGTTGCATATTTACTGTTTGAGACAAACTATTATTAATTTCGTATGATTGTTGATGTACATTTGTCAAAGGTGTTATACAATGGCGTTTGCTAGTTGATGGAATTGGATCTGATGAATTATCATTTTCAACTAAGTTCGATGGACGAACGTTCTCTTAAGTATTGTCATATGAAGGAGACGGACTGGATTATAAATTATTGGATTGTGAGATTTTTTCTCAGTTTCTAGTTTGTTGTTTAATGAATCAGCAATATAGCCTTCTGCAACTTTGTCTGACTTCCAACCTCCTAGTCGCTTTAAGGGCGTCAAATTGGCTCTTGAATCTGCCACTAATGTAGCAGACGTCCTCCTGAAGCTGCGCCCGGTATAATACTCGGCATCCGGCAAACCAAGAAACGTAGCTATTTCTTTTAGCATATTACTAAATTCGTTCACACACTTCCTTTTTTGATAATTTTGAAAAAAAGGGTCGATTTTGGTTTTTGGGACCGCTGATTCATATATTTTTGCACTATTCTAAGAAAATCTCCTTCAACAACAAAGCTTTTCGGTATCTTACTTTTTGTGTTCGGAATCTTGATTAGTAGCATTTTTCCATGGGCTTTAATATCTATTAAAGTAATATTGGCTAACTCCTCTCTGCGGCAAGCTCCAACAACGCCAAAAATCAGCGCAACCTACAAAAAAGGGATTTGATTAATATTTTTTTAAATAATATATTGACTTTATTTCGCGATTTCGTAAACTGAATATTAAAGAAAAATATAAGTATTTATTAATTTTTTTTGCGCCCGAAGCAAATATGGGCAACCCTCCGGAAAACGGGGGAGGGAGGTGGGGAATGCTCATAGCATACCACGCAGCCGGCTGCGTGGTTATGTGGAGACTTTTACCCACTAAACCCCACCTTTTAGGGACTGGCTTAATGGTCTAACTAGAGATCTCTAAGCCGTATACGAACGCGACTCTCGTTGGCAGAAAGGAGGGCGCAAGCGGCGAAAAGTGTGCCTAACTAAGGCAGATTAAGGGATGTGTTATGTCGGCTCGGACTGAGCCGCCAGGAGGCAGTTCAGGTCAGCCGAAAGCTTGTTGGGGGGGGGGTCCGAGAGAGAGAGTTTCTCGGTCTGCGCACACTATATCGAGTGTGGATAGGGGCTTCATAGGCAGCTGTCTCACGAATGAGATGATTTGTGTGGGACTCTGAGGCTTTGAAAAATCACTCAGAGAGTAATTTATGGAACTGCTGGATTGTAAGGAGCTCTAAGTCTCGATGTAGGTCGGCATTACGGACATAATAGGGCGAGTTAGTGGCCCTACGACAGAATAGATTTAGAACTATTTGAAGTTCATTTATAGCTTTGGGCTTAGCATGTGCGAAAATGGGGAGCCGCGTAGGTCATGACAGGTCGTATAGCCATATATCGGGTTCGCTTGTTGCGGAGGGACATTTTACTGTGTCTGTCCAACATGCTGTTGAGCCTACCCATGTAAAATCGTGCGGTGCGAGTAACCTTCTTGATATGGGGTTCGAAAGTGAGCCTTGCATCTAGGGTGACGCCTAAATATTTAGATGTAGTTTGCCATGGGACAGGGGTTCCTAACATCCTGATTGGCGGAGCGGTGGTGAGACGGCGTCGTTTATATTCGAAGCAAACGGTGGAGCTCTTCTCCGGGTTTACGTCGATACGCCATTTTTGGAACCAAGCTCCTAAGTCGCTTACTGACTTTTGGATCTTGTTCCGAATCTGTAGTAGTGAGTTGCCTTTAGAATAAAGGGCTGTGTCATCTGCGAAGAGGGCTAGTTTAACACCATTCGACGGGATAGGGATGTCGTTGGTGAATAGTATATATAGGAGGGGGGCAAGCACAGAGCCTTGAGGGACACCGGCTTTGATTTGACGAGTAGAGGATAGCGTGCCTTCGTGTCTAAAGCAAAAGGTACGATCCTTCAGATAGGTGGCTACAAGGCGAACGAGACGGTCTGGGAGGCCTAAGTCGTACAATTTGTAGATAAGGCCCTCGTGCCAGACTCTGTCGAATGCCTTGGCAATGTCGAAGAAGACCGCGATGGTTTTTTGACGACGAGGATAAAAACCGCTGAGGATATATTCCACTATGCGGTGAACTTGCTGGGGGCACGAGTGTTTGGTTCGAAACCCGAATTGTTGTGGGATGACAAGAGGATCGCCGTGTGTGGGAAACAAATGGCGCCTCATGCGCATGAGAACGACTCGTTCGAAAAGTTTGCCCATGGCCTTGAGGAGGCTGATGGGACGGTGATTGGAGGGGAGGTGGTGAGGTTTGCCTGGCTTGGGAATACCAATGACAGTTGCCTCTTTCCGAGAGGGTGGGAAAATAGCTGAATTCGAAGCAGGCGTTGAAGATTATGGCCAATAAGGCGATCACCTGCTCCAGAAAGTATTTGAGGGCTTGGTTGGAGATGCCATCCGCACACGGGGCTTTTTTGGGCTTAAGTCCTTTGATGGTAGATGAAATCTCATCTTTGGACACAGTGATAGGGTCAGAGGCGGTAGGGGGCGAGTTCCGGCGACGGACCTCGTCCTCCACTAGTTGGATGTGTATGGGGTCAGTGGGTTGTGAGCTGGGAGAGCATTGAGCGGCGACGCTGTCGGCGAAGCACTCAGCCTTTTCTTCGTCCTCGAAGGCAATAGAGCCGTCGGGACGAGACAGAGGGGGACTATGCGTTATAGCGTCTATCCGGAGGGCTCTCGCCATCTGGTAGTACGCTGTGTGGTAGGGAGAGATTTTCTCCATGAGATTGCCCCTTTCGAGGTCTTTTTAATCTTGGAGGCAGTAACGGAGTTTGCGTTGAAGGCGGTGGGCCGCGAGTCTATATTCGGGAGTGGGATAATGTGCAGCTCTACGGAGAGCAGCTTTTTTTGGCTTTTAGAAGGTTGCTAATATCTAGGGGAAGACTAGTTTTAGCAACCGGGACAACCTTTTCATTCTCTTTAAGAGAGGATGTTATAAGTGAGGTGAGATTTTCGACCGCGGTGTCTATTTTCCCGCGTACTGTCGAGGAACGTCGGAAGAAAGGGTTATGGGAGGGTCCGGAGAGTCTATAGCCGAGGCTAGAGACTTCTTGAAGCCCTTCCAGTTGGTGTAGGTTTTGGAAGTGGGAGTTGGAGATGGCTGATGGCCAAGAAGGAGGGACACAGGACGGTGGTCGGATCCTAGATCATCGAGAGACTCGATTGCTCTAAGGTTAAGGGAGACTCCTTTAACTAGAGCAAAGTCTGGCAAGTCAGGAGCGTAGTTAACATCGTCAGGATAGTGGGTGACAGCGAGGGGGCTGTAGACAGTCAGGTCGAGAGACTGAGTGATATTGAGCAGCACCCTGCCACTACTCCATGGTCCATTCAGTATGCTTGGAGTTAAAGTCTCCAAACATAATGACTGAACCGCCTAATGCAAGGGTGGCTTCGAAATCACTCTTAACGGGGAGGGTTCCGCTAGGGATATAGTAAGAGGCTATAATGATTGACTGGTGTCCAGTCATGGCTAATCTAGTGATAGTGGCTTCCATACTGGTAAGCGCCGGAGAGGGTATGTGGGAGCAATGAAGGGACTTTTTGTAATAAATGGCAGTACCGCCGCCTTTGCGGTCGGGTCTGTCATTACGCAGAAGTGAATAATTTTTAATAGAAAGGCCTTTAGAGACCTTGGGGCTGAGGTGGGTCTCCTGAAGGAGGAGGAGGTCGGCTTCGCGATCTCGAAGAAATAGCCTAAGCTCTGGGAGGTTATTTCGCAAACCGCGGATATTGAATGAAACAAGCGACAAACCCTTTGGTTTGATACGACCGTGCGATATTGCGGGAGCAGAGGGCTCCGGCATAGTGTTATTACAAAGACCTTAGTAGGTTGATGTGCTCAGTAAGAGCAAGTAGACGGTCCTAAGGGGACTGAGCGGTGCTCAGTTTACGCGCAAGGATAGAGATTTCCTCTATATTGATCTTATTCATAGTGTTATACACTAGGCTTAGATCTTCTACTACAGGGTCTGCCTGTTTTTGTGGGTCGGCGGAGGGCCGCGGGATATTTGACGCCTTTGGGAACCAAGGGTTTATTGGAAGCGGTGCAGGCTGGGAGAGCGGAAGGCTCATAAGGGGCCGAGGAGGGCCCTGAGGTGGCCGATAGGGGCCCTGTGGGGGCCGATAGATGCCCTGTGTGGGCTGAGATGAGCCCCGAGGGGGCTGAGGTAGGGGCTGACCCTGGCGGGGCTTGCGGCTTACAAGAGCCGGGAAGGTTCGGTCATTGACCTGGGGTGGAGCTTTGTGGCTCGGAGGTGGGCGAGAAGCGCGAGGGCAACCTCTAAAATTGGCCAGGTGGCCTGTTTGTCCGCAAAGGACACATGAGGGTGGGGATTCGGCATTTTTGGGCCGAGAGCACTCTTTCGAGTGATGGGGTTCTAGGCACTTAACGCACCTGGGTGGAGCTGAGCAGTTGGCTGCCGCGTGCCCATAGAGTTGGCAGCGGTGGCACTGCGCTGGGTAACCGCGCCGATGTGGGGCTTCGACCTTTACACGCTACAGGCCGCACACAGTGCGTACCTCGCGGAAGATGGCCTTCGCCTCCGGCACATTGGTGAGAACGAGGAGGGCGAGATTAAATCTTTCGCCCCTGCTGCTGTGCATTTTGTGCGCAGCCTCTATGGGGAAGCCTTGGGATTTAAGGTCTTCCAGAATGTCCTCGTTTGCAACTCGCATAAGGAACTCCGCGGAGGACTGCCTTAACCTTCCTTTCTTCGGCGAGGGCGTATGTGTGATAGGACACACGCTCGGCCGTGAAGAGACGGGTTATAATCCGGAAGTCTTCTATAGACGCCGGCATGATTTTGATGGCCTCGCCGACATTGGTGGCTTGGTCATATTTGAAACCCTTATCGTAGAGGGTTTTGGATAACTGTGTGAATTTAGCCTTGTCTCTGAGAAAGACAGGGGGCGGGACTTGGTTTTTAGCCAATTTGGGAGCGCAGCGGGTTGCTGGCTTGGCGGTAGTGTCTTTCGACTGAGAGGCGGCAGCGTTTGGGGCTGCGGAAGTAGGAGCGACGGTGGGAGCTGCGGAGGTAGAGGCAGCGGCGGAGGGTGTTCGGGCGGCGGCGGCGGCCGCCGGGGCGGGGGGAGTGCGGGAAGTCGCGGCGCGTTTCGGGCCGCGCTTAGATTTCACTAGCGTGAATTGGGCTGAGTCGGTTATCGTTCCTTCGGAGTCGGATGAATCCGAGGAGCCGGTGGAGCTGAGGGCGGTCCTCTTTCGGGAAGAGGAGGTAACGGACGTCGTGTCCATGCTCCATATCGGAGTCGGGGGACGCGGGCGAGTCGGTCTGCGGGGCAGCTGCTTGGTTCGCGGGGAAAGCCGCGACGGCGGGCGGATTTTTGATTTGGATGGGTAGGCCTGTGGCTTGGACGAATTGGGCGACCATGGCCATAAGTTGGTTCTCGAAATTGCTCATGTCTATGGCAGACATAATGCTAGACATGATTTGGACATGGGAGGTGAGGATTTTGGTCTAAGAATCTAGAGGTCCCTGCTCTGAGAAGAACAGGGCCTTGGGTGGCAGATAGGGAGGACTGACGCTCTATTCCCAGAAGCTGGGGTCCCTATATTCTGACAAAAACAAGGGCTCGCTCTGAGAAGAGCAAGAACGATCTTCCAAGAACAGTAACAAACAACAAAGTAACAGTATAACAATAAACAATAACAGAACAATTAAAAGTAAAACAACAAACAAAACAATAAAAGCAAAGCGCGCTCAAACCTCCCCGCCGGAGCGCGGGGGCAAGAACGATGCGAAAACAAAGGACCTCACCAACGACCGGTGTTAGCCGGGGAGAGCGGGGCGCGCGGGCGACAGGTTGCACTCCGCACGAGGTCGGAGCACGAACTGTATGCACGACCGCACGGGGGCGGTGCGCAGACGGAACTGTATTAATAAATTACCTTTGTGGGTAAATAACGATCATCGGGAGCTTCGTTCAAAAACCTTTTCACTTCATACGATGTTAATATTTTCGACTTTTTAGTTGTAATACTGTCTGATTATCGTTTTAAGAAAACATTTAGTTTTGGGTATTCATTTATTCCGCGTTGTTCCTTATTTTCAACATACTTTTTATCATCGAAAACCTCGACCATAACGTAGAAGGTTTTAATTTTGCTGAGAGTTCCGATAAGTATGCCAACATAACAGTTTCTGAAAAACTATTTGCTTTTCTCTCTTCTCTCCAAGCAATAAATTCGTCGTATGTAGATATGTACCGACTTATTGAGTTTTCCGGTAAAATGTTCTCCGAAGCATTTTGTGCAATTATACTCAGTTTTGGTGGTGTTAATTCAAATAAAATATCGTCGAAATTACTCATTTTGTGCAACAAACAACTAAACTCGCAAAGAACATTTTTGGAAAATAGCGCTAACCGTAAAAGAATATAAGCAGAGATTTTTTTTGTTTTCTTCACCTATTCTGGATAGGCAAAGGGAACTATGCCCATACAGCCAAGTCTTCAGTAGACTTTTTAATGATATGAAATGAAAATTAAATTTAATGAGATGAAGTGAATTGAAACCTAACCTAACTCATTGAATCAGATCATTAAATCTGATATTAAAACAAATTAGTAGCTTCTTTTTAGAAATATTTGCATGAATCATTAAAACTTCTATGAATTTTTTTAGTAAAAACTTCGTGTTTGTTTTCTTCTTTTTAATAGACATTATTTTGACAGTTGGGAAAGAGAACGCACGAGTTCGGAAAAGGTAAAGAAAAAGCTTGAGTATGTAATAGCCCACATCCCGAACGCTATACGTTCCTGCAATACGCCAATTTTTGAGCAACTGTATTAAACAAATAAATCCTTAAATGCTGTCTTCAGAAAGTGCTTGTGCAGTTGTAACATATAATTAAGAGTAACAACTTAAATTACTCGAAATTAAAACATAGGTCACGTAACTGGGCGTAGGTATCTTTCTTAACATGGTTTTGAAGCAAGGAAGAGTCCGCCATGCTGCTCTAATACGTGTTGACGGATTATAAAGGTCTTTTAAATTAGTTTTGCATTTCCTAGACTTGATCAACAAAGTAATCATGCGAAGTAGAAAACTCTTGAAAATAAAAACAGTGTTAGACCTAGACGGACGTACCTTTCTTCTTTTTTGCCATATATCCATATATATCTAGAAGATGACTTCAAACTGTGTTAATATATCTTTGATTTTGACTGCCCCGTTGGTCCAGTGGCTGTAAATACTGTTGCTAATCATGAAGTCCTGGTTTCGAATCCCGGTAGGTTCAATTCAATATATACAATACAATGTTTAGTGGTGTAAACGATAAAATAGCAAAGAAATAGATGTTATTATGTTGACGTTAAGTGATAAAGTCGAAAAAAGAAAATAGCATATGCTGATGAACCCGCCTGTGCGAAGCCAGGGCAAATCACTAGTTGTATTATAAGGCATTAAATGATAGTGTTGTACTTATCTCCGTCACTGACATGTCTTTGTAATAAAATGTTTTATTGCACAACTTGGTTACTTGCGTCACGCCTTTTCTAGTCTGTTTACGTTGGCAGACGTGCCTACTTAATTGCAAAATCGTGGGTAGAAGTGTTATAAATATCACATGGGTTTATTCTTCTATTATTTAGAAGTCACATTGTTTCTATTTATATACTGTTTTTCATACTACACGTGGTAGAGCCACATTGAAGCTAGGTACACGTAGTTGAAGCGACAGTAGCCTAATGGCAGGGCGTGGACCGCGAACTCAAAAAGGTCGTGGGTTTGAATCCGCTATTCGACTACTGGAGTGAACCACTAGTAACACAAGCAATTTAAGCTTACCACGAGTGGTAAGGGGAATATTAGTAATGCTTGTAGCATTGTTAATATTCTTTTTAAAAAATAAATAAAAAAACATAGCTGCAGCACGAATCCATTTGCTCGACCGGGGTAACACTGCGCTCTCACAGACTACCAGTGTGAAAAAGCAGAGTATTGCTTCTGTGTTTCTCTCACAGAATACCAAGTTCAAACAGTAGAATAATACCGTTATGCAGTGTGTAGAGAACCGAAGACCCCACTGGTAAAGAGGCATTCTTAGTGCTCACGGGTGACAACGATGTCTATCGGTCAAAGCATACCATATTACAAAAAAAATTATCTAGTGGAATTATTTGATCTACGTGGTAAAGCCATGCTGCAGCTATATTATGGTTGTGGCATGAATGGGTGGCTCGACCGGGGAAGACCACGCTCTCACAAAATACCACCGTAAAATAGCAGTTTATGTAATGTCGCCCTAATTCGTAAGTTGAGAACCGAAGACCCTCTTTACTAGTAACGAGGCAATTCATCTTAGTCCTCGTAGGTGACGACGCATCTGCCTTTAGATTTTTATCGAGGAGAGACTTTTTCTGCTTATCTTTTTAAGTTGCTGCCCGTGGTCGTCGGTCCAGGTATTTTCTTCTTCAAGACTAAGCGAGATAGTTATAACGTCTTTTGTGGAAACCCCATGAGATTTATTGTCATTTTCTATAGGCACCTCTTACGATAGCTACGGGAGGAAATGGGGTATATTTTATGTATAACAACTACAAATAACAAAAAAAAACTACGGCTTTCCATCAGACAAGCCATTTTAACAAGTTGCCCTGCAATAAGTTAGGCCTACGTTTAGCAGTAAACGTTTGAAAAATGAATCGATGAAAGTCGAAAGTTAAAGCTCTTTGAAAATATTTGCTAAGAACAATTCCATGGTATTCCCACTACTTCAATTTCGTCCGTAATGGCCGCAATAAAAGCAGAAGAGCAATACTACGCACTTATCGGCGGGGAGTTACAGCGCTTACACCGAAGCAGACGATAATAAAATGTGTTATTGCGTTATTTTAAAAACTTTACTCTCTTATTCCCATTATTTTATGGTTACATTGTTATGGGACAAAACCACTATATAAAGGGGATGATTCCTTACGTTTACCTTGCACCCTCCTCTCTGCCAAGGAGGGTCGCGTTCGTATACGGCTTAGAGATCTCTCGTCAGATCGGTAAGCCAATCCATAAAGGCGGTGTTTAGTGGGTAAAAGTCTACACATAACCACGCAATCGGCTGCGTGGTATGTTATGAGCATTCACCGCCTCCCTCCCCCGCTTTCCGGAGGGTTGCCCATATTTGTTTCGGGCACAAAAAAAATACGTTTACGCGAACAACACACATTTAAATTAAACTAGTCTTTTGAATGATGAGTTATAGTTTTGAATTCTGTGAAAATGAAACTGCTCGAGTTATTTAATAATTTGGTAGTTAATGCGAAATATGAGTTACCTACATGGGCCACAATTTAAAGTACGAAATGTTTTAGCGATATACCAAAATAAATGTTCAACTTTAACGTGCTATGAATTGAAAAAATAAGTAGTATTTTTTGTGTTGTTTTGTTTTAATAAGTATAACAGTTCACTCCAAATATTAGGTAGTCTACTAATTGGGGTTTAGAAGTCGCTACAACAATGATCAATGAGGAAGATGTCGTAACGACTTCTTGGGCATGGTCAGGTGCGACCGAGGCGTGGTAAGATTGAATCTACACGCTATAGGCTGTTCTACATCTACCGTTCGGCCTACGTGAGTCCCGCTGCACTGTGTCACGTGGTGCCCGTCGCCCTACGTAAGGCAGCAAGTGCGGGGGCCCCACCTACTGCTGACGCACAACCTGGCCTACGCCTCTGCATGCAATTGCTTTTTGCAACGCGTACATTTTGCGCAGTTGCCTTCTTTCTCTTGCAATATGTGGTGGGATTCGTCTCTCCACATAGTTGCCTTTTTCAATGTATACAATAGTCTGTGAAGTGTAAAGTCACACAGTTGCCGTTTCTTATAACAATGTGTGGTGAACTTTAGAAGTCCGGAATTCTATGGTTCGCAATACATAATTTATCTTAATTTATTTTAATTTGTGTGTATCTTTTTACATCTATTAAAATCTTAAATACCTTTCAACACCTATTTAACGAAACGTGTGGTTTTTAAGATGAATAATTTAATTTAATAGTTTAATCTATTATTATGAATAGTGTAATCAATGAACTAGAAATGATATTAATTTGACATTTGTATGCTCGTGCGGCTGATTATAAACTGAACTTTATTTCTATTTAATTTTTTTTGTAACCTGTGAATCACAAACAATTTGTATTGATTTGTTTAAAAAAACACTTTCAAAGATTTGTTTTCTTGTCGACTCACCACAGACTACAAAGCAACTTCGGCACTTGCACTTTCTTTAACAATTAGACTGCACCATAATCCACCCATATATCCATAACATCCATAGACCATAAATCTGAGCAGAGGAGTGAGAAGTGCCGGGGCTATGGTCCATATTATATAAATCTGTGATTTAACTACATGTTTGCGTATCTTGCTGTGATTTGAGTACTGAGTTTGAAATCCATCACAAGTAGTGATCTCTCGCATCAATCCGCGAGACGATCGTTTTATAGAACTAAGAGTGACAAGCCAGCCCTTAAACACTTACATTTATTTTCGTTTAAGAACCAAAATCGACTGTAGATCACATACAAGTTATAACCCAACTTATTGATAAAGCAAAGGAATATGAAAACGTTTTATATGTGTTTTATAGACTACACAAAAGCATTCGATTCTTTACAATTCGAAGCTATATGGACATCACTTATACAACAAGGTGTCAATCAGAAATATATTAATATAATCAAGAGTGTATATACAAAATGTCTCGCCAAAGTGCGCCTAGAACAGGAAGGTACAGAATTTCCTATACAAAAAGGATTAAGGCAGCGAGACCCTCTCTCCTCGAAGTTATTTTCAGCGGTGCTCGAATCTATTTTCAGACGTCTAAATTGGGAAACGAAAGGAATACAGGTAGATGGAGAACTACTGAACCATTTGCATTTCGCAGACGACATAGTGGTCTTCGCAGAAAGCGCTACTGAATTGGAAAATATGGTGTTCGGACTAGCAAAGGAAAGTAAAAAGATGGGACTGTCAACGAACACGATGAAAACCAAGATTTTAACCAACGGACTACCTCAGGACATTAGAATAGCAAATGAAAAAATTGAATATGTAAAGGAATATGTATATTTAGGACAGCTAGTGTCATTCTAAACAATACAGAAAAAGAAATAGAAAGAAGGATAACTCTAGCCAGGAAGAAATATTGGGGATTGAGAGAAATAATGAAAAATAAAGATATTAGTATAAATATAAAGAAAAAACTCTACGAAGTAGCGATATTGCCATGCCTGACATATGGCTGCCAGACGTGGTCACTGAGAAAAGAATACGAAGAAAATATTGCTACGTAAAATGGAAAGAAGCATGCTTGATCTAAAAATATCACATAAGGTTAACAACGTCCACATCAGGAAAAAACGAAAATAATAGATGTAAGAAAAATAACAAGACTACTGAAATGGCACAGCGACATGGGCAATAGCAATGGGCAGGATACATCTGTAGAATGAATGATAACAGATGGACCAAACGTTTAACAGAATGGATACCAAGAGACAGAAAACGAAAAAAGAGAGACCTAGTAAAAGGTAGAGAGATATTTTTAATCAGAGATGTGGACCCCTATGGATGCGAGTGGCTCGGGAAAGAGATATGTGGAAAGGTTTAGGAGAGGCCTACGCCGCAGAGGCGACTACTACTAACATTAACTAAGTCATATATATACATACATAAATAAACGTAAAAAAATACATATTAACTATTCTTTTCAAGTTTGTATTGTAGTAGAAATAAATGCTATTTTATTTTATTTATTTAAGAACCAAAATCTAAAATGAACAATGAAAACACCAAAAATAGGGGATGAATATTTTAGTGTACCTATTTGAACAAAATTCTTGTATGTACCTAAAAGGGTATAATAAATAAACTTCTAATAAAAAGTAAACCAGAATTCAATTGATAAAATATAAAAAAATCTAATGTCGGATCTTTGCTCGCACCTATAATTCTGTCTTTCACTGTTTTTAGTTTGCGAAGTCAGATTTACTTATTTTAAAGTAACATTATATAAACTTGTTCTCTGCTTTATAATTTTGTCGTGTAGACTTTAATGGATCTGCATAAAGTTGAATAGAGGTTCCTTTATAGAAAAATTGCTTTGAATTATGAGTCTTTTGAATTGATTGATGTATCAGCTCAATATCGTACGATGAATCTTTGAATTGCCATTGAAAATGTTTCATACATATTTTTTATAAGAGCGCCCCATCTTTGTGAGAATCCGTCAAAGCGAGCCGCCACCCTAATTATCACTGCGTGAGAAAAATCAAGTCATGCATGACTACTTAATTTAGTCGTCAACTTCTCGGATCAATGGCTCAAATATCATCATCATCATCTATTTGAAATAAGAAGTACGTAAGTACGTCTTTCAAGATTTACTGAGGTCGCACCGTTGAACAGATGAATGGGTAACTTCATCGTTCTGACTTAAACTTAACTTTAAAAATATATCAATAGCTGATATTCAATAACTTAAATTATGTAACATCATTTTAAAAACTTAAAAAAACATTAGTATGTCATGTAAAAAATAAACTATGTATTGACTCTATAAGAATATCCACTAGCCCAAGTCATCCCGGGAGTGTCATAAGGGGAACAAATCAGGGGAAGCAGCGTATTTTTAAACACAGCTAAAATGTTAAACCTGCGGTTGCCAACTCGCCTGCTAAATATCCCCCCTATGCGGCAATCTATGGGTGAGGCTTATATTCAGCAGTGGACTGTAATTGGCTGTAACGGTAAGGGTAACGGTTAAAAAAAAATTGACTTTTTTAATAACAGTTATCTGCGATGACGAAACATATGAAGATATCAAAAACCCAGACTGGAGCAACTCCTTTGTTTCTAAACTAAAGTATAAATAAACCTACATTCCACCGGATGATAAGTGGATGAGTGAGTACTTCAGTCCATGGACCTGCAGCTAACCTTGAACAAAGAAGACTACAGATGCACTGTTTACTCTGAGAACTGAGGTAAGATGGCTTATAGCCTGTAGTTACACGGGCTGTCTATACGCTTCAGACCGGAACATAGCAGTGCAAGCGCTGCTATTTGGCGATAGAGACAGGTTACCTACTTACACGGACTCCAAGGCAAGAAAATAATGCTACGATTTCCAGTCCAGGGTGAGTTCGACCGGGATGCGACTAGGCTTTCGCAGAATACCGTCGTAAAACAGCAGCTCAATGCTGCTGTATTTCGTATGGTGAATGTAGAGAACGGGAGACGCTTTTAACTTTAAACAAAGCACTCCATTTTAGTTTTCAGGGATGACAACGCATCTGCATTTTGATTCTTAATCGAAGATTGATGTGATGATTAACCACTTATTCCAAAAAAACACTTTGTAAAATTCATTGGTGTGAAATGTCTATCTTCAATCCATGTGTCAAAACAAATCTGCTTAATAGCATATGAGAAGTGTCCAGCAGTATCTTCTTTAATGTTCTAATGAGTGACAGTCTCTCCTTGGTCTAGTGGTTGTAAACGTGACTGCTGATCATGAGTTGATTAATTGAGTTTTTCCGTCAAGACATTCTCGGTGGCTGCCCGGAATCAGGAAGTTGGCGGTATCTCACCCTCGTGCTTCGGAAAGCACGTAAAACCGCTGGTCCTGCGCCGTGTCGCCGTTGCACTGTGTCGGCTTACTGTCCCATTGGACTATGAGAGACAGAGAATAGAAAGTGCACCTGTGCTGGCAACATTATCCTGTCCTGCGCCGATGGACAGTTTCCTCGGAGACTGGTCGCCTTGATCGAAATTCGTTCTGGAGGACTTATATTGTACTTTAGAGCATGTTATGTTGTTAATTCGATCATGGTAGTCTCAACGGAGACCAATCGGATTACAGTGAACAAATTTGTGTCGCAAGCACGGGTAAAACCCCCTCTATTCCCTAAGTCACATAGTCTTGGTTGGTATAGGTCCATATGGGACGGCTATCAGACACGACAGTAGAGAGACCAACGCTCCGTGTGAAGCTATTTTATATATACTGTTTTACTCCGGAACATTAATAGCGTGATTTAGGCTTCGACGTGTTTCGCTTGTGGCCCGACGTCAGCACCATCACAAGCTTAACCTGCTGCACAAAGTATTGAGACTTTGCTCCTATGGAGAATTTCATAACATGAAACCTAATAACTAATTTTTTTCCTGACCCAGGATTCGCACCCGGGACCAAACTATCAGCAGTCGCGCTTACAATCACTTGACCAATGAGGCTGTCAAACCTGTTTACTGATTTATAAATTTAGACAAAGGCATCTTCGAAATATCTAGATCTACATCAAGGATCATCAAAATCAAAAACATCCATTATGGATGTTTTTCAATGTTCGGAATTTTATCATCAACATTATGAATGACGACAACAATTGGAATTCAACAACTAAATGAGGTTTCAAAATACAGACGATCTGTTTAAGCTATATACGAGTACCAACAACTAACCGCCTCTTCGTAAGTAACCGACTTACACATCAGATGCTATCTTTTTATGAATTCATCACGAAACGGCAATATTTTGTTTACTATATAAAATATAAAATGTGCATTTATTATATAAAAAAACTTACCTTTTTTATAGTATAATTGTGACAAAATAGCACACAGTCAACCAGATGGTAAGTAGTTGCTGTAGCCCATAGATAACTACATCTATTCTCGCCTACCAATAAAAATGCAGATAAGTTGTCAGCCGTGAGGACTAAAAGGGAAGGCCTCACAGACAGGAAAAGGGGTCTGCGGTTCTCTACACTCACCATACGGACAGCAGCGTTAAGCTACTGTTATTTCGACAAATTCTTTAAATGATGATAAAAATCGCGTCAAAATTCCTCTAGTAATTTTCAATTTTTAAACGAACACACAGCCATGCAGCAGCTAGATTATGGTTGTAGCACGAATGGGTCGGCTCGACCGGGGAAGGACCACGCTCTCACGAAATACGAGCATAAAATAGTAGCTTAGTACTGCTGTGTTTCGTATGGTGAGTGTAGAGATCCGGATACCCTTTTTTACTGGAAACGAGGCATTCCATCTTAGTTCTCAGGGGCTGCAACGCATCTGCGAATTGATTCTTAATCGAGGATAAATGTAGATGTCTGTGGGCCACAGCAACCACTGACCATCAGGTGGAGAGTGTATTCGTTTCGCCACACTTATTCTATAATAAACACACACACACACACACACACACACACACACACACACACACACACACACACACACACACACACACACACACACACACACACACACACACACACACACACACACACACACACACACACACACACACACACACACACAGAGAGAGAGAGAGACTTGTTTAGTTAGTAATCAAGAAAAATTCACTCTTGCAGGACCAAAAAAGTGCCTCTTAATCCCAAAAGCAGCTTTAAAGAAATATTTCAGCAAATCGAGGCAACGTCATTTTGAGAGCATCCTTCGCATATCCCTGTCCGGAGCACAATCCCGGCGCTATGCACGCTATTCGTAGACAACCGGCCGCCGCATGCCGGTGCAGATAACGCCCGCAATTACCTACAACTATGTCTTTTGTGCCGGGGCCCGCTATCAGCTATTCCATCGGAGCCTCGCATTCTTCCTGACGACGTAATTACGACGCCATATTAAATTTAAAAACGTAGGGGAGCAGACTCCCAAAGACCCCTTTAAAAAGAAAAAAAAAGAACGAGTGAAAGCTGCGCAACAGACCACAATGATTAAATTTTTCATAAGAGTTAAATAGTAAAGAATATCAAGTTTTTCCTCACATGCCAACTTCAGCTGGACGCGATTTTATTTACAGAATACGGGTAACAAATGAGCACACACACACACACATACACACAGACATCTTTATTTGTTCTCGATAAAGAATCAAAATGAAAATGCGCTATCAACCCTGAGGATTAAAATATAATGACTCGTTTACAATAATACGGGTATCCGGTTCTCTAAACTCACCATACGAAACAAAGCAGCACAGATTCTGTAAGAGCGTGGACCTACCACCGTCGAGCTAACCCTTTCGTGCTACCACCATAACATCTCTCTATCACATATATTTACTTGTTTGCATTGGACTAGCTTGATCAGATTCTTACTAAACTAAAAAATAAGCTTTTGAGGCGAACTTATGGTAGAACGCCTCAGCCTCGCCTGGATATAATAATGGTGTGTATTTAAATTTAAGGCCAAGACATCAAAGACCAATTTTATCAATTTTCCATGTTTCAAAAAATACAAATTTTGCATTTTACGGACAGACAGACAGGCAAAAATTTTAAAAAATCGGTATTCATGTCTTAATAGAATGTAAGTAACTCCCTCAGCTTATTAAAAGACACTGATTTTGATATATATTTCTAGTGCAAGGCTATTGATTCTACGCATATCAACTCATAGATAAGTGTACATATATAATATTAAAAAAATATTTTCCCTTCTTGTATTCTTTATTATGAATTCATGTATCGAATTTGTGGACTTAAAAGGCTAATGACACCAGGTAAGCAACTTATAACAGTTATTGTGATCAATGGAAACTATACTCCGTCATATTTGAAGAGTCTAGCAATGTAAATTAGTCATTGATTTATAATAGTCCATTACCACA
Source organism: Parnassius apollo (assembly GCA_907164705.1). Taxonomy (NCBI): domain Eukaryota; kingdom Metazoa; phylum Arthropoda; class Insecta; order Lepidoptera; family Papilionidae; genus Parnassius; species Parnassius apollo. Next base: position 780,938 of record CAJQZP010000008.1, read on the forward strand.
TCTCTATTCGTCGGTGGCTCCGTAGCATTAAAAAGTTCTTATGGGATCCGACACATGGCTTTATAATAATCTCGTATTCTTACCAGTTATAAAACAAAACAGACAGATGACTTTTTATATAAGATCAAACGAGCATGCGGCTTAACTGATGACAAGTGACCACCGCCGCCCATGAACAATTGCAGCACCAGGGGAATTGCAGGTGCGTTGTAGGTGTGCAGTCAGAGATAAAATGCCTCGTTACCAGTAAAAGGGATCTCTGGTACCCTACACTCACCACACTAAACACAGCAGTATGAGGCTGCTTTTAACGCTGGTATTCTGTGAGAGCATGGTTAAGGATCGAGCCGACCCATTCGAGTTGCTCTACCACGTTGCATGTTAGTTTATTTGACAACTCATCTGCATTTTGATTGTTAAACAAAAGCAAACGTAGGTATTTATTAGCCACAGGGTCTACTTTTCTTTAGGCGGACTGTGTGCTCGCTTGTCACCCTTATTCTATAAAAACATAAAAAAATAGATGACCGCCTATTCTCATCTGAAACGGCTCTATAATTCGCTGGAGTCCCATTTCGTATTTACGAAGTTTATGCAGGGAAGGGAATTCATTGTTAGTCTATTCATTAGTTTCATACTTGTACATCTGTGCATAAGTATCACTAAGTCCCCTGAATATAAATGTATATAAGTATTGTATTTCCTTGCATATTTTTTTGTATTTTTTAATTTATGACCATATAATATAAACCCAAAAAATTGTAACTGGCTCATTGCCGATTGCCTTTTTGTTATTTCGTCACAATGAAGAGTCATCGGAAGGTTATACTTCAGAGCAGTTATTATGTATGACGAATTAAATTGGGAGAAACATGAATTCAAATCAAAAACAATATCTGTTCAACAACCATTAGGTACGTCCAATAAAAGTGACACTGATGAACGCAAATCTCCAAATTCTCCCTTTTTGCCATATTTGCCACGCTTGGCAACCGCAGCTTCTGTTTTCCCTCTGTCGCCTCTTACGACACCCGCGGGGCGACATGGGGCAGTGAACATTCATACACCGCCATTGAATGGTAACACTGCATGCTATTTAATTAATATTACATAATGAAAGGGGTGAATTCATCAAAAATAGATTATTAAAATACTGACTGCCTTGACGGTCTAATGGTCGTAAGCTCGTAAGTGCGACGAAGGTCACCAGTTCGAAAGCCAAGTCGAGCCAAAGTCAGATATTTTGTTTTTATATTAAAAATTTTTATTAGCAGCCCGACGTCAGGATGTTTTTTTTATATACACATATATAACATAGAATTATTAGACCATCCGCCGTACAGCCCCGACCTAAGCCCTAATGATTTCTATACTTTCCCTAAAATAAAGAATAAATTGCGTGGACAGAGATTTTCATCACCTGAAGAAGCTGTGGACGCCTACTAAACGGCCACTTTGGAGACCCCAACTTCCGAATGGAATGGTTGCTTCAATCATTGGTTCCATCGTATGGAAAAATGTGTCAAATTTCGCGGAGAATACTTCGAAAAGCAATAAATACATTTTTAAATAGTAATGTTGTGTCACTTCCTTGATTCCCGAAATTTTCAGTGCCGTTAAGTTAGTTTATTAGAATCGCATAAATATCATACGTCAAGCAACACCTTTTATGTATCGGGCACATCTTCCACCACTGCTCCATTTCGTCCCGTGGGTATCGTAAGAGGCGACGGAGGGAAACTGAAACAGGAGATGGGTTCCATCCTCTCGATAACAGCGTAAAGTAATAGAGAACTGTGGTTGCCAACCCGCTTGCCAAGCGTGAATACCACTTCAAATACCCGGTCTATTTGACATAGACAATGGGGGAGGCCTATGATCGGCAGTGAAAAGCCCCAATAAAAGTAAAAAACTAGCAGCCTAAATATATCCTACCACTGGGCACAGGCCACAGCGAGTTTTAGGTAAAAAAGGAGTTCATTAATTTGACTCCAATGCGAAATGACCGACTTCACATAACCTTTACCTAAAAATAATTTACGAAATATTTTTTTAATATCTCAGATATGCAGGTGATCTGTGATGTTTTTCTTCACCACCGAGAACGTGGTAAATCGAAACTTCAAATTGCAGTTAAAATATGAGTGGATTCGGCGCGGATCTAATTTGAGTTGCTTACGTACCAACTATGACATTTACGTTGAGATCAGTTTGGTTACCGATTTATACAGATAACTTTCAAGCATTGAGGTATACAACACTAGAGGAGCAAACTACAATACCGCGCGTCGAAAAAAGTGTAACCACTATCCAAACGCGAGGATGTAGCTTTGCAACTAATAACAATTTTAAATAAACATATATCTATCTCGTTTACACAAGTTGCGAAAACAATATCGTCGCTAAGATTAGATAAAGATAGATACACAAACATGCAAAGGCGGGTTGGTGTGGCTTACTATATGAAATTTTACCTAAAATACGCAATAAAAAATGAGTTTTTTTTAAGCTGCAGTTAATTGCTTTTATATTAAAAAAGTATATTTTATTTTAAAAACTTTATTGCGTCCCCTTGGAAACAAAAGGATACAAAGCTTATCAGATAAATGGAAGTAAACATAATGATGAAATAAAACATATTTTATAAGTATTTTTATTGTACTAATAAATCAAACAATATAAAATAGGTAATAAAATATAATTAATATAAATGTATATGAAATTATAATTAATATAAAAATTTTAAATATAAAATAAGTTTTAAAATACATTTTATAGATAATTCATGAATAAACTAAAATAACAATAATTAATTATTTTGTATGAAAGTTAAAACGTAGTTTTTATTATAATTTCCAAAATATTTAAAATCAGAGGTAACAAATTAACTTACTCAGTTAATTATATAGTCTCCCATTAATGTAGGATAATCACAAATGCGGAAAAGTGGCAACATTGAACCTAAATGGAAATATTCGATAATTTTATTTAATTATTTGAGATTTTTTACGTTTATATGAAAACAAGAACTAAAAGTTATGTGTTGAAAGTGATTCCGATTGATTTATTACGTTTTGTGACCTTGAATAGCATTCTTTCACTAGGCATTTACCCATTTTTGTTGCAGCTCAACTCTGTCGGCGTCACATTGAACACTGAACTGACGTCAGATAGGCATATGGCTGTGGCCATATGTGCAGTGGCAACGCTTTGGCGCGGTTATTACTGATCTAGTGTAATATATAAATCAATGCTTTCAAGATTCTATCAATGCAGTTCTGAGTAGAACTGCATTGATAGAATCAATAGATAGAATAATCATAGTTAAAGTGAAAAAACCCGTGTTTATGATTTGTTTTCATTGATATTTATAGTACTTTTTCAAAAGACCCTATTAATTTACTCGTGTAAGCTATGCAACCGGGACTATCACAAATTTTTTTATACGTAGTTATGTCTGAAAATATGAAAGCTATCTTAATATATATAAACTGTTTGAAAAATCTCATTAAAAGTAAAAAAGGCTACATCAACGGTATCACGAACTATTCCATCAATTACGAATAAAAATCTCATAGTGCATTTAATTTTCAATTATACTTATATCGAACTTGATATAAAAAGAATTTGGTGAAATATTGCTACGCCGATAGGTAGACACATAACATATAACCTTCATAAAAATAAAAACATATGCAATTTAGATCATATATGTCATCTAAACAACACTTTAATATTCTATACGCAATAACAAAATTGATGAAGTAGATAACTGTAAATTTTTAAGAGTAAATATTGATACACATCTGAACTGGCAGGAGCATATTGATATCGTTTGTAAATAGGTTCAACGATTTGCTTTTGCCTTAAAATGTGTTAGGCAAAATATATCTATTGGGGCTGCACTCACCGCGTACCATGGCTACGTATCATCGGTGCTTAGCTATAGGATATTACTTTAGGGTAACTCTGTTGAAGTAGAAAGAGCACTTTTATTTCAAAAACAATGCATTCTTGCCTTAAGCAACATTTGGTATTTATATAGCTGTAAACTTTACATTAAAATATAATATTCTTCCATTACCTTGAATATATATCAGAGAAGCCTGTCTTTTTGTCAAATTATTCCCTAAGTAATGATTTCTTATATTTACGCGAACACTATACATTGATTAAAACTACTTTTACGGATTTTATCGCGTTTTATTTATATTAATTTTAATACCCGACGTTTCGGGTGCTTTCCAGCACCCATGGTCACGGGGGACTGAGGTGACTGACGTCCCGATGTCAAAGTTAACCCGGAGTACCTTCAGATTTTTAATTATTGTTTTTGGTCCGATCTACGCAGAATGAACTAACTGTATTTTGAAGTCTTGCAGTGGTATGCTTGGGTTTAGTTTTAATTTTATTAATTATAGGATCCCAAGCAGGTGGTAGTACCCAGCCTCCTTCTCTATTGAAATTAGGATGTTTTTTAATTTCAATAGCCTCACGTATCATCCTTGGTAGGAATCGATGTTCTTTCGCGAGGATTTGTGGTATATCAAATCTGATGTAATGGTTGGGGCCATCTAGAATATGATCGCAAACTGCAGACTTCAAGGAACGTTGATGCTTCACGTCAGCTATGTGTTCTTTTACGCGGGTTCTAATTGTTTTATCTCTTTGTTTGCCCTATATATGAGAGACCACAATCACAATCAAGCTTGTACACTCCTGCATCTTGTAGAGGAATATGACACTTGACGGATGGTAAGAACTGACTAATCTTCTTCGGCGGCTTGTAGAATGTTCTAATAGAAGCTCGCTTCAAGATGTAGCCAATCTTGTCTGTGACACCTCTGACATATGGTAGTATAGCAGGCACACGCTCGACTGTGGCCGGCTTCACTCGGTCACTGTGACGGAGGCGCGGGACCCGAAGCTTGTTGTCGTGCAGAACCTGCTTGACGTGCTGAAGCTCGGCGGCCAGGCCAGGCGGCCTGCTGTCACAGATCCCTCGTGCTCTCTGAAACAAAGATTTGCCCACGGTAGCTAACTGTGAAGGATGATGGTGAGATTCACCATTTAAGCATCGGTTTGTATGAATGTTTTTTCTATACACATTACGTCGGGTCGGAGAAACGTCGGGTATTAAAATTAATATAAATAAAACGCGATAAAATCCGTAAAAGTAGTTTTAATCAATATTCCCTAAGTATTTTAATGTTCTCCAAGATACTACCACAAGACGTTTAAGAAGTAAATATGCAGACCTAACTTATCGATCTCCCTGTAATAAAGATATGTATAAGATAAATGTATATAACATGAACATACTATTATATAACACATTACCTATAAATTTAAAAGAAAAAGAAGGCGCCTATTTCAAAAAAAATTAACGAAATGGTTATTTGAAAATTGTTTCTACAGCTATAAAGCATATTTGGAATGGAAAAATTAGTTTATGGATTTATGTGCCTTGGTTATAGATAGTTTTTTATTTAAATATTTGCACGACTTTGCATTTGAATTTGTAACAATAGCATCTAGAAATAGCAATGTCGTGTTTAGTTGTTAATATCACCAATTTCTATTAATTGACTTAGTCAAGCTTTATTATCATATAGTCAACAAACACTGTTAAATTTTATGAAATACCGCCATTTCACTTTCAATAATCGACTAATTTATGATACCTATTATAAATTCTAATATATGACCAATACATATATAAAAATCTTTTTATTTAAACTATAAGGATAACCAGAGTTTTGTACTAATTGCATTTTTTATCAGTTTATTTATAGATAAAAACTAATAGGTACCTACTAAAACTTTTTTATTGATTAAAAATTAAACTTATAAACATCATTAAATTTATGATTTTCGATAGATGTCACTATAATCTTTTTTAGAAGTAATTTGTTACTATAAAATTTATTAATATCTACTAAAATGAAATAACAAAAACTAAAAAATGTAAATTAGAATTTTCAAGTAAATAATGAATTTAATTAAATAACTATAAAAATGTTATATTATTTAATTTTTGTTAGTTGAGGCAAAATGTCATTACTTTTGGTTTTTTACGTTAGATGGCAATGTTTTGAAAAAGTGAATACAACAATAATATCGCAGATTTTCGGCGTAGGTCAGATTTATTACAGAACGGTTAAAGATAATTTTGGGCTTTATTTATAAATATTTTATTTTATTTTATTAAAACACATCAATCATATAAAATAGAAATTATCATCTAAAGGAAGTAAAATACTTAACCCTCCTTTTTTGAAGTTCCGTAATCGGATAAAAAATAGCCTAAAAGTAGCCCCGGGTTTCTAACTATCTAAACACAAAATTTCATGGAAATCTTTTGAGTAGTTTTTGCGTGAATCTTTAATACATAGACACAAAAATTTTAAAAACCACTAATATGGCTTCAGTACCCTTTGTTTAGTTCCCTGGACTTGTTTTTGCCAGAAAATATTAGAATTACAGACACGACCTTTGTACAGATTTATTATATGTATTTTATCTTAACCATCGTCCGAAAATTCCACACCTCTTCTGAGCTAACAAATAAATCGTAGAATAAAGTTATAAAATTAAAGAATGAAGGCAGTGTTACATGATACTTTTTTGAATTAAAGTCCCCAAATTAATAATCATTGTGTTTCGATACTGACTATACTCCAGGAAAAAATCAATAGCGAGCAATCGAGCTCTCCATAATTCAACGAGCTACAGCCACAACAGCGGCGGGTGCATAATTACGCACTAACGGGGGACCCTCGCGAGGCAGTTAAAAGTTTGACGAGTGCACGGTACAGCCAGCAGGCAACACGGTCATTACCCGCGGCCTCACGTACGATGGTCTCCACTCGGCGCCGTTGAAGCGGAGCGACTGCCAAATGAATGGGGGTGAACGTATTCATGTAATAAGAAAACCCCTATGCAGTACATTGCAATAATATGTACTACGTACTGGAACAGTTATTTTAATAGAATAAGTGACAAACGAGCGCACCTACAGTCCACCTGATGGTAAATGAGTACTGTAACACATAGACATCTTAATTTATCCTCGTTTGAGAAATAACAGTTTAGAGCCGTGGTAGCTCGTAAGATTAACACTTGCTGTATTCACAGTACGCAAGCATACCGGGTTCGATCCCTACCGGCACCAATGAAATTGTTAATTGCAATTATGAGTGCTGATTTACCACGTGCTTGGCGGTGAAGGAAAACATCGTGAGGAAACCTGCATGTCAGAGAAATAAAAAAATATATTTCGAAGACATGTGAAGTTCACAAACACGAATTACGGCAGCGTGGCGGACGATTCCTTGGCCTAAAACCCTCTCAGAAATGAGCGGAGGCCTGTGCCCAGGAGTGGGACGTATAGGGGCTGTAACTAAGAATGCAGATGCGTTATCAGCTTTGATGACTAAGATGGACTGCCTCGTAAAAAGGGTCTCCAGTTCTCTACACTAATCATACGGAACAAAGTAGTATTAAGCTACTATTTAACGCTGGTATTCTGTGAGATTGTATGAAAGGAACTCTTACGTAAATGCTATAAAGGTGTATAACAAAATACCCAACGACTTTAAAGAGTTACCTTTAACCATGTTTAAAAAAAAGTTAATACAATGGTTAAAAGAAAAATGTTTTTACGACCTAAATGAATTTATGTCTTTTTGTGGAAAATAATATTGACATATATCTAATTATTAATTAATTACAAACAAAATGAAAGTATGGACATTAACAATTAAGAACAATCATTAAACAATGTGACATTTTAATTGAATTCCCACTTTTTGTAAAAATTTTTTGCATGTATACTTATAAAATATACACACCATATAAAGTGATAGACTGTAAATGGGCCATTATTTATAATTTAAGATCATACTTTATTGTACATATACATTCTGGCAAATAAATGAATTTGAATTTGAGAGCGTGGTCCCCAGGGCTGCGGTACAGCTTTACTAGAGAAGCCGAGACTCGGTCACTTGCAACAGATAGAGATAGAGCCAACGAGCTCAAACTTATGTAATCTGTCTTTAAATATGTATTCTGTGACCCCTACCACGCATACCGCACACCGCACTGGTGCACAGATTTTGTTCGTGGTGTCCGTTCTAGTAGGTAGTACATAACATTTCAATGTTTCAATAACGTAAAATTAAGTTAATTTGATGTAGCAAGCCACCTGTACATGTGTGCTTAAGTATAGTCGTGTACAGAAAGGAAAACGAGCGTTTTTAAATGACAATGTAGCATTTTAGTAATACAAATTTACATTTTCAGCACAATGTTACTTTCAGAAATGCTTCAAAGGCATTGTTGCTTTTTATGCGTCGGACTCCTTTATTTCGTTAATAATGTACTACTATAACAACAAGTATGACGTAGTTACACATCACACGCTGTATGTTTCAAAGGATTGTATAATTCTTTTTTTCTTTCTTTTTAAAAAACATTATCCCCAAATAGGGATTTTTGCCTGTATCGTGGAGGCAGTTTAGATATATACTAAATTTCACACGGACAAACATCCAGAGTCATAACTATTATTTGCAGGCAATTCAATACTTGATCCGTGAGTGATTCGAACCTGCGGCCCACAACGCTGCAACTCATAGTTAAGTCACTGCGCCACGGAGTTGTCCTTCAATAATAATAATAATTAATAACGTTATTGTTTTAATGTACTTTTTAATTGGTAGCTATATTTGTGGTTGTAGCACGAATGTGTCCGCTCGTCCGGGGCAAGACCACGCTCTCACAGGATACCAGCGTAATACTGCTGTGTATGGTGAGTGTACGAGTAGAGAACTGGAGACCCGTTTTACTGGAATCGAGGCATTCCATCTTAGTTGTCAGAGGTGACAGCGCATCTGCATTTTGATTCTTAATGATGATGATGATGAGATGATGATGTGGATGTCTATCGGCCACAGCATCCGCTTACCATCGGATGGACTGCGTGCTCGCTTGACACCCAATGCTATGAAAATGTACAATGCTAATTTTTTGTATTGGATTTATATAAAAATTGTTCAAGTACAAGCAGTGCCAGTAAAATGTATACATAAACATTCACGTCTGTCATCCATAAGGGTAGGCAGAGACTACAGACTTCCATTTGGCACGATCCTGACACACCTCTCTCGCTTCCTCCACATTCCTACTATACATGCTCATCGGTTAAGGTTACTCCTAATTTGGCCCATTGCCAATATATCGCCAATTTGGTCGATAAACTTTCGCTTAGGACGTTCCTTTCCGTCGTTCGTTTTGACTTCTGCAACATAAATTTGCTGTGTGACTCTTTCCTCATTCATTCTTTCTACATGACCAAACCAACTTCGCCACCTAATATAAAATATAAAATAATTAAAGCTTAATTAAAAGTGAAACCGACCTCAAAAAGTTAATTGCTTTGATTCTGAAGTTTGTGTTAACGCAGTGGAGTGAACAATTTGCCAGATCTCCGGTACTACGACTGTTGATCAAAGGGAAATCTATTGTATTCATAAATTCAGTATTAACTGACGTTAGGGACAGTTCACATCGAGACGTGACGTACACCGCGCTGCGCCTTGAGGGCCTCGAGGCGTAGCGCGACGCATCATGTCGCAGCGGCGTTTCGTAGGTAGACGTAGTGTGCAAGAGGGGTGCTCTGTCAGCGACTTCAAGATGCACCTGGTGACGTCGCTATGCATCTCGCGGCGGCGCGCCGCGCGGTGCGAAACCACTAGCCTCTTAAAGCATCGTCTTATACATCGCGTCGCTGCGCTGTGTGAACTGACCCTTAAATTGTATTAGTCAATCGCCGATTAATGGCGGCTTAAGTTAATCTACCATCAGTTGCCATCCCGTAGGTTTCGTAAGAGGCAACGAGAGGGAATAATATAGGATATGGGCAGCACCACATCAATTGTAATAATAAGACAATTGAAGACGCACAGACACGTCACCTTGTCGCCGCTTATATGGGTTGACGAAAATAATTCACCATTTTGTGATTTCGTTGTGCGAGGAACGTCGTGCGTGAATTTTTGTTATTATAAGTTTATAATGGTGCACAGTAGCATAATCAGTTGTAAAAACTCATCAGGGACATGTAATTAAACTAATAAAGGCATAACATTTCATCAGTAAGTTGATTATTTACTAATTATTATTGTTTTATTTAATTTACATCTAGATGAATACTTTACTATGACATTTACCTTAGCGAACTCATTTATTATTTTTCGAATTATACAATTACCATTGCTGCTTTTGTTTTGCCGTGATACGCGACATACTCGATGTTGCCAAACTCGCCAAGCAATGTAATGTGAAACATTAGATATCTTTGTGCATTTCGTATGTTTATAATATGGTAAGATGTGCCGACATCGGTTTTATATACATAGGTAATATCATCTCAATTCAAGTAGTACGTTTTGCATTCATGATATTATATATCGTCATTACAGCCCTTCACAAGTCCACTGCTGAACATAGGCCTCCCCCAAGGTATGCCACAAATCACGGTCCTGAGCCACCTGCATCCATCGACTTCCTGTATGTCTTACCAGGTGGGTAAGGGTGGTGGGGGGTCGCCCTACACTTGGCCTACCGGTACGAGGCTGCCACTCGAGAACCGTTTTTCCCCAACGGTTGTCGGTTCTTCGAGCTATATGGCCGGCCCATTGCCACTTCAGCTTACTAATCCGTTGGGCTATGTCGGTCACTCTGGTTCGGAAACTCCGAGCATAGCCCTCTCCATAGCTCGCTGACGACGACTTTGAGCGTCCTCATACGGCCAGCAGTAAAGGACCAAGTCTCGGTTCCGTAGGTCATCACTGGTAACACGCACTGGTTGTACAACTTAGTCTTCGGGTTTTGAGGTATACCTGACGAGCAGATGTGTCGTAATTTCCCGAACGCTGCCCAGCCGAGTTGAATCCGTCGACTGACCTCTCGGTCGAAGTTGGACTTACCTAGTCGGACTATTTGTGCCAGGTAAACGTACTCGTCAACAACTTTGAGCATAGTGCTCCCAACAGCTACCGGCATAGATGTGACGTAGACATTAAACATGATCTTTGTTTTGTTCATGTTCATCTCAAGACCTATCCGTTGGGAGACACCATTGAGGTCATTGAGCATAGTGCTTAGGTCCTCCATCGATTCTGCCATAAGGACTATATCGTCAGCAAATCGAAGGTGAGTGATGTACTCACCATTGATGATAATACCGTATCCTTCCCAGTCCAGTAGCTTGAAAACATCTTCCAATGCAGCGGTGAAGAGTTTCGGGGAAATAACGTCACCCTGTCTTACACCTCTCTGCAGGTGGATAGGTTTCGTACTCTGGTTCTGTACTCGGATAGCCATCGTAGCCCTACTGTACAAACACTTCAGCACTTCAATATACCGACAGTCCACTTGGCACCGCTGAAGAGACTGTAGCACCGCCCAAATAACGACGGAATCAAAGGCTTTCTCATAGTCAACATACGCCGGGCAAAGTGGCATGTACTCTTCGGACTTCTGTACAATTTGCCGAAGGGTATATATGTGGTCTATGGTACTAAATCCTTTTCGGAAACCGATTTGTTCGGGAGGCTGGAAGTCGTCGAGTCTACGTGCGAGACGATTCGAAAACAGCACGTAGACGCGCACGTAGACTCAGAAGGGATATCGGTCTGTAGTTCTTCAGAGGGCGTTGTCACCTTTCTTGAAGAACAAGACCACCGCACTTCTGCTTTACGCCTCTGGAGTAGTACCACCATGGAGGACGGAATTAAAGCGCCTCTGAAGGACTTCAAGTACCGGTTTTCCACCCGCTTTCAGAAGCTCCGCTGTAATTCCATCCTCGCCCGGGGACTTGCCGTTTTTAAGGTGTTGGGAAGCCATTCTAATCTCGCTCACGCTGATGTTCGGGATATCATCGGAATAGTGTCGGATAAGGCATACTCTTGGATCGTTACTCATACTTGCGTGTGAGCTCCAGCGATGATGGGTACAGCTGCCCATAGAACCTCTCAATCTCACTCAAAATCTCAGGTGTCCCGGAAACGACCCTGCCACACTCAGTTTTCAGCTTTGACAGTTGGCTCTTTCTTGCAGACAGATTTCTGGCAAAGATTTTGGAGCCATGATTCTGCTCCATCGTTTCTTCAATACGAGGAGTATTGAAGTTGCGTAAGTCTCGCCGCATGAATTTGGAGGTCTGTCTGTTCAGTTGCCTGTATTCTGTCAAATCTGTTGACGATTGCAGCCTCATCTCCCGTCTAACAGCCATGAGATTAAGAGTGTGATCGGAGAGTTTTTGTGTTCTTCTACGGCGGCTCTTGTAAAACTTAGCTCCAACCGCATGGACAGTTTCCACGAGCTTGTCATTCATATCGTCCACTGCATTGCAATCTTCTAGGCACTGAAAGCGGTTACGTAAGCGGTACTTCATTAGACGAGTCCTCTCCAACTTATCGTTTAAGTTCAGTGTACCTCTAACCATTCGGTGATCGCTGCCAGTTTTCACCCTTGCGATCACTGAGACATCACTGAACAGTTGGCTTCTGGTCGTCGTAATGAAGTCAATCTCATTTTTGTCGAACCGTCGCGGCTCGAGCAGGTCCACTTCCTGTGGAGCCGCACTATCTGATAACAACACAAAATAATAAAAAAAACACAAAGTACCTATCGGTAACAGTGCTCTTTTATTATTGTATGTTTATAAATTATAATTCACATACTTGGTAAGGAGATAACTTACCGAGCATGTCAACTATAATTAATAGAATCAAGCGTAATCTTGCGGAAATCCATTATTTTAAAGATCTTAAAAATGTATTAGCTAAGATCGCTTAAGATTAATTTATTGAACAATGATAAACAAAAAATGAGTTTTTGAACTTGTTGATTTGTTATAATTTCAAATATTTAATTGACTCAGCAACCTTTTTGCGCAATGATGTAACATCTTGTCTTGACAATGTAATTACTAATATAGATACAACAAATATTGACAGTAGGGTAGAACATAATGGTCTCGCAGACGGTCACGCTGGTTTATTTTGTACAGTACAATGGGAAAATAAAATGAGTCGTAACATGAATGAAAGTATACAAATTAGTCGTAGAGTTTTAAGTGACCACAACTCAGCAGAATTTATAAAGCAAATTAGCAAAATAAATTGGCACAATATAGGAATAAATTCTTTTCTCAATAAATTAAGTTACACTTTCAAAACTTGTTATAAGAAAAGAATGAGAAAAATACATCCTAAAAATACATTACAGTGGATCACTAAAGGTATTAAGGTTTCAAGTAAAATGAAAATGTTTCTGACATTAAATGTTAAAATATGTAATGGAGTGTTTGCAGATAAATATAAAAGGTCATATATAGAAGAATATTGTGAAAAGCAGAACAAATAGCTATACAAAGAAAAATTGAGTCGGCGGTAAATTCTCATAAAGAAATCTGGAATATTGTTAATGGAAGTAGGAAAAATTCATTTCTTAAAAAAGAAGAGAATATACTACTGAAGGTAAATAATGACATCGTAAGTCATGAACAGAATGTAGTAAATATTTTCTCAAGTCATTTTAGTGAATCTAATTCATTAAGCAACAACGCTAGTGATTCAATCTCCGCACAATTAAAATAACAACTCCTTTTTTTATATCATTGCCATTATATACCCTCAGATTATATATATGGCTGAACTTTACTTATCTTTTCAATAGTGTGTGGAACATCTCTGTTTCCTGATCAGCTTAAGGTTGCACGAGTACTTCCGGTACATAATAAGGGAAGTAAAACAGACCCCAAAAACTATAGACCAATTTCCTTGCTACCAATTTTATCTAAAATTTATGAAAAGCTGATAAAGGTAAGACTAGTAGCACATTTGCGACAAAATAACATATTTAGTGAGAGGCAATTTGAAAATCAAACGCGTGTAAGTACTATAGATGCTATAAATACGCTAGTCGATGATGTAGTATGTAGACTCAATGATAAATATAAGGTAGGAGGTCTATTTTTGGCAGAGTTAAGCTTTTGACACGATAAATCATGATATACTACTACTGAAATTGGAACATTACGGAGTTAAAGGCTCAATCTTAAGGTTATTAGAATCCTACTTATCAAATAGGAAACAATTTGTTGAGATTAAAACAATAATAGACGGCGTCGAAACGATATATGTAGTATAATGTATAGGTATAGAGTATAGAAATAAAGTCAGTGTCAAACCAACTGGCGTGTGTTTTATTACATGGTAGCAGCTGTGCGATTTCAAAAATTACGAATCCACCAATAATACGTGTATTTAGTTTATTATAAAGCAGTTTTGTTTGTATTTTATAATAAATGTCATAAAACACACGCCAGTTGGTTTGAAACTGACTTTATTTCTATACTCTATACATTATACTACAATTTACAAATCTAAATTGATCACCTTAAAGAAGGGTGTTCCACAAGGCTCCATTTTGGGACCCATATTATTTATAATATTCATTAATGATTTAACTGCTTACATACATACCAAACAGCGAGACGTAAAGTTAACTATTTATGCGGATGATACAAACGCGATTGTATCTGCTAACTCGATAGTCGAATTAAATACCAAAATGAAAAGCACACACTCAACACTCACAACAATCTTCTACTAAATACAAATAAAACATACGCAATGCTTTTCAAATCTACAGCAAGACAAAAGGACTCAATAAACATAAACGTTGACGGTAAAAATATTGACTCTGTTCAATCAGTAAAATTTCTAGGAATCCACATTGACATGTGTTTGAACTGGAAAAAGGAAATGAACGCATTAGAATCTGCTATCAGTTCAGCATGCTATGCCTTAAGATGTTTACGAGACGAAGTTACGTTAAAGCAGCTCAAGTTGGTTTATTTTGCTCTAGTAGAATCAAAACTTCGTTATAGCATACAATTCTGGGGCAACAGTTATAAATATAATATTAAGACAGCGTTTGTATTACAAAAAAGAGCGATCCGCACCATGTTACGTATTCCACAAATTGAGTCGTGTAAAGAACATTTTCGAAAACTTGGCATACTTACGGTTCCCTCTCTGTATGTCTTAGTTTCACTTACATATTTAGTAAAAAAAATTTACAAATATGAAACAAACGAAGAAAGGAAAAAGAGAGAAATGACACGTCGAGAAGATTTAAATACTTCAATTACACCAACAACAAATGTTGTACGCCACAGCACAAGGCACCAAGCCAAAAAAAATCCATAATAAACTCAAATCATTATTAATTAAGAAAAGCTACTACTCAGTTGACGA
The DNA here is from genome assembly GCA_907164705.1 of Parnassius apollo. Taxonomy (NCBI): domain Eukaryota; kingdom Metazoa; phylum Arthropoda; class Insecta; order Lepidoptera; family Papilionidae; genus Parnassius; species Parnassius apollo. The sequence continues at coordinate 796,273 of CAJQZP010000008.1, forward strand.
TTACCTAAATGACAAAAATAAACTTAATTAATGTTAATTTTTTTTGTTTATATACTGCCTAATATATTATAATCTATTATGACATGACAAATATTTAATTAACACATGAGAAGTATTAAATGTATATACGAGTAAGTATAAAGAATGATTGTAGTTGTAAGGTTTTAAGAATGATTTTAGTTTTATTTGTCAATTGCATGTAAACGTAATTCTTCATTCTGTGTAATTAATTTTCCAATACAATGTAATATTGTTCTATGGAATAAATGACTATGACTATGATCTGTGTAATAAAATAAAGTCATGTGTCTTACCTAGAAGCACCTCCCGCCTGCTCCGTCTCTGCGGTGGTAGACTATCTACTACTTTATCTGACGATGCCTCGTTTTGAGGCGAAACACGCATCATATTATTGACGGTGGTGTGGCTTTCCCGGTGTAGTGGTGTTTTTTTACATCTTTAACATGTGGACTACGGCAAACATCCTCCATATAAGGAAATGTATGGGTGAAGCCTAGGTTAAGCAGTGAACTTTCTGTAATTAATAGTGGGTAATGGAATTACATACGAGCACAAAATGTCTCAGGCCGTATTTCTTCTCAATAGTGTAAACGAAAGCTGACCTGGTTTCCATGCGTTTTTCACCGGCGTATTTAGCTGTTATTGTTATCAGTTCTCAAGTTTTAAGTCACAGCGCTCCGTCGGGCCCGGAGAGATCTAATCTTACGCTGACTGGAAATGGGATGCAGTCATTCTGTTTTAAATGTCGACAATGAGAGCGTCTACGACTTTTTAGACACCAGGCGGTCCCACTCTGGAACGAGGTGAAATATTTGTACAAAATGCAAGGCGGGGAAGTTAATTTATTAGGAACATGCAAGGGTTAATATTTCTTTTTGTTATGTTTGTGATAGTTTATATCATTTAGATTAGAAATGAATAAACCAAATTACAAATATTCCTAAAAGTTGAAAAAAGAACTTAAAAATTATTTAGGAACAAATCAAAAATTTTATACGTGGTAAAGCCACGCTGCACCTATATTATGGTTGTAGCACAAAGGGGTCGGCTCGACCGGGGAAGGACCACGCTCTCATAGAATACCAGTGTAAAATAGCAGCGTAGTACTGCTGTGTTTCGTGTGGTGAGTGTAGAGAACCGGAGACCTTTTTTACTGGAAACGAGACATTCCGTTTAGTCCTCACGGGTGACAACGCATCTGTGTTTAGATTCTTAAACGAGGATAAATGCAGATGATCAGGTGGACTGTTGGACTGTGTGCCCGTAGTCACCCTTATTCTATTAAAAAAACATTGAGGCACTGTTTTGTATATTTATCTAATACTCTAAGAACCGATAAAATTTTATTTAAAACGCAGTTTTTTCAAACGCCTCCATTGTGTAACAAAAAACTTCATCTCGGTCCCTGTCAGCGACACCTAGTGAACGAAAGATTTCATAACGTAAACAACAGGCGCCACGGCTTCGAATCAGTGTTTGTACAGTTGACTGCAAGCGTAGATAATACCCAAGCTACATGCTGATAGAATGTGGACACACAAACGTGTGTACACAAGCTTTATGTAAATTGTATTTTAATTTAGTTCACAGAACAATGTGCACACGTGACCACACACCGACAGATATTTTATTTCAACATTTACGTTATAAATAACATGCAGAAACCCACACATATGTATTGTAAATGTTGTTCTTTTAAACATTCACATTACTTATATAAGAAATTTGCAGAAAAGTGTGTTTATTTGGGACTTTGGGTTATATGTCAAATTGTACAACATGTTACAGACATGATTCCCGCTAACTACGTTATCAGAATCAATATTCAACCATAATACAGAAATACGTACTTATTGTACGTGGTAGAGTCACGCTGCAACTGCAGTTGTAGCACGAGTGGGTCGACTCGACCGGGAAAGGACCACGCTATCACAGAATACCAGCGAAAAATAGCAGCATAATACTGCTGTGTTTCGTATGGTGAGTGTAGAGAACCGAAAAACCTTTTTACTGGAATCTAGGCATTCCATTTTAGTCCTCAGATTTGACAACGTATTTTAAAGATAATAAAGATAAAGATATTTTATTTTGCATTATGATTCTTAATTGACGATAAATGTGGATGTCTAAGGGCCACAGCATCCACTTACCATCAGGTGGGCTGTGTGCTCGTTTCTTACCGAATACTGTAAAAAAATAACTTTGCTGCAAAAACTCGATCATAAATTATATTTATAAATTGTATATCGTTTTATTTCCTCTCCATCGGTCATTTCATTATTTAATTAATCAACCCACAAACATATAAATAGCAACAAATGTATATTAACTAGAGCATTACAGTCATTAGGTATTACATTAAGGTTTTGTAACCCAGCGGATTCATATTCACCTTTTTTTATAGAATAATGGTGACTAGATTACTGATGGTAAGTGAATGCTGTGGTCCATAGACATCTATACTTATCCTCAATTAAGAATCAAAATGCAGATGCGTTGTCACCCGTGAGGACTAAGATGGAATGCTTTGTTTTCAGTAAAAAAGGTATCCGTACACAGCATTAACCTGCTATTTTACGCTGGTATTTTGTGAGATCATCGTGGTTCTACTCCAGTTGAACCAACCCAAAAATATAAGTAATTAAATTAAAAGTAGTAAGTAAGTAAGTTTTTAATTGTTTTAAAATAAATTTTACAATATAGTAATATAATAATATTGTATGCAAAAATATGTAATTTTTGTTCCTCGTTGGGCTTCATCCCGGCTTGGGATTTATAATAAAATACAATGCGCCAAATGTGTTACTTGCCTCGCTTGTCGTAAAAAGCTTTGTGTTTATGTAGCCATGGGCTAGCCACCTATCACGTCATTTTTTTGCGCCCGAAGCAAATATGGGCAACCCTCCGGAAAACGGGGGAGGGAGGTGGGGAATGCTCATGGCATACCACGCAGCTGGCTGCATGGTTATGTGGAGACTTTTACCCACTAAACCCTACCTTTTAGGGACTGGCTTAACGGTCTAACTAGAGATCTCTAAGCCGTATACGAACGCGATCCCTCCTTGGCAGAAAGGAGGGCGCAAGCGGCGAAAAGCCGCTTAGAAGAGTGCCTAACTAAGGCAGATTAAGGGATGTGTTATGTAGGCTCGGCCTGAGCCGCCAGGAGGCAGTTCAGGTCAGCCGAAAGCATGTTGGGGTGGGCCGAGAGAGAGTTTCTCGGTCTGCGCACACTATAGCGAGTGTGGATAGGGGCTACATAGGCAGCTGTCTCACGAATGAGATGATTTGGGTGGGACTCTAAGGCTTGGAAAAATCTCTCAGAGAGTGATTTAAGGAACTGCTGGATTGTTGGGAGCTCTAAGCCTCGGTGTAGGTCAGCATTACGGACATAATAGGGCGAGTTAGTGGCCCTACGACAGAATAGATTTTGAACTATTTGAAGTTCATTTATAGCTTTGGGCTTAGCATGTGCGAAAATGGTGGCCGCGTAGATCATGACAGGTCGTATGCAGACCTTATATAAGGTTCGCTTGTTGCGGAGGGACATTTTACTGTGTCTGTCCAACATGCTGTTGAGCCTACCCATGTAAAATCGTGCGGTGCGAGTAACCTTCTTGATATGGGGTTCGAAAGTGAGCCTTGCATCTAGGGTGACGCCTAAATATTTGGATGTAGTTTGCCATGGGACAGGGGTTCCTAAATCCTGATTGGCGGAGTGGTGGTGAGATGGCATCGTTTATATTCAAAGCAAACGGTGGAGCTCTTCTCCGGGTTTACGTCGATACGCCATTTTTGGAACCAAGCTCCTAAGTCGCTTACTGACTTTTGGATCTTGTTCCGAATCTGTAGTAGTGAGTTGCCTTTAGAATAAAGGGCTGTGTCATCTGCGAAGAGGGCTAGTTTAACGCCATTCGACGGGATAGGGATGTCGTTGGTGAATAGTATATATAGGAGGGGGGGCAAGCACAGAGCCTTGAGGGTCACCGGCTTTGATTTGACGAGTTGAGGATAGCGTGCCTTCGTGTCTAAAGTGAAAGGTACGATCCTTCAGATAGGAGGCTACAAGGCGAACGAGACGGTCTGGGAGGCCTAAGTTGTACAATTTGTAGATAAGGCCCTCGTGCCAGACTCTGTCGAATGCCTTGGCAATTATCACGTCATTCACTCTTTTCCATCCATACATAAGTTATTTAGCTAACCAAGAACCGAGTGGGTTGCTGCTCTGTGGACTCTGGCTACCCTCTCGAGAATAACAGGCGTGAAATATATGTAGTAATTCTTCTACAATTTTCAATTAAATTCAAATTATTATTCTTAAATTAGGTTCGCTTAATTGAATAAATATAATAACAAATGAGTTAAGTTTTCATATCCGGCGCGCGCCAAATGCAAAATATAAATTATGACTGAAAAGAAAATAGTCGAAAAATTAAAAATAAAATGAAATTCAATCGGACTCATCAACAGCAATTAGTCACACACGCTCACAATTTATATAGTGTTTCCGTTCGTCAATATATTTTGCTACCAATACGTAGCATGTTAACCTCAGATCATATAAACAACAGTTATATGATCTGAGATGTTAACAATGGGGTAGGGTAGATTTTGTTTACTAGATAAAAGCTCTGAATCCTTAATAATTGCATGAAGTGTTAATAATTGTGACGACGCCGATGATGGTTCTTACTCTATATATTTTGAAATACATATTAAATTTATTTCCATTTTTATTGATAACCGCTGTCTATCTTTCCGTCTGGGCGTCTTCAAAGCGACAGTGAATAGGCTTTAGTTATAAGACTGTGCGATTTATCGTCTAGGGCCTTATTACCACTTATCACCAGGTGCGATTGTGGTTAAGCACTGGCTTTTTATAAGTAAAAAATAACACAAGCTGTACTCGTAATCATTTATTGGTAAGAAATATTAGAATTTGTGAAAAGTCTATTTACATTGCCCATATTTGTAATATTAAGCTAAATTATAATTATAATATTAATTCCCCTGCTGTTGCAGTTGCTCATGGGCGGCGGTTACATGTTATATCATGCTCGCTTGCCCCCTCTTCTATAATAAGTTAAGCCGACTGGGTCTTTTTCTGTGTATGAACCCATCTGGGTACGTACCTCCACCTTCTGATCGACTTCTATCGCCGTATGGCGGTGCGTGCGTTGCCGTGTTCTAATCTGAAGGGTGAAGTGAGCCAGTATAATTTCAGGCTGTGAGGCGTTTCATATTAGTCCTGTTTGCTTGAAGTTGGTTTCACATGGGCTGCAGTAACCACTTACCATAAAGTGTACTCTAAGTTTTTTGAAACAGAAACAAAAACATTTTTAAACAATACAGATTATAAATAATACTTATTGAAAGTCATTTTTTTTTTGCTTTAATTTACCACTGGTTTAGTATTAAACCTCTGTTCTGGGTAGAACCAGCAAGAAACCCAGCAGGACTATTATGTTTAAGTAACAGCTTACAATCATGTACCAACACAAAACAAATTAGAAATAGCTTGGTAGCGATCAGGTTTATTTGATTCATCAATTAAAAAACATATTAAGCCAAAATAAAATAGTATATATATTGAGGCAATATCCAGGAATTGATTGATATAATCTCTGGTATAATATGTAATAGACGAACGGATATTATAAGATAACCACATCCTTCCAACACAGTGTATAAAAGGTAAAATTGTTCGAAACGTTATAGAAATAAATCATGCGATGCCGAGCTTTTGTGAACACTCGTGCTTTTTACGTCCGGCGATATTTCAAAGTTATTTCTATGCAATAGAGAGGACAATTACAGCGACAATGGGGGAATCATTAATTATAAGGAGGGTGCTACACGAGAAACGAAAGTACAATTACCGTGTTTCCGTGCTCCTCAGTCGTTCAGCAGTCCACCATTAGTATTAAAATCACCGACAGATATTCTGACGAATTATTCGTATCCACCAACGCATGTTTGCTAATAAATGCTGTCAGTACGGACGGAGTGATGGATCTTGAACGGCATTTCCCTACTTCATTGTATAGTAGCGCAGTGGGCAATAACGTGTATAATTACGAGTCTCATTAACTGTAATCATACACGTTATCTTTATAATTAGGAGCACCCACGCGAAATTACGGTCACATGCCGCTTTTACCATTTGTGTTTAGGAGGCACTGTGCCCCATTTTTATTGTCATGTTCAAATATAAACCAAAACTAATTGATATAAGGTTGATAATCGAGGGATAAAAGCGGTGATATGCCACTGGCGTAAATACAGGCAGCAATTAGTTTTTTTATGGAATAAAGGCACCATAACTTTTATTTCTTTGAACGCTGCGTTTAATAACAGTAACTGGGTCGCACGTTTTGTATGTTTTTTATGGTAACAACTTTTATGTACATATCGCAACTATGGCCACCCTCCAATTCTAAAACGTTCATTTTAATTATCTTCAGAGAACGCACGGGACAATTAAAAGCATGAATAAAATAAAGTAATTAAGCCAGTTACAATGTCTGTACGAAATAGATGTATTTGTAACATTTATAAGTAAAACCCAAGTCAATTATTTCCTAGTTTAAAAAAAAAGAATTGTGCAGGCTTTATAATTTTACATCTTTTGTGACAATTACTCTCAAACGATGTTTTATTTAGTTGCCAACCCGCCGTTCAAACTACCTGTTTGGCGAATAAGGACTCATTTTTATATGATCATTATAGATGCCATAATAGCACAGGGTAAAGGAATTAGCCTTTAAATTTCGTATTACCAAAGAGTTAACGCTTACGACTGCAAATTCTTTCTTTCTTTAGTAATTGACTTGTACGGTTGTACTTTTGCCAGTATCGAGTTATAAGAAATTATCCTTTATAGTTTGTATACACTTGTTCACAATATGCTGATGTGTCACATTGCGTAGTTTTGGGAGATACTGACGGCAGCTTGAGTCAGCATCAGCAGACCGTTGATGGGGACAGTATCTCAAGATGCCAAAGCAGACACATTATCTTGAGGTCCACATCACCTTCGGAGCACTTGTTTCACCATTTCCACTAATAGTTTCTATGCTCAGACATTTAATACACAAAAAACAACAGTTTAAACGTTTAAAAATCCTCTTCTAGCCATTATTTAAACAATAATATACGGGAAGTAATCCGCCGCCGGTCAAGTTCCCGCCAAAACTCCAAACTGCTAATTCATTTTTGAATTTTTTGCTGTATAAAAAGGCATTCCTTTTTGAATGATTGATTTGATTGAAGGACGCAATCGTTACGTTCGTACTTATAGAATTTTAATATCGTTTTTAAATATTACAGTCTCAACCTCAATCAATCAATCAATATAATTCTTTATTGTACACCAATACACATTCGAACGAAACAAAATAATATTTATAGAAGATGTAACAGGTTTCTTTCAAGCAACCCTTTTACCTTTTTAGCAAAGAACTGTTGTTTACAACAAATTGAAAATAGGGAAGGTACGTAATAAACGTGAAGGGCAGATTTTGTACCTTGCGCTTAGAGATCTCTAGTTAGACCGTTAAGCCAGTCACTAAAAGGCAGCCGGCTGCGTGGTATGCTATGAGCATTCCCCACCTCCCTCCTCCGCTTTCCGGAGGGTTGCCCATATTTGCTTCGGGCGCAAAAAAAAATTTTGTACCGCACACTTTTTTGTTGTTTTGTTATAGAATTTGTACCATACAGCCACTTATTTTCATGTTAGTGTACTATTTTTAGAACTTCGGATTACTTAATAATATCAATAATAAATTTTTAATAAATAAACATAATATAATCGTAAACTAAACGCAATTATATTTTTAGAAGTTGCCATATGTAAAATAACACAAATATCGAATTGATAAATAATTATACTCTCTCCTTGTCATAGACATTCTTAACAATTGTAGTACGCCGCATTCCATGCCAGCATCACAATTTATCCAAGCTCGCTAAAAAAAATTTTAAGGAGCAGTATATATGGCAACACTGTATCAACCCGTCCGTCAATGCAATTTCATTTACGTTTTTTTTTTTGTGCCAGCCATCACGGTGTGTTTTTATAATAGTTGTTGTAAAAATCAAATATGTTTAGTGTAAAATCAAATGTTTTATATCCAAAACCTACTACAAATAAATTTATTACGTATCTGCGTGGTAATAATTGAATTATGTACTTGGGAAAGGAAGATATACAAAATTGAGCCAACCGATCAAAGGTAAACATAAATCCTATTGTTCGAGGTAGGTAGGTTATATAATATAAAATTTAAAAATTTATTAAATAATAAAATCAGATTCACTTAAAAAAATTATAAAAATTTACTATATTGATATAGAATGTAATAGAATCTATATTGGGAAAGGAAGATATTCAAAATGGAGGATTCTTGTTTACCTTTGATCAGTTCAAAGGTAAACAAGAATCCTATTGCTCGAGGTAGGCGCACGTGTATAAAAATAAATAAAATTAAAACACTTATTCAATGATAAAATCAGATTCACTTTGTATCGAAGCATTTATTAACAAGTATGATAAATTATCGAACAAATTCACTATTAAGGTTTAATAACATAACCTCGTCATATAATACGTAATGGTAAATAGGTATTTTTAACCTGTAAATGTGGGTTGAGATACATTGTACAGAGATACGTCGAGAAATTTTAAGTGATATATATTAATGTTTTTCTTACTTTCATTTACTTACGTTAGGCAGTCGCCATTATCACTCATTGGGCAAGATTATTCCCACTTTTGACATGCACGTAGTTTCGGACAGTATTGAAGAAATAGGTAAAGGATAATACTGAGGAGATAGGGATGCAAAAGCAACCACTATTGGCTTGAAACTGCAGGGGAAAATATCTAACATGAGTTATATAGATGCTATATACAGACCGTTATAACTATCACTTAGAATATATACATGGATTCATATAATTAAATAAGAATTAAAAATACTCAGGCTGAAATGCCATCAACATCTTGTTGGACAGGATTTTCTGGTAGACATTATGCGGTGCAGAGAGGAAGTAGCAATTACTGTAGCCTTAAAATTGTTGGGAAGAATATCTAGCATAAGTTATTTAAAATGCTATGTACAGACCAATATAGCTATCATTTATGAGGATAGACATGGTTAACTGTTTAGACCTTAGTGCTATCACTTAGAAGGTAGACAGGTCTTAATTCACATATAAGATGCTACCATTAGTGGAAAGACATTAAGATGGACTACGACTTGGAAGAAATCACTGCAGGCTTTAAACCGTTACAGCTATCACATAGAGGATAGACACGGTTGACTTCAAATCTTAGAGCTATCACTTTGAGATTAGACAGGTTTGAATTGACAAATAAAGCACTACCACTTGAAGGAAGACATTAAGATGGACTACGACTCGGAAGAAATCACTGCAGGCTTTAAACTGTTAGAGCTATCACATAGAGGATAGACACGGTTAACTATTCAAATTTTAGAGCTATCACTTTGAGGTTTAGACAGATTTGAATTGAAAGCAATACCACTTGAAGAAAGACATTAAGATGGACTATGACTCGGAAAAAATCACCGCAGGCTTTAAACTTTAGAGTTATTACATAGAGGATAGACACGGTTAACTATTCAGACCTTAGAGATATCACTTTGAGGTTAGACAGGTTTTGAATTAACATTAAAGCGCTGTCACTATAAAGTAAAATATTGTGCGGTTACTGAGATTTAGAAGCAATCAAATAAAGATAATTAGTGGTATAATTTTTATTACAAAAGGGCTCAATATTATGAGTACAACATAATGAAAAACTTGTTACAAGTTATAGATGTAAAAGTACTAGAAAGACTCATAGAGGTTTGGCAAAAGAAGTCCAAAAATTGTCAACATAAGAGAACCCCCACATGATCACCGGACATCAAGGTAGCAAAATATATACCAATTACCAACATACCAATAATTTAAAAAATTGGGGCAGCAGACCCGGAAATTATATACCCTGAGATTACAACTAAACTTTCTTTCGATATCAGAAAATCCTGATTAGGGAAAGAAATAAGTGCTATAATAAACTTAACTTATGGTTTTATTAAGGGTATGTAAACCTTTAAAGTCCACAAAAATTGGCAGCACAAGTAAGAAATAATAACTGATTTCTGGGACAAAATTATCTGGTATTTAAGGGAAAGTCAGTTTACTAGTCCTTAAAATTATAATTCCAAACAAATGAGATTTAATAGATGCATTTTTAAATCTAAAGACAGCATATCATTACATATTATTTTGTAGACACATTTTAAAAAAAAGCTACAAAATATGACACCCCCCTATCAGGCATTCTGGGGGGGGGTAGGCCTATGTGCAGCTGTGGGCTTTTATAGACTGCAATGGATGGATGGATAATAAGACATGAAAGTAAGAAAAAATGCGATATGAGAACTGTTTTACCTTGATATTGAATATCAAAAGGTTACAAGTTTAAATAGGCTTAAAATATAAATAAGCAAAATAAGCATTTAAAATAATAGTAAGTAAAAAATAAGCATTTAAGCTGTTTAGGAAAATCTGAAAGATTGAATCAAACCTATTATTCAAATTATATCCCTTGTGATATATTTGGTTCCACACGGTGCTAATGAAACCAGATTTGACAGATATGCAAAACAAAAATAGTATTGTAACCATCAGATTGAATTACAATAAATTTGTAAAATTATTAAAGAGTAATAAAAAGACAACAAATTAGCCTGTAAAATTTTTCATGACTTAGATTATTGTCAATTTTAAAAAATTTACAAAATATAATTTAAAAACTCAGTAAAGAAGGTAAACAATAAATTATTATTATTGATATAATAAAACGAGTATAATGTAATTATTATTATATAATAATTAATATAGTAAGTCGAGAAAATAATATAGAGAAATTTCTGCTGATAGGCATTTAAAAAAAATCTAGACCATGATTAATTAATTGAAATTAAAAGTAGGAACATCGATGCATATGAGCTAATGTAACTTAATATAACCTAATACAAGAAAGGAAGAAGTGTTAGCATCATTAGGTTTTAAATAGAATGATGAGTTGTAAATGCATCAATGGCCTACAGCGGTACATAAAATATCAATCTGGAAAAATTTAAACTTACAAACTTCACTAATTAAGACAGTGGTAAATTAAACAATTAAAATAAATTTAAAAATAATTATAGTAAAATATTTTCCTATTGTAAGATATTAAAAGGTTATGAAGAGTTAAAAATAAGTAATATGTAAAGCACTTAGTAAATACGGTAAGTAATAATTTAAAAAATAAAAAATTAAGATGGATTTATTCATTAAAATTAAGTATTGTATCATACCTACCATGTTATTATTATTACCTTCATATACTAAAACTAGGTATGGTAAACGCACAATAGAGTTATGCTCACAGATGCGTACACTGATTACTAAAATATTTTAGCCACAAAAATAAAATTGTTGTAGTAAGAGGAAATTATATAAAAATACTTAAGAACTTTATAAAAAAATTATGATATGAATAGTGACTATTTATATATTTGTGCATAAACCATGGAGAGAAGCCAATAAAATGAGACAAACTTTGGGTCTTAGTCCTTCATTGAGAGGAAATTACATCGATATTATTGAATATGAAAGTAGTATATACTTATAATTTTAGAAATGGTAGAATACAATACAAAACTTTAAGCAAAACAATACAGTTATAATAGATAATAAACTTACTACAACTAAATAATACTTATGGTGTACAATTTTACTCAGAGTTTATAAAACCGCTGCTTCATATATTAACAAGATAGAGGGGGTTCTATTTATTAATTATTGGGATTCAATACAAGATTACTATTATTATACATAAAGTATTGAATCCTCAATAATTAATTAAATAAAAATATGGAAATTAAACATACAATCTAAAATTGAGCCAAGTAAACAAAGAACAATCCGAGGAAGTCTTTCAAGTCTGTTCAACAAAATCATAAAGCAGTGTCAAAAGCTAAAAATTGATCAAATTAGTAACGAGAAATAATAAAATTATTATATACCTAACAATGGGGTTCTGTAGACATGACCCAGACACCATGGCAGTTATATTATTGAGGGGACGATTCTTCTTTTATGTATTTCCTCTAATGTCTATGATGTCAAAAAAAAAGAAAACAATCGAGTCAAAAAACCATAGGTATTTGTTTTTTTTACATGGGCAGTAAATGTAAAAATTGAATTATTTATTTTGAATAAAATAACAAATTAATCAATAATTGATTATTCAAACACTATCTATATAATGATAATCATACTACTGTGTCATGTTACAGTCATCTCATAGACATCTCATACACATCATAGGTTACTATTAGTGAAGCATTTTGTAAAATATGGCACTCCAAAATTCATACTAAGAATTATAGTGAACTCTCCTATGTCAAATACTATAAATTATAAAATAATAAAATTATTAATTCTCTATCGTACCAAATTGTAGTAAGTGTAATGAAATTCCTTACTGGGCTTTTGTGTCTTTTACTTAGGTTTGAGTTATAAAAATAGACTTAATAATAAGTTACTTTTAGATTAATTAACAACAGAATATTGAAATAAATATTGATAATACAGAAATTTACAAAAACTAGTAACAAGCTGAGCTGTGATGAGTTACAGGTTATAATATTTGTACATGTCCTTCAACAAAAATATTACATTTATTCAAAGGGGAGTTCAGATGTATAGTTAAGATATAGATACAATTTCACTTCAACAGGATTTGTATGGGAAAAAGTAAATGAGAAGGGGTTGAGCTTTTCTTGTGAATATTTAAATAGAAAACACAACAGAAGTTAGTGATAAATTTAACCACTTCGAATAGTATTTCTTAAGTAAGTTAGTAAGTTATAAGATGATTAAACTGGAATAGATATTTCAGATTGTTTTCTTTTTCAGTCATAATTCTTCTACAGGGCCACTTCTGCTGCAATCAAGCTGGCCTTATTTGTATAAGGAAATGTTATAAAATAAAGATAATTTATTTTATGTTATTAATTTAAATTTATTATATACAGACAATATCTACAAAATTTATTATAAAATAAGGAAAATTGCAAATTTCCATTTATTGTTATTATAAATTCGCAACCCTGTCTTCAAACATCTACAATTGTTAAGAATGTCTTATTACAAAGAGAGAGTAGTAGTCCCAGACGGTACTCCTGGTCCAAACCTCCCTGGGTTAGGGTTGCTCATTTAATTCCTTGCTTTAAACATGATGAAATTGCATTGACGGACGGGTGGATACAGTGTTGCCATATATACTCCTGCTCCTTAAAAACATTTTTAGCGAGCTTGGATAAATTGTGATGCTGGCATGGAATGCGGCGTACTACAATCGTTAAGAATGTCTAGGACAAGGAGCTTCGTATAATTATGGTTGAACTTCACTTAAATTAAGTTCGTTTAACCATTTAACTATATATAAATAAAAATAACAATGGGTGTTAGTGTAAACACCGTTATCCTTGAAACCAGTAGTTTGGTTTCACTTATAGAATGTAAATTCAATGAAAAATAACATTTTTTTAGTAAAATCTCAATTTTTCCTTAATCCCTCAATTTTTGCCTGTCCTAAGCCAGGATGAAAGTATGAAGGAAAAGTTACATCACAGGTTATGTGTACCTATTGTGTTTACGGAGATGTATCCATGAATTTACAGACGGTGTCGGACAGAAACTTTTTAAATTTTGTGATAGAAAATAGCATTTTTTTTAAATTCGGATATATATTTTTATATTAAAGCCAACTAGCTATGGTTTTAGTGACAACGGTGTTTACATTTACACCTAATATATCTAAGAACATATAATTATTACATATAATCAATATGTTTAACGATTTAATGATAGGAATGATTTTAGTCATCATTTTTTGTTTTTGTTCATATGGCATTTATTTATTTAAAAAATCCCCACCAGAACTTCATCATTATCAAACTGTTGCAGTTCGCTACTGGATATAAGTATCTCCTAATGCAACCCGCTGAGTAGATGCCGATCCTCATCTCAATCTACCTACTTAATGGTAAGTAAAACACTACAAAGATAGCGACTCACCGAAATAATATTTATTTGCCTAAACGAGTATGTAACAATCTACTTTGGAACACTAGTACATAAACTTAAAAAATAAAACTGGTTATAACTTTTAAGTCCCAAATTTTAAATATCTGAGAATTTAAAAACGAATTTGTCTATCCCACCAATTAACACAAAAAATATCGCAAAATACGAAATTTTATTAGCGGTACGAAATTCCCATATAAGCTTGCCGTTCGCATTAATCTTTAAATATGTACACACGAAATGAGTGCAGTCCCAACCTTTCAATACTAAACATTAATGTAGTAAAAAAAATCCGATATCTTTGGATAAGATATTACCATTCCATTGCGTTTGAAGTCTTTACACGGATTAAGACCAGTGCGACCACTGATAACACCCATGAAATTATTAATTGTACCTTTAACAGCTGATATATATCACCACCAAATCAGTTACCTAACTTCAGTAATATTGCGTTACATATATTAAAAGATACGGTCGACGTGAATACCTTTTCCATTTTGAAGTAGATTAAAAAACTAACTTTACATATCTCATGTCACCAGGGCTGCTGCGTCTACATTTTATCCACAGTAATAAATTCCCTCGCGTCTATCTAGATTCGAAACGCTTCCCGTCCCGATACTGCTAGATGAAACTTTGCACAGCTGCCGTCTGCAATGTGAGACGGAACTATATCTCATTCAGAACTTCTCTGTACGGGCGGAAAAGTAATGTTTAAGCACATACAATATTTGAATTTCTAGTTCAAATTTTGAACTAGAAGTGTACGCTTGCATTATGTCATGTCTAGTAGAATATGTACAGAGATTATATGTACGTGTTTGTACTTCTAGATATTCCTTTATGCTACCTGGAGGAGAATACAATGAATATTTTTTATTCAGTATAGGTAAATTACAAATAATTCCTACTGGAAGTCATTTTTTTACTTTCATCTATATAGTATATATTGATAGTGTTAATATCATTTTAATTTTTACTATAAGATTAAACTTCTTATCGTAAGTGTGTAAAATTATAAAAAAGAGATATTTGTAAAACTTAACTGAGAAACGAACCTACAGTCTACCTGTTTGTAAATACTTCATAGAACTTGCAGCCGAAAAGAATTTGTGGTCTGCACCTTACCACATTAGGTTATTGTTACTTCTCTGGAGGTTTTCTTCCGCCCTCTCCTCGTTTGTCACAATTTCTAACATATATTCTGATATTTTTTAAAGGATATTCAATAATAACATTCTGAGCTCGTCGGAATTGCACTAACACTATTCCATAAACCTTAAAAAATATTTCATACCTCAACGCTGATGGGTACATAGTAAAAAGATATGCGTCTTAGAAAAATAATAAATAGTAGGAAAATAAATAAAATTAACATTACATTGAAGTCTGCAATCTGCAAACACGTAATGGGGCAATGCGGAGATGTGTTGAGAAAATACCAGCCATTGATATATTTAGTTTATCTCAATGATATCAGCTCTGAATAAATTAAGAAGGTGTTGAATGAAACTAATTTTTAATTAGTTTAAGTAAACAGGAAAAAAATTATTTTTTATATGTATATCAATTACTGTCCCTGAAGCATGAATGGGTTGGCTCGACCGGGGAAGGACCACGCTCTCACAGAATACCAGCTTAAAATAGCAGCTTAGCTTATGGTGAAAGTAGAGAACGGAGGTATTCCATTTTAGTCCTCACTGACACGCATCTGCATTTTGTTTCTATCAGATACTTGGGCCACAGCAACCACTTACCATCAGGTGGACTGTGTGCTCGTTTGTCACCATATCCTATAAAAATATTATATCTAAATATTATATCTTTGTAGTGATGGTGTCAGAATATCCACTACCCCGTGTCACCCCGTGAGTGTCGCAAGGTAAGACAGATGGAAACAAATCAAGAGATGGCGAGCAGCGTCTACCTAATAACGACTTAAAATAAAAAGCAGCGTGAGTACAGAGCTACAGAGTACGCATGTCAGAAGTGAAACTATAATACTATTGTAATCAATAGATTATAATGAATAAATCGACATGCATTTCATTAAGAATCCTTAAAGTTTGTGGTGGGAAATAAATTGTCTCCTTTAAAATCGTCGCACTAAAATCTGACGCTCATATTATTACTATCGTGATGCGGCCTTGAAAAGTTACCCTCATCGCGCGCAAAGAAGTTTCACTTCAAAAACTGCTAAGCGTGGCAACTATGGCAAATACCCCCTTATGAGGCTACGAGGGAGGCTTATGTTCAGCACTGGGCTTTAATAGGCTATAACAGTAACGGTAACGATTATTATATTAACCCAGAATATGCTCTTCTACATTTAATCTCGCTAAGTGGAAAGACAAAGAATCTGCTCCAACAAAGTATAGTTGAACACGTTTCGCTGCTGCGGCATGTTTATCAGGTATACCTAATGTGTTTCACACGTCACGCTGAACTAATGCACTTTTATGGGCGCTGTCACGGAAAACGACCATTATTGTATTATGTTGGTCCGATGACCGTGTGAGTTAGCGGTACAACGGGCTAGTGTGATGTGTCGGGCGTTAAATCCCAAGGTTCACAGATATAAAAAAATATAGTCAATATAGATTATAGATATTTTTTTTAATTGAATAAGGGTGACAAACGAGCACACAGTCCACCTGATGGTAAGAGGATGCTGTGGCCCATAGACACATTAACTTTAACTTCGATTATAATCAAAATGCAGATGCGTTTTTGTAAAAATCTGAAAAAGGGTCTCCGGGTCTCTGTCATACGAAACACAGAAGTTTTAAGCTACTATTTTACGCCGGCATTCTATGAGAGCGTGGTCCTTCCACGGTCGAGCCGATCCATTCGTACTATAAACATAATACAGCTACAGCGTAGCTCTACCATTACATATTTGAAGTAAAAAAATAAATAAAGACACAGTTGCTGAAGCAAATCTTTATATTATGTATAATTCTCCTTTACGTGTGTTTGCCACTGAATTCCTCTTAAACGGAACCGAATTTGAGAATTTGTCAATGTTTGAAGCGTGCGAAGCCAGGGCCTAGCGCTAGTTACATATGTATATAACTGCATTACAAGTATATATTTCAAAACATATATGGGCCTTCAATTAGCATTATGCAGTGGAATAATCACATTTTGTCGGTACCTTATCCTAAATTAAATAACATATAAACCTCTCAAGCCACACACGTCACGATCTGACATACTTGTCTCGCTTCATTAACATCAATATATCGACGCACACATACTCATGAAGTAAGGGAACTTATAATTTTGATCATCTTAATATAATTGTCTATTTGTTTGCAAACTTCCGTCAAAGCAGAGTTTCATTTCCATTTTTGTTAGTTTCTAGGCACCTTCTAGGCAAGAGTGAATAGGCTTTTATTACGCTAAGACAATGTTATTTACCATCTAGGGCGTCATCACTGTTTACCACCAGGTGAGATTGTGGTCAAACAATAAATTAGAAGACATCCCACTAGTACGAGAGTACCTCTGTTTTGAGACGAAGCAGCCAAAAAACAGCGGGACTTTAAAAAAATAACAGTTGTAATGGTAATAACGTATTCACTTTGGTTTTTTTAACGGCTACAACTTGCTGGCATCTGAAACTAGCATTTGAAAGCTTAACATATTTGGTATATGTGTTAGGCCCACGTTCCAGCGAATGGGTCAGTTTGAGCGGGGAAGGAGCATGCTCGCACATAACACCATCGAGAAATTACTGCATATTGCTGCCGTGCTTCGCATGATCAGTCAACGCATCTGCATTTTGTTTCTGAATCGAGAATAGATGTAGATCTCTATAGGCCACAGCATCCACTTACCACCAGGTGGACTGTATGCTTGTTCCACATCCTTATTCCATTAAAAGACATCATCGCTTTAATGACGTCCCGTATTTTCCAGATCATTGCACTGATCTGAGTCCGCAGCTCCAAGATACGCCCAGCTAACGACGCTATTCCGTCTCTATTGGCAGCGCGGTTGTCGCCGCGAGAGCGGCCGCCGCAGTTAAACACATTGGTTTTATTGTTGTTACTACATATAATGCTCGTATGTACGGTTAATGGGAAAATGTTTACTTAAATGGACAATATGATATTGAATACCTTAACTTGTAATTATACTGGATCTATATACCTTTCAGAACGGATATCAGTGGTGCACGCGCTACAGCTTTGCGGTAGAAGACATAAAATTTACCTACTCTGACCTCATACGAAATAAAAACTCTTTATTTCGTCTAAGACTCTGACTGATTCGTCGACAGAAAATGGGTTCTGCTATCCAGAATACAGTGCGTTTCTAGCTACAATATAACTGTCCTTTTCGGTTTCTCCGCAGTCGGTAAAAACACATTCCAATCACATTTAGTTCTAGCAACATTAATAAAATGATCATGACAGGCAACTATTTCTGAAGGCGCATTGATTGGAAATAAATGGACCGTCCCAATTTCATGGGCGCGTCGCGTCGGCGGTCCTAAAATGGTTCGCCCGATGACGTCAGCAGCCCGTCACGTCACCCGTTCAATGCTAGATTAGTCTCGTTTGAAATGTCATTCCAAGCCTCTCAAACACGAATGCTGAGAAGTCACTAATAGATCTGTTTTCAAAGCTGTGCTCCATTTCTAGAAAAGATTTAAAAAGTTTTGTGATTTGGATGAACACTTTACCCTGATGATGCCGTGAGGTAAAACCGGTCTGTTTTTAATCAGTATTGTTTAAAATAAATATTGTGAATCTAGTATTAATTTCAAAAGTCAAAGCGAAAGCTAAGCTAAGCGCTCGCTGTAAAATCCACAGTATGCGAAAAACCCGGGTTCGATCCCCGCCGGCACCAATGAAATTGTTAATTGTAATATTAATGCTCGGCGGTGAAAAAAAACATCGTGAGGAAACCTGTGTGTCTGAGAAATGTGGAAAAAATATTTCAAAGACATGCGCAGCGTACATTTTCTTTCCCTAAAACCCTCTCAGTAATAGGCGGTCTGTGCCTAGCTGTGGAACTTTCAAAGACTATAACTTTTTAACTCTAGGGCAAGTGTTTATCCAAATCCAAAATTGATGCTGGAGTTTTATCAAGTGACAACAATATCTAGTATAAATTACATGTTCTAGAAACTTAAAACTTTATCTACGATTTAAATAATGCGAGTTTGCTTATGTAAGCCGAACAACGGACTCTAATTTTGGAGTTCGTTGAGTTCGAATGAAGAATTAATACGATAGCTCCGTGGCGCCGTGGCTTAGCATCAAGTTGCGGCGCTGAGGACAGCGGGTTCGATCCCGCACGGCATAAGTATTTGTATTGCCTAAAAATTATTGTTCCGAGTCTGGATGTTTCTCCTGGTGTAATTTACGTTTGCAAAATGCCTCTACAATACAGGAAAAAATCGTATTACATATTAGACAAAGAAAAGGAAAAAGATATATTAATATATTATAAAGCACTGTTTCGGACGACCCGACTTGGGATATGCCTATGTTTAGCAGTGGACTATCGCAGGTAATGAAGCTGATGATCATGGTGATGATGATAATACTGGTACCGATGATCAAACTCCTGTTGTTCAGTTTTATAAAAGTGCTGAAATCAGCAGTTAAAAGTCAAAGCCAAAATATTCTATACAAACTTCACAAAGCACAACTTCACAAAGTTTTAAAAGTCAAAAAGTGAAAAGAAGCGACAAGAATCTTGTAAGTGCACTATATGTATTTTTCGTTTTTGTGATTTGGATAAACATTTGTATTTGTTTCACTATATGTATTTTTATTAAATTAAATTAATGTATTAACTATAAACCGACCGGTTTCGCCTCGTGACTTCATCAGGGTATATATATAACAGAATAACGAACATAAGTAAACATGCCTTATGAGTGTATTTTCTCCAAACACTTACAACATAACGTATATAAAATGTATACATAAGTAACTACAATTCATGGTAGATCTCTTCAACCATCCACCCACTCATAGCTTTTATATAATTTTCTCATAGTCGTCAATTTTATTTTTACATGTTCTTTGAATTTATGCAAATTCAAATCAGTAACGTTACGGGAAATCTTTTTACAAATAGTTTTAGATTCAAAAATAAGCCGCTAGTTTTATGCAGACTGTTAGTGTCACCAAAGTAAAGGTTAATAGCAGTGAATTTTATAGAGCTAGAATTATTAAAGGTTGGGAGGCATTTCATCTTGATTTTCTCTGACGTATTCTGATATGTAAACTAGTTAGTCAAGCTAAACCAAAATATCAAATGCACAGCCTCCACGGATAGAGTTTCTAGGCATCCGATCTGTGGTACTCGTGGTCTATGGGACTGGACACGTTCCGTGTGGTATCTCGTTTCTGTGGGCGGACTGCAGCAGCGGACCGGGAGACATTACGTCGCCTATCCATTACATCATGTTGTGACTGCCTCGTTGGTCTAGTTGTTGTAAACGCGGCGGCTGTTTATGAGGTCTTAAGTTAGAATCCCGGGGCGGGCCAAAAATAATAAGTTATTGAGTTTTCTGTCAAAAAACTCTCAGACAGCAGCCGGTAGTCAGGATATCGGCGGTGACACAAACACGTACTGTAAAGCCATTGTTCCTGATCTCTCTCCGCTCGTGTTGGATTACCGACTCACCGGACTATGAGATTTACCGAGTATTGACGGTGTAAATATATCCAGTACCTCATGTTATCCCGTGGGTGTTGTAAGAAGCAACAGAGGGAATCAAATCAGCAGTAGGATAGTGTGTGAAATAATGGGATGAGAGTCGTCTGGGAGCAGCGTCTTCCTAACAACGACTAACAATAATAGGATGAGAGTCGTCTGGGAGCAGCGTCTTCCTAACAACGACTAACAATAATAGGATGAGAGTCGTCTGGGAGCACGTCTTCCTAACAACGACTAACAATAATAGGATGAGAGTCGTCTGGGAGCAGCGTCTTCCTAACAACGACTAACAATAATAGGATGAGAGTCGTCTGGGAGCAGCGTCTTCCTAACAACGACTAACAATAATAGGATGAGAGTCGTCTGGGAGCAGCGTCTTCCTAACAACGACTGACAATAATAGGATGAGAGTCGTCTGGGAGCAGCGTCTTCCTAACAACGACTAACAATAATAGGATGAGAGTCGTCTGGGAGCAGCGTCTTCCTAACAACGACTAACAATAATAGGATGAGAGTCGTCTGGGAGCAGCGTCTTCCTAACAACGACTAACAATAATAGGATGAGAGTCGTCTGGGAGCAGCGTCTTCCTAACAACGACTAACAATAATAGGATGAGAGTCGTCTGGGAGCAGCGTCTTCCTAACAACGACTAACAATAATAGGATGAGAGTCGTCTGGGAGCAGCGTCTTCCTAACAACGACTAACAATAATAGGATGAGAGTCGTCTGGGAGCAGCGTCTTCCTAACAACGACTAACAATAATAGGATGAGAGTCGTCTGGGAGCAGCGTCTTCCTAACAACGACTGACAATAATAGGATGAGAGTCGTCTGGGAGCAGCGTCTTCCTAACAACGACTAAAAATAATAGGATGAGAGTCGTCTGGGAGCAGCGTCTTCCTAACAACGACTAACAATAATAGGATGAGAGTCGTCTGGGAGCAGCGTCTTCCTAACAACGACTAACAATAATAGGATGAGAGTCGTCTGGGAGCAGCGTCTTCCTAACAACGACTAACAATAATAGGATGAGAGTCGTCTGGGAGCAGCGTCTTCCTAACAACGACTAACAATAATAGGATGAGAGTCGTCTGGGAGCAGCGTCTTCCTAACAACGACTAAAAATAATAGGATGAGAGTCGTCTGGGAGCAGCGTCTTCCTAACAACGACTAACAATAATAGGATGAGAGTCGTCTGGGAGCAGCGTCTTCCTAACAACGACTAAAAATAATAGGATGAGAGTCGTCTGGGAGCAGCGTCTTCCTAACAACGACTAACAATAATAGGATGAGAGTCGTCTGGGAGCAGCGTCTTCCTAACAACGACTGACAATAATAGGATGAGAGTCGTCTGGGAGCAGCGTCTTCCTAACAACGACTAACAATAATAGGATGAGAGTCGTCTGGGAGCAGCGTCTTCCTAACAACGACTAACAATAATAGGATGAGAGTCGTCTGGGAGCAGCGTCTTCCTAACAACGACTGACAATAATAGGATGAGAGTCGTCTGGGAGCAGCGTCTTCCTAACAACGACTAACAATAATAGGATGAGAGTCGTCTGGGAGCAGCGTCTTCCTAACAACGACTGACAATAATAGGATGAGAGTCGTCTGGGAGCAGCGTCTTCCTAACAACGACTAACAATAATAGGATGAGAGTCGTCTGGGAGCAGCGTCTTCCTAACAACGACTAACAATAATAGGATGAGAGTCGTCTGGGAGCAGCGTCTTCCTAACAACGACTAACAATAATAGGATGAGAGTCGTCTGGGAGCAGCGTCTTCCTAACAACGACTAACAATAATAGGATGAGAGTCGTCTGGGAGCAGCGTCTTCCTAACAACGACTAACAATAATAGGATGAGAGTCGTCTGGGAGCAGCGTCTTCCTAACAACGACTAACAATAATAGGATGAGAGTCGTCTGGGAGCAGCGTCTTCCTAACAACGACTAACAATAATAGGATGAGAGTCGTCTGGGAGCAGCGTCTTCCTAACAACGACTAACAATAATAGGATGAGAGTCGTCTGGGAGCAGCGTCTTCCTAACAACGACTAACAATAATAGGATGAGAGTCGTCTGGGAGCAGCGTCTTCCTAACAACGACTAACAATAATAGGATGAGAGTCGTCTGGGAGCAGCGTCTTCCTAACAACGACTAACAATAATAGGATGAGAGTCGTCTGGGAGCAGCGTCTTCCTAACAACGACTAACAATAATAGGATGAGAGTCGTCTGGGAGCAGCGTCTTCCTAACAACGACTAACAATAATAGGATGAGAGTCGTCTGGGAGCAGCGTCTTCCTAACAACGACTAACAATAATAGGATGAGAGTCGTCTGGGAGCAGCGTCTTCCTAACAACGACTGAAAATAATAGGATGAGAGTCGTCTGGGAGCAGCGTCTTCCTAACAACGACTGACAATAATAGGATGAGAGTCGTCTGGGAGCAGCGTCTTCCTAACAACGACTAACAATAATAGGATGAGAGTCGTCTGGGAGCAGCGTCTTCCTAACAACGACTGAAAATAATAGGATGAGAGTCGTCTGGGAGCAGCGTCTTCCTAACAACGACTGACAATAATAGGATGAGAGTCGTCCTGGGAGCAGCGTCTTCCTAACAACGACTAACAATAATAGGATGAGAGTCGTCTGGGAGCAGCGTCTTCCTAACAACGACTAACAATAATAGGATGAGAGTCGTCTGGGAGCAGCGTCTTCCTAACAACGACTAACAATAATAGGATGAGAGTCGTCTGGGAGCAGCGTCTTCCTAACAACGGACTAACAATAATAGGATGAGAGTCGTCTGGGAGCAGCGTCTTCCTAACAACGACTAACAATAATAGGATGAGAGTCGTCTGGGAGCAGCGTCTTCCTAACAACGACTAACAATAATAGGATGAGAGTCGTCTGGGAGCAGCGTCTTCCTAACAACGACTAACAATAATAGGATGAGAGTCGTCTGGGAGCAGCGTCTTCCTAACAACGACTAACAATAATAGGATGAGAGTCGTCTGGGAGCAGCGTCTTCCTAACAACGACTAACAATAATAGGATGAGAGTCGTCTGGGAGCAGCGTCTTCCTAACAACGACTAACAATAATAGGATGAGAGTCGTCTGGGAGCAGCGTCTTCCTAACAACGACTAACAATAATAGGATGAGAGTCGTCTGGGAGCAGCGTCTTCCTAACAACGACTAACAATAATAGGATGAGAGTCGTCTGGGAGCAGCGTCTTCCTAACAACGACTAACAATAATAGGATGAGAGTCGTCTGGGAGCAGCGTCTTCCTAACAACGACTAACAATAATAGGATGAGAGTCGTCTGGGAGCAGCGTCTTCCTAACAACGACTAACAATAATAGGATGAGAGTCGTCTGGGAGCAGCGTCTTCCTAACAACGACTAACAATAATAGGATGAGAGTCGTCTGGGAGCAGCGTCTTCCTAACAACGACTAACAATAATAGGATGAGAGTCGTCTGGGAGCAGCGTCTTCCTAACAACGACTGAAAATAATAGGATGAGAGTCGTCTGGGAGCAGCGTCTTCCTAACAACGACTAACAATAATAGGATGAGAGTCGTCTGGGAGCAGCGTCTTCCTAACAACGACTAACAATAATAGGATGAGAGTCGTCTGGGAGCAGCGTCTTCCTAACAACGACTAACAATAATAGGATGAGAGTCGTCTGGGAGCAGCGTCTTCCTAACAACGACTAACAATAATAGGATGAGAGTCGTCTGGGAGCAGCGTCTTCCTAACAACGACTAAAAATAATAGGATGAGAGTCGTCTGGGAGCAGCGTCTTCCTAACAACGACTAACAATAATAGGATGAGAGTCGTCTGGGAGCAGCGTCTTCCTAACAACGACTAACAATAATAGGATGAGAGTCGTCTGGGAGCAGCGTCTTCCTAACAACGACTAACAATAATAGGATGAGAGTCGTCTGGGAGCAGCGTCTTCCTAACAACGACTGACAATAATAGGATGAGAGTCGTCTGGGAGCAGCGTCTTCCTAACAACGACTGACAATAATAGGATGAAGTCGTCTGGGAGCAGCGTCTTCCTAACAACGACTGAAAATAATAGGATGAGAGTCGTCTGGGAGCAGCGTCTTCCTAACAACGACTGAAAATAATAGGATGAGAGTCGTCTGGGAGCAGCGTCTTCCTAACAACGACTAACAATAATAGGATGAGAGTCGTCTGGGAGCAGCGTCTTCCTAACAACGACTAACAATAATAGGATGAGAGTCGTCTGGGAGCAGCGTCTTCCTAACAACGACTAACAATAATAGGATGAGAGTCGTCTGGGAGCAGCGTCTTCCTAACAACGACTAACAATAATAGGATGAGAGTCGTCTGGGAGCAGCGTCTTCCTAACAACGACTAACAATAATAGGATGAGAGTCGTCTGGGAGCAGCGTCTTCCTAACAACGACTAACAATAATAGGATGAGAGTCGTCTGGGAGCAGCGTCTTCCTAACAACGACTAACAATAATAGGATGAGAGTCGTCTGGGAGCAGCGTCTTCCTAACAACGACTAACAATAATAGGATGAGAGTCGTCTGGGAGCAGCGTCTTCCTAACAACGACTAACAATAATAGGATGAGAGTCGTCTGGGAGCAGCGTCTTCCTAACAACGACTAACAATAATAGGATGAGAGTCGTCTGGGAGCAGCGTCTTCCTAACAACGACTAACAATAATAGGATGAGAGTCGTCTGGGAGCAGCGTCTTCCTAACAACGACTAACAATAATAGGATGAGAGTCGTCTGGGAGCAGCGTCTTCCTAACAACGACTAACAATAATAGGATGAGAGTCGTCTGGGAGCAGCGTCTTCCTAACAACGACTAACAATAATAGGATGAGAGTCGTCTGGGAGCAGCGTCTTCCTAACAACGACTAACAATAATAGGATGAGAGTCGTCTGGGAGCAGCGTCTTCCTAACAACGACTAACAATAATAGGATGAGAGTCGTCTGGGAGCAGCGTCTTCCTAACAACGACTAACAATAATAGGATGAGAGTCGTCTGGGAGCAGCGTCTTCCTAACAACGACTAACAATAATAGGATGAGAGTCGTCTGGGAGCAGCGTCTTCCTAACAACGACTGAAAATAAAAGTTGCAGCTGCCAATCCGCGTGCCACAAATGGCAGGTATCCCTCCCGTGAGACAGTCTATGCTGGAGGCTTGAGTTCAGCCGTGGACTTTAATAGGTTATAACGATAATGGTAAGGCACTACGAGGATAAACAGGAGCACCTGTGCTTGCACATACGCTTGGGCACTGTGATGCGGTCCTGCGCAGATGGCTAGGTTCCCTTGAGACTGGCTGCCATGAACGAAATTCGGTTTGGAGGACATCTGGCTATGTTAAAGGCATTGAGTTCGGTAAATTAGAACGGATATTACAATAAGATGGAGCTACCAAACTGATTTCTCACATCTACAAACCTAGGAACACTCAGCTACAGACAGGAACCCGAACCCCAAATACCCGTACTCACGAATTCTGCGCGTCCAGTATTGGCGTCACAATGACAGCATTGTATTTCAAGCTCGTTTCTTACTGTGAGTTATTTTCTTTAGCTGTTTTTATTTAATTATTTGCTCAGTTAAAAGGCCTCGCTCTGAATACCCTCTTATATTTCGTTTTGGGGTTCGTTTACAAAAAAAAACCACTTGAATGCGAAGCTATATAATTGCTATATTATCTTTTCTCCTCGAGTCATAAAATAACGATGGGTGGCAATCGCGAGAATTGTTTTTGAAGTGCCTACAAAGAAAATAAAATTCCGAAAATAATTGTGGGATCTCATATTTAAGGGCGACTTACAGAGTACCTAAGTAAATTGATAGTTAACATTTTACGCGCATAAAATTTTATAGCCTATACAAACGGCTGTTAATAACAAAAATGTCAATGTTTTCTAATTTCAAGTGTAGGTTATTAGGTAATAACTATTCACAATAATTAAAATTTTATTATTACGCTATATATACCTACTTCACAATTTTTTAGTTAGTGTTATTATTATTATTTTTTATTTACATTGTAGAAAGCAAAAAATTTCTACAATTTATGGTGCTCTTTCTTAAGTCTCATGATCCTAAAACATATATTATCCTAAAATTAATATGATCCTAAAAGTTATAAATTATAATGCAACAACTTATTGTACCGTCTCTCAAATAAATAAGTTAAAGCAAGGGTAGCCATCGTAGGTTAAAGGCTAAGTGCTCGCTGTAAATGTCACAGTACACTTACCACAGGTACGCGAGCAACCCAAGTTCGATTCCTGTCGACACCAAAGAAATTATAATTTGCAATTATGACGGCTGCGTGGTACAGTGGCTTGGCAATGACTTGCAACGCTATGGGCTGCACATTGGGATTTGTTGTCGTCAAATCGATCGAAGCAAGTAGTACATACAAATATTTATATAGCACGGGACTCAAACCCGCGGCCCTCAGCGCCACAACTAAATGCTAAGCCATTGCGCCGAATTAAAATTCACTCACACGTTTTTTATAAAACTGAAGTGCAGTAAGAACTTACTGTCCACCTGATGGTAAGTGAGTGCTGCAGCCAGTGGACACCTGCAACTAATACAAACAAAGAAGGATATAGAAGCGTTGACCCCTAAAGACAAAGATGGAATGCCTCCTGTGATTATCAGTATTAATTTAGGAAGTATTTTATCTATACATTTCCGACTTTCATAGGACTCTAAAACTATACATCGCATTGACTCGAAGTTTGGTATAGTTACTCCCAATGTAGACGCTCACTAAGAACGGATTTTACGATAGTCTCTTAAAAAAATTCTTAATATTTTACATCTAGGTTCCGCAATAAAAAATATTATCGTGCCCCAGCGAAGCTATAATACATATTATAGTATTCTATGGGGTATCAGCTAGTACTATACTATGCAGCATTATACGTGGTGGAGTCATGCTACAGATATAATATTAATACTTTTAGCACGAATGGGGCAACTCAACCTGAAAAGTACCACGCTCTCACAGAATACCAACGTGTTATAGCAGCTTAATGTTGTTGTGTTTCGTATAGTGACTGTAGAGAACCGGAGACCCTTTTTACTGGAAACGAGGCATGCCATCTGTCCTCAGAGTTGACAACGTCTCTATATTTTGGTACTTAATCGAGGATAGATGTAGATATCTATGAGCAACAGATTCACTAACCATTAGGTGGACTGTATGCTCGTTGGTCATCCTTATACTATAAAAAAGCATTGCTATTTGGCAGTAGAGATCTCCCAATTAATAAGGCTACAAATGCGACACCCAAACGCACACGTAGATAAAAATAAGTCCTGCTAACTAGATTTTTGCACGATCCCTATAAAAATATAAATTTAAAAAACCTTTATAAGAAAATGTCTAAAAATAGAATAGAGCAAAACGAACAAAGCGAATTTTTAAAATAAAATAGAGCTTAATGTTGTATAGCTTTGCGTTTAAGGCCGTTTTCTCACTACGCGAAACCAACACAACATCAACACAACATAATGTTGTGACAACTCCAACCGCCATACTAATGTATGCGCCGTTTTCTCACACACGGGGACAACACAACACCAATACAACTTTGAACCAACAATTTGGCTATGTTGTCTTGTCCGCTAGATCGGATCAACTTTTTTGTTGTGACAACACTGTGACAACATAGCCGCCTTGCGAACTCTATAGGGACTTTTTCACTGCAGGCAACACGACACCAACACAACATTCGAGTGCGCGCCCTCCTCGAACATTTTCGCGCGTATCTAGAAATTGTTTTTTTTATTTAACCTAATTAATAATGGAAGAAACGGATGTAATATGGCACGTAATATGGCATCATTTATATGGTGAAGTATATAATCAAATGTTGCTATAGATATGCGAAAGTAGTTGAAAAATTTATTTTCGTGCTCCCGTAGCTTATCAAAGAGCACGTAAAATGCTCCATAAACATATCTCTCACGTAGTAAAGGGTGAATCCAACAATTCTTTCTCCGCCTACTTCTTCTTAAGTATAGTAAAATAGCTAGCAGTTGTCGTTGATTGAAGGCAGGACACATAATTGCGTGCGTACTACTCGACAAATGAACTTTACACAAAATGTGACAGTTGTGGTGTGTTGGAGTCATGCTAGTGAAAAAGGGATGGACAACACGACATCAACACAACTTTTAATGTTGTGTTGATGTCGTACTGGTTTGGCGTAGTGAGAAAACGGCCTAAAGTTGGCATCACATTAGCCTGCATACATACACACAAGCACACCTAAATGTACAGAAATATACTTAAGCAGGCGATTAAACTTAAATACTACATAAAATTGTTGCACTTCCTGGTAATTTGTTTCTCGATACGTCCTTTTTTGTTCAGTTCTTTTTTTCTCTTTGGCAAGGAATTATATTTCGCGTTGAGCCGTAGTTTTTTGGACATCAGCGTGCACCTACCCCTTCTGCTGGAGTTTTTCTTCCTAATGGGTTATTTTTATCTACAAATTTATAATCTTCAAATAAAATTAAAGTGTTTGTCTCTAATATTGAAATAAGTGGCTTCTATTAAGCTCACAGTATTTTTACGTGCTATTAAAACATCATGATTATCATCCTTACAGCCCTTCACAAGTCCACTGCTGAACATAGGCCTCCTCCAAGGAATGCCACAAAGCACGGTCCTGAGCCACCTGCATCCATCGACTTCCTGCATGCTTTACCAGGTCGTCACTCCATCTAGTAGGAAGTCGCCCTACACATTGCATACCGGTACGAGGCTGCCACTCGAGAACCTTTTTTCCTCATCGGTCGTCGATTCTTCGAGCTATATGGCCGGCCCATTGCCACTTCGGTCACTCTGGTTCTACTGCGGATATCCTCATTTGTAAGTTTATCACGCAGAGAAACTCCGAGCATAGCTCTCTCCATAGTTCGCTGAGCGACCTTGAGCGTCCACATACGGCCAGCAGTGAAGGACCACGTCTCAGTTAAAGTCATAAGTCATCACTGGCCATACGCACTGGTTGTACAGTTTCATTTTCAGGTTTTGAGGTATAGCTGACAAGATGTGTCGTAATTTACCAGGTCGTCACTCCATCTAGTGGGAAGTCGCCCTACACATCGCATACCGGTACGAGGCTGCCACTCGAGAACATTTTTTCCTCATCGGTCGTCGATTCTTCGAGCTATATGGCCGGCCCATTGCAACTTCAGCTTACTAATCCGTTGGGCTATGTTTTTTTTTTTTTTTTTTTTTTATAGAAGAGGGGGCAAACGAGCATGTGGCTCACCTGATGTTAAGTGACTACCGCCGCCCATGATCAACTGCAACACCAGGGGAATTGCAGACGCGTTGCCGGCCTTTTAGAAAGGAGTAAGCTCTTTTCTTGAAGGTCCCCAGGTCGTATCGGTCCGGAAAAATCGCTGGTGGTAAATTATTCCACAGAGAGGTTGTACGCGGAAGAAAACTCCTTTTGAAGCGTACAGTGGTGGACCGCCAAGCATCCAGATGGTGTGGATGGTATCGGGACGTTTGCCGCGTAGTGCGTTCACGAAATTTGGCGGCTGGGATTAATCCGAACAATTCCTCAGAGCACTCTCCATGGTATATGCGAAAGAAAATGCAAAGGGATGCAACATCTCTTCGCAGTGCCAGAGAATCGAGCCGATCGGAAAGCACTCGGTCGTCGACGATTCGAGCCGCTCTGCGCTGGATGTGGTCAAGTGGAAGGAGCTGGTACTGGGGAGCCCCAGCCCAGAGATGGGAACAGTATTCCATGTGCGGCCGAACCTGCGCCTTGTAAAGTTGCAGGCGGTGTGCCGGCATGAAATACTGTCCCGCTCTGCTGAGCACGCCAAGCTTTTTAGAGGCCAATTTGGCCTTCCCTTCCAAGTGACCACGAAACTGCACGTCACTCGATATGTCGACGCCGAGGATTCCGATACTGGCTGAGGCAACAAGGGGAGTGCCTTGAAACTGAGGGGATACGACAAAGGGGTTCTTTTTAGCGGTTAACGCGCAAACTTGTGTCTTCTGGGGGTTAAACTGGACTAGATTTAGTCGCCCCCAATCCGAGACTCTGTCCAGCAGAGACTCGACTTCAGACACAAGTTTGTCCCGGCACTCGGAGACGTTTTCCCGAGAAATATTGGCTCGGCCGGTGTAAAGAGCATCACCAGTGCTGTCATCTGCATAGCAATGAATGTTACAGGTCTGCAACATATCATTGATATGCAGAAGAAACAGCGTTGGCGATAGCACGCAGCCCTGTGGAACACCAGCATTAATAGGCTTGCAATCGGAGCTTGCACCGTCTACAACGACCTTGATGCTCCGATCTGCAAGAAAACTGGTGATCCAATCGCACAATTTCTCGGGAAGCCCATAGGAAGGGAGCTTCGAAAGAAGCGCTTTGTGCCAAACCCGATCGAAGGCCTTCGCAATGTCCAAACTAACGGCCAATGCCTCCCCCCTTGGACTCTACTGCCTCCGCCCATCTGTGAGTTAGGTAGACCAGAAGATCACCAGCTGACCTACCACGGCGAAAACCGTATTGGCGGTCACTAATCAGCTGGTGATCCTCAAGGTACCTCATGAGCTGGCAGTTTACAATGGACTCCATTGTTTTGGAGAACAAGGAGGTGATGGCGATAGGCCGGTAGTTGGACGGGTCTGAGCGGTCGCCTTTTTTAGGGATCGGGTGGACGAAAGCCGTCTTCCATGATTTTGGGACTACGCCTAGGGAGTAGGAGTACCGGAAAAAACGCGTTAAAACCGGTGCCAACTCTGGAGCACACGTCCTCAGCACAATTGGGGGGATTCCGTCAGGCCCACTCGACTTGTGGATGTCCAGGGAGAGGAGTGCTTTGCGAACCGAGCGCTGAGTGAACTGCACTTCCGGCATGGAGCACTCACACCGCGGGATGGTCGGCGGCGTACTCCCCCCGTCATCGAGAGTCGAGTTAGACGCAAAGAAAGAGCCTAGAAGATCGGCTTTCTCCTTTGCGGTGTGGGCCAGTGAGTCGTCCTCCCTGTGCAGAGATGGAAGAGATGGCTGACAGAAATTCCCCTGGACAGCCTTGGCGAGAGACCAGAATGTACGGGTTCCAGAAGGAAGACGAACTAGTTTCTCGCCAATTCTGCCTATGTGCTCTGACTTTGCCTTGGCAATGACTCTTTTGAAGGACCTAGAGGCGGAATTATACTTCTTTTTTAGAGCGCTGGTGTTTACATCCCTGGACGCTGATGCGTCAGCCCAGGCCTGGTAGCACTCCTGCTTATAGCATGATGCTATTTTACAGGAGCGACCAAACCATGGCTGAGATTTGCCTCCAATGGGCACCACAGAGGAAGGAATAAAAAGTTCCATACCCTGAAGTACCACATCAGCGACAGAATCCGCAACAACGTTGGGATCGTCCGGCGAGAAGCAAACCCGCCCCCAAGGGTAGGATGCAAAGAAAGACCGCATCCCATCCCAATCGGCTGACCTATAGTGCCAAACACGGCGGCAGCCTGCAGAATGCAACCGCGATTTCAGCGTGAGTGGCACCACACTCCGGACAAGACAATGGTCCGAGGAGCCTAAAGGGGCGTCGACGGAAATCTGATATCCGTCCGGGTGAGAGGTCAGCAGAAGGTCCAACAGGGAAGGTGCATGATCCTCCACATCTGGAATCCGCGTAGGCGAAGTAACCAGTTGTGTCAGACCATATGACAAGGCAAAATCATGAACAGATCTCCCCCGCATGATCGGTTAAACGTGAACCGAGCCATTCGGCGTGATGGGCGTTAAAGTCGCCGAGGATCACGATCTCTGCGGAGGGGATCTGCTGTAGCAACGAATCTGCAGCCATTTGGACGTGGTCGAAGAGTCGGTCTGTTTCGGCATTACCGCTGTGGGACCTATAGAGGCACCCGTAGATGCGCGGATGGTCGTCGCTGTCTACGCGTAGCCAAAGGATGGACAGGTCCGAACCTTCAAGTCTGCCGAGGCGTCGAGAACAGATGTCCTCTCTGACGTAAACGCAAACTCCAGCCCGAGGCACAAAGGAGTGTTCCAGTTTGTACCCCGGGTAGGAGAGATACGAGACATCAGCCGGAGAGGACACCTGCGTCTCGGTCAGAAAGAGCAGAGCCGGCCTCGCCGTCTCGAGATGGTAGTGGACGGCGTTTAGGTTGGAGTGAAGTCCCTTGATATTGCAGAAATTCACGGACAGCGTGGCAGGGGTCGCCTTGGTCTTGTTGCTCCGTTTGCCCCGAGCAGTTTTAGTCTTGAGCGGAATTTTGCCCCCCCCCCCCAGAATACGCGGGGCAGCCTGAGCACCCACGCTCAGAAGTGGAAAAACATGGTCGTGGATGCTCAGCGAGGGATTCTCCAGGGGTGCTGGTACCCTCCTGGGGTAATCTATCATTGAATTCCGCTACCATGTTGATGGGGGGGGGATTTGGGCCTCCGGCCACCTGCACTCACCAGACGAAACGCGGAAGCAGAGCTTCCACTTCACGCCGGTATTCTGTGAGGTCGTGGTACCACCCCGGTTTGAGCCGGCCCATACGTGCGACAGCAAAGCTGCCGCGTGGCTCTACCACTGTTAAAATGTTATGTCGGTCACTCTGGTTCTACTGCGGATATCCTCATTTGTAAGTTTATCACGCAGAGAAACTCCGAGCATAGCCCTCTCCATAGTTCGCTGAGCGACCTTGAGCGTCCACATACTGCCAGCAGTGAAGGACCACGTCTCAGTTAAAGTCATAAGTCATCACTGGCCATACGCACTGGTTGTACAGTTTCATTTTCAGGTTTTGAGGTATAGCTGACGAGATGTGTCGTAATTTCCCGAACGCTGCCCAGCCGAGTGGAATCCGTCGATTGACCTCTCGGCCGAAGTTGGACTTACCTAGTAGTACTATTTGTTCCAGGTAAACGTACTCGTCAACGACTTCGAGCTTAGTGCTCTTAACAACTACCGGCATAGGTGTGACATGGACTTTACATATATCATATATCATGAACAAACAAAACATTATGTTGACAAAAATTTTAATCATAGTTGATTATGTTAATCAACTATAATTAAAATTTTTGTCCGTCTATTCGGACTGTCAAAATATTGGAATGGCTGCACCGATTGTAATGGATCACGAAATATTACGAAGAGATAGAGAGAAAGGCCAGGATTAATTTAAACTATATTATTATTATGTTCGAAAACCTTGGCGATACAAAAATGGTAAAATAAATAGTCTTTGATTATATTAAATCTAAATAACGATACAATAATAAATCCTATCCAAGCAAATTAAAATGCAAAGTAAAGCTAAGTATATACATAATTGGGCAATAAATATTATGTAATTTTGCAGAAAAATAGTCTACAGGCCCGGCTACACGCTCAATTTTACTTCAATAAACTACTACAATAAATAAAACGGTATACCGTGCAAATGGCTTGCACAAATGCTTGATTTGCTCAAACTAAGTTGCACAAGCAAGCATAAGACGGCGTAGACTCTATCTGTCCTTTGAGAAAACTTGGAACAAACTGTTTGCGTACCTATAAAAGACGCTATCGTTTGGACGTTGTGCAGCGCACGATATTGCTTGTGCAAATTTTTTGCACAAATTGTTGGTGCATGCAAGTCGCTGCGTGTGGCCGGAGCATAAGCTAAATTTTCAAAATTGGAAAGAAGTGGGCATATTGAAAAATATAGAAAAATGGAATCGTACAGAATGCGGAGATATTCACCGATAAAATTATTGAATAAAGTTAAAGCTATACGTGCTACATTTGGGCAAATGGTGAGAGGGTTATACACCGCCACTACCCGCTAATATATTTATATATGAGACGATAATTACTGGCTACAAGTCATTCCATTTGTCCTCAGAGGTCACATCACATCTGTAGCATTCTTTGTTTATGGTTGAGACTGGTTAACAGGCCATAGACCCATAGATGCAGATGAAGGTACACGGGCTGCAGCAGGCACGAACTAACAAGTGCACTGTAACTTGTTTTATCACTTGGATTTACAAAAATGCACTTAACATGCGCCTCGCTAATGGTAAGTGTCGATCGCCGCTCTTGAACAACTGCAACACTAAGGTAATAGCAGGTGCGTTTC
Organism: Parnassius apollo; assembly: GCA_907164705.1. Taxonomy (NCBI): domain Eukaryota; kingdom Metazoa; phylum Arthropoda; class Insecta; order Lepidoptera; family Papilionidae; genus Parnassius; species Parnassius apollo. The sequence continues at coordinate 831,297 of CAJQZP010000008.1, forward strand.
CGGCCTTTTAAAAAGGAGAGAGCTCGTTTATTTAAAGTTCCTAAGTCGTATCGGTAATTTTTTTTTGAATTTGAATATTCGATCGGCGTAATCCATATCCTGTTTTTGAGCACACAGTCCACCTAATGGTAAGTGGTTACTGTGCCCATAGACATCTATATCTATCTTCGATTACAAATTAAAATGCATTGTTTTGTTACCCGTGAGGACTAAGATGCGTCTGCCTCATGTTCAGTAAATTGGGTCTCAGGTTCTCTACACTTACGCTCACGCTGGTATTCTTTGCCTTCCATTCTTCCCCGGTCGAGCCGACGCAATCGTGCTACAACTATACTGCTAACATAACTGCAGTATGGCTCCACCACGTAGAAAACCTTATATATTATTGCTATAATTTTTCAAACTGTTTAAAAAACTCAGAATGGTTTCACCTATAATTATCACTATAACGGCAGTGCCTTTAAAAATCATCGTAAATTTCTGTCGACATAACAAGCTTTGGTCCCACGTGCGTGCACCTTTTTTGTACAGTCTCCAACTAAGGTCTCCAATGTATCTGCGACTCGCACGATATTCAATTACGGACGCGTCGGAATCGATTGGCCTCATTCGCGGCCCCGGCGGAAGGAATGTTGAATGCAAAAAAGCATAATACACCGCACTATGATTGATTCGGCCCCGGGCAGAGCCGCCCGGGATATCAAATTAAAATGTCTGAAACGTGCTTTAAAATATAAGTGAGTCTTTGTTGGCACCCCGGCAGGGCTGCCGCCGCCCCGGGCTCCGGGAATTTATCCCCGGCCCTAATACGCACGCTATGCACCGTGAATTTTAATATAAATCTTTTTGTATGCATGCCAGAACGAATGATGCTTTAGTGTAACGCGATAAGATAAATCTTTTATCGCGAGGTTCGTGGTTACGACTTTTTGAAAGTGAGGCTATTTCGTTTAGAAAAACTATCCGCTTAAAAAGTTTTTGTGTGCAGTTTTGTGAATTTAGACGATTGAAATTGAGCACTTATCTGCTTTGCACAGACATAAGAGAGAGAGAGAGAGAGCTAATTACCTACGTTAGTTGTATTATATTTTGTAAATTTGAATACTGTAGAATTAATTATGTAGATAACAACGCAAAACAATACAAAACTATTGGCAGCCACAGTTTTTTATTGTTTATGAGCATTTGTTAAAATAGAAGTACACAATAATTTTTATTCAATATGGATTATTACATAGGTAATATTGGTTCGGAAAATACCTCTGTCCTTTCTGGTTTCTTCACGATGTTTTCCTTCACTGTGGAGCCCGTGGAAGCTCAGATGGTTAGCGCTCGCTGTAAATTCGACAGTGTGTGAGCAACCCCGGTTCGATCTCCGCCGGCACCAATGTTTTAATTGTTGATTAGGAAATGTATTTATACGAATTTTAATACAAGCAGCATTGTGACGGTTGCTTCATGCGCTATGAGACAATCTATGAGATCTCCCCATAAGAGAAGAATAAGACTTACAAACGAGCACATAGTTGGCCTGAAGATAGGTGGATTCTGTGGCCCTTAGACATCTAGATCTATCCTCGGTTAAGAATCAAAATGCAGATGTGTTGTCACTCCTGAGGACTAATATAGAATGCCTGATTTCGAGTAAAAAGGTCTCCAATTCTCTACACTCACCATACGAAACACAGCAACATTCATCTGTTATTTTACGCTGGTATTCTGTAAGAGCGTAGTGCTAACGTGGTTGAGCGGAAGCATTCGTGCCATGACCAAAATATTGCTGCAGCATGGCATCTACCACGCATATCGCTATGGCGCAATTTGTCCACTGCATTGTTATAATGTGTGCTACCGGACTACACATGTTTTCGGAATATTCTTTTCCTCAAAATTGCAGGTTTCTTCGCAGTGTTTTGCTTTGCCGTCGAGTCACGTTAAAAGTTAAGTTCTATTCATTCAATCATCATGAGCACCATCATGAGCATCATCATCATCATCATCATTACAGCCCTTCACAAGTCCACTGTTGAACATAGGCCTCCCCCAAAGAATGCCACAAGGCGCTGTCCTGAGCCACCTGGAGTGCATATTATAAGACAACCAGGTCGTCTGTTGTCTCACATGCAGGAAGTCTGTGAATGCAGGTGGCTCGGGACCATTTATCACAGCTCTTCACAAATCCACTACTGGCCATAGGTCTCCCCTAAGGAACGCCTGAGCACGGTCCTGAGCCAATTGCATCTATCGACTTCCTGCACATCATAATAGATTGTAAGACGTATATCGTCTTATTGAGTTCTGTTTATAAATTTATTAATACTACATCATTATGAGACTAAAAGTTCTGGAAGTCTCTTAGTTATCTTTGTCTAGGTTGGTGTCACATTCTTACTTTTGTAGCCCTGAAGCAACGGTGCACTCACCGCTATGTTCTGGTTTGATTAGCAAGAGAACCAGTATAACCCCAGGCCTTTCTTTTCTCTTTGCTTGAAGTTGGCTGCAACTGTCCAAGGACTGCAGTAGTTATTTACCATCAAGTAGAGTCTTTGATTGTCTTTGATATAGACAGGTATATAATCAAAGGGTGGAGTGTTCGCTTATTTGTTTCTTTAACTTAAAAAATCCAGATGTATTCCAGATGTAAGTACTACGTTGCAGCAGTCGGCTTGATCGAAGAATCGTATGGTGAATGTAGAGAACCGAAGACACTTTTTAATAAAAACGAGGCATTCGTTCCAGTCCTCAGTGACAACGCTTCTGCATTTTGATTCTTATTCGTGGTTAGGTTTTAGGCGAGTGCTACTACTATTATCTAGGAGCTAATTAGGCGGGTTCCTACAGGCCGCAGCATGCACTCACCATCAGGTTGACTGTGTGCTCGTCCTTAGTTTACTACTTAGTACCTGAGCGATCGAAATTTTAAATAAAAATATTCTTTTCTCGGACATACCTATTATCTAAAAAAAATTGGATACTAAAAATTATCTAAATAAAAAATTTCATACAAATCGTTAGAGCTGTTTTCGAGAAAGCAATAACATACTAACTACTTAGTTAAGTACGAATTCCTATAGCATTATAAAAAATTTAATTAAAATATTTTTTGTAACTTGACAACCCTAATCTATACCATTATTCCGCCTAAATATTAAGTTACACAGAATCTAGAAACCTGCCTGCGACATTAGACTCTATTTCGTGGTACCACTGGTGAAATTTGTACATGCATTATATATGTAAATAAGTAAGCAAACGTCGCTATATAAATAGGTTTTAGTCATGCGTGGTACGAACCAGTCTGGGCTGCAGACTTTGTTATTGCAGTCTCCACTTTGCCATATGGAGTGGAGAGATATAAAGTAAAACAACCGCTTGGTTCAGTGCTCTGTTTACACTTCATCGCGAGTCTAAGAGTTCGAATCCTGATATTCTATAACTTCCTATTTAAGTACTTATAATTAGCGTTCGACCGGTGGTTAAAATTTGACGGTTACACTTAGGCCTTACTTACAATAGTTGATTATTATTTACTTAAGTTAACTATTCATTTTTTTTATATGATGTGACAAACGAGCACACAGTCCACCTGATGGTAAGTGGTTGCTGTCGCCCAGAGACATTTACATCTATCTTAGAATACGAATCAAAATGCAGATGCGATGTCACACGTGAGGAATAAGAGGCAGTGAGGCGTTTTGATTCTTAATCGAGAATACATGTAGATGTCTATGGGCCACAGCATCCACTTACCATCAGGTGGACTGTGTACTTGTTTGTCACCATATCCTATAAAAAAAATACATAAAAATAAGTGTATCTTTTAATTAGTGACATTTGTACATTAATGGTCACTAACACTGTTGAAATAATGATATAATAAATCTAATAATAAAATTACGAATAGATTCAGGCGTTACTTTGCGCTAATCCACTTAGTGTTCGCAATATGAGGAGGGTAGGGATGCCAGATGATTTTCTTCATGCTTGTCCGGTCACAAAATTCTTGATAAACCGGACAATAGATAGTCCGGTAATAAAATAATCGTTTATTATTTCTACCGAACAGCACGAGCGTTTCGTAGGCAAATTTTTTAACAACGAAGCAGCGCCAAATTCATTGAAAATCGTACAGTATGTGTGTAGTATTCCCGATGAAAGAAATCGTCTCGCCGTACAAACTGTAAAAAGTGAGTTGTGCGTTTTTTTAATGTATATGTTAGTAGCACTGAATTTAAAGATGCCATCTCAGGCAATAAGTTTATTAAAAGCAGTCGGAGTTCTAATTATATAAAAAAGTAGAATGGCTGTAATTTAGTAAGTTTCCGGTACACAAAGTACATTGCAAAAGTACATTTTAGTTCACTTTTTTATTTTATTTTTTGTATTAAAGTACATTGAGAGTGATGGAGAAGTGAAACAAATAAAAACTTGTCCGTTTTTTTCTTTGAACACATCTGGCATCCCTGGAGGAGGGTGGGAAGTGCTCGTCTTACTATGTAGGACACATCATTTTTATTTTTTACGCGGATCTTAGTCAATGAATTATAAAACCTTTAACTAACAATAAAAATAATTTATAATTTAGAGTGTTACATTTCAATGTGTGAACCTAATTTTAAAATTAAAATTAAAAATTGTTTATTTGGGACAACTTGAATCCATAAGAATTGTCAGAGAAAACTTACATTTATGTTAGTAATATAATTTATACTTATTTTTTTAATATTTAATTATTAAGCAGGACACAGTCCTGGAGATCATATTTTTGATCAGTGGACAGTCCCCACTGTCGGCAATCTCACTCAGCAAACTATGACCGCTGCCGCGCACTCTGTTTAGTAATGAAATGTAATAAAAAGCTGATATCGTATTGATTGGAATTATTAAATAATTAAATATACAAAAAGACACCCAAAGGAAACAGGTTTTCCATGTTTCTACTTGGTAGGGCCGTGCTGCAGCTGTAAGGTACTCGAGGGTTATATTGCCTCCATATAAAACCAAAACTAGGAAGAAGACAGAGACAAAAACACAAAGTTGTATAATATAACTAATATATTTAAAAAAAATAGAAAACAAATTTTTGAAACAATTTGGAATACTTCGAGAAATCAAATTTAAAAAACTAACTACTATAATGTTGACTGTCAAAACGGCGTCAATAAAGCAGCGCTCTTTGGACCCTTTACCATGTGATTGATTAATGAAGAGCTACCGTATCACGGAGCCATCTATGCAAACAAGGCTGTAGTTTTCGAGTTATAGGAAAGTGACCATATTGTTGCGCGACTAAGTTGACATCAGGCACTAGCGCCATCTAGTGTCGGGTAACGGAGCGAGAGGAGAGCTTTCTAGAAAATGACATCACTAATCTTTCAACCGACGGCGCCATCTGTTGTCAAGTTGGCAAGGGATAGCTGTCTTTCTTCGTAACGTCGTTCAGACGGCGGTAGTCAACACAAAACCGCATGCTGCCATCCTTCTTCTTTACCAGCACCACTGGTGAACACCATGGACTAGAGGAAGGTTCAATAACACCATCCTTTACTATTCCTTCAATCATGGTTTCCACTTCCTTTTCACGTGCTACCGGCAATCTTCTTGGCCGCTGACGGATAGGCAATTCTTCTCCTGTGTTTATTTTGTGTTGAACTAAGCCAGTCTTTCCTATGTCAGCATCGTTTGATGAGAATACATCGGAATACTTGAGTAACAACTTCTTCGCCTTGACCATTTCGGTCGGGGAGAGAATGCTGTGACAGTCTTCCAAAAGTGAGGTCACTCTCGTTTGTGCATCCTTGCTGGGGGTCTCACTCGATAGATATTGGCATCGACGTAACCAATCCACTTCCTCACGAGTACCAACCAGCGTGCCTTTTTCTATAATCTGTTCCCGGTCACAAAGGTTCAGCACACGTACTCCTGAGATGCCAGTGGTTCTGACCAAGGTTCGAGCGCTACTTTCCATGAAAGGTCATTGTTTACCCTTTCCACAAGTACACAACGGTGAGCTTGCCCAGCGTTCCGAGGAAGACTAACCGGAACAATCGTTTCCGATCTCGGCGGAAGAACAATCTTCTTAATGCTGTACACGTTCCCTGGTAACGCACCTTCCATAAAAAGTTCCTCCTGTCCACATTTCAAAACACCTTGCTTAACGTCGATCTCACAACAATTATTCCTCATGAAGTCCAGGCCTAGGATGCAGTCGTCCATTATATCAGCCACGATGACATTATGCAGGAAGATCACGTTGACTTGCTTCAACTCCATCTCCTTCTGGCGTTGACTTCGGGTGCGGACACCCTCCGTTTCCTCCTTAGGTAAAATCGGCATGATTTTATCCCACTTCTGACACCAATTGTTACGAGCTTGAGGTTCGTGACAATAAAAATTGCCGATAAAATTACCTAAATTAACACTTTAATTTTTTTTACACAAATTTAAACTTAAAACACTAATAATTAATCACACTGATTCACTTTATTCCACTCCGAAGCTTCGCTTGTCTCGCCAAATTCAATATTTCCTCGATCGCACCTCGCAGCGCCTATAAATACACATTAGTACCGAATCATCCAGAACATTCAAGTAAATACGCGCACCAATCGACAAAGCGCTGAAAGTTTGAGAGTCAGCTTCCAGAAGCTTAGTTCTTCCTTTCGACAACAGATGGCGTCGTCGGTTGAAAGATTAGTGATGTCATTTTCTAGAAAGCTCTCCTCTCGCTCCGTTACCCGACACTAGATGGCGCTAGTGCCTGATGTCAACTTAGCCGCGCAACACTGCCCCTTCCTAAGACATGCTCGTCCCGAGCATTATCGGCCCCATAATAACGCGCCAGGCGATCCACATGGACGATATTAGGAGTCCCTCTTGCGCCCTTCTGTATCCGATAGGTTACATCGTTGATCCTGGTCACAATCCGATACGGGCCGTCCCATTTAGCTTGAAGCTTAGGAGATTTCCCTTTGCTGCGGACCGGATTGTGCAACTACACTAGTGAACCTTCGTCGAACCCTTTGTTATTCATTTTGCGGTCATACCGGGTTTTCATCTTTTCAGACATTTGCTGGCCCGATTGTCTGACGTGTTCATAAATGTCATTCATTTTGTTCCGCAAGTCATTTGCATAATCGGTTATACTGCGTGGGGCATCAGGTGGTATCCCGGTGATCAGGTCTGCAGGCAGCCGTAATTCTCTTCCAAAGTTTGCGAAAGCTGGTGTCACTGATGTACTTTCGTGAACAGCGCTTCGATATGACAACAAAAACGGTTGTATGTGCTTATCCCAATCTCGTTGCCGGTTGTCTACAACTTTTGTCAGGTACCTCTCCAATGTCTGATTAAATCGTTCTACCATTCCATCAGATTGCGGGTGATAAGAAGTCGTTCTTGTTTTATGAGTACCCATAACTCGGCAAGTTTCCTGGAATATTTGAGACTCAAAATTCCTTCCTTGATCGCTGTGAATCTCTAAAGGTACTCCAAAACGACAGAAGACTTCATGAACTAGTTTATCTGCAACTGTTGAAGCTTCTTGATTTGGAATTGAGAATTGAAAAATCCATCACAACCATGAAATACTTGTTACCGTATTCACTCTCCGGAAACGGCCCCGCCACGTCAATGGCTATTCTCTCATGGTGCACCAACATTGTACAACTTCAATGCACCTCTACTACGAGTCTGAGGTCCCTTTACAGCCGCACAACTTGTACATTTGCGACACCAGTCCTCGACATCGTTTCGACAGTGGACCCAGTAAAACCGTTCTCGGATCTTCAGTAGAGTTCGTTTAACTCCCAGATGACCTCCTGAATAATCATTATGGTACAGCTGTAGAACATCAAGTACTTTAGCTTTAGGGACAACCATTTGCAAATGACAGCTGTCTCCCCGAACATTTTCCCATTTACGGCACAGAACTCCATCCTGAAGCAGCAAGCTGTCCCACTGGGCCCAATAGCTTTTAGTGGTCGAACTCATCGCTGAGACGTCGCTCCACTTGGGCTTGGGAGCACTGGCCTTCATCCATTCCAGAATTGGCTTGATATCCGGATCTTCCTGCTGTGCACATTGTAAGCTGTCCTTCCACTCGTTGCTGAGGTGATCTGCCCTGAGCATCCTCACGGATACCACTTCCTTACTCTCTTGCCTAGTACAATGTTTGCAATTTTCAGGACAAGGTCTTCTTGACAATGCATCTGCGTTGCCATGAGATTTCCCGCTGCGATGTTCGATCTCAAAGTCGTATTCCTGCAGTAGTTCAATCCACATCGTAACTTGTCCTTCTGGATTTTTAAACTGCAATAGCCATTTTAGTGCACATAGTCCACATAAAGTGAATCAGTGTGATTAATTATTAGTGTTTTAAGTTTAAATTTGTGTAAGGAAAATTAAAGTGTTAATTTAGGTAATTTTATCGGCAATTTTTATTGTCACAAACCTCAAGCTCGTAACAATATTAACCGCATGGCCATAGTACTCTCACGTACTATAGTTATAGCACCGATGGGTCGGCTCGACCGGAGAAGGACCACGTTCTCACAGAATACCGATGTAAAATAGTAGCTCAATGCTGCCATGCTTCGTAAGGTGAATGTTAGGAACCGGAGACCTTTTTTACAGGATACGAGGCATTCCATCTTAGTCCTCAGGGGTGACAGCGCATCTGCATTTAAATTCTTAATTGAGAATAAATGTAAATGTCTGTGAGCATTAGCGGCCATTTACCATCAGGTCGACCGTATGTTTGTTTTTCACCTTTATTTTACAGAAATAATCTCTATGTCTGGTTAAAAATCTGTTTTTTTTTTCTTTTTTTAGACATTTTTATAAAGGAGGAGGTAAATTTTATTAAATAAATTTTTAATACAACTATTTAATGATACTTCGGCTGTTACTTTGAGCTAGTCAAATTCCTTAGGGTCAGTTCACACAGGACGCGACGCGACGATGCTTGAAGAGACCAGTGGTTTCCACGCCCCCGAAGCATCGTGTAGTCGCTGGCACGTCTTGCATACTACACCTACCGACAAAGCACCGGTGCGCACGGTGTGATGCGCTATGCTGCGAAGCATCTCGAAGTGCAGCGAAGTGCAGCGCGGCGCAGCGCGGCGCAGCGCGGCGTAGCGCGACGCTACAACATAATATAACTTTAATTACTACATAAAAAGATACACAACATGTGTACCTTTTTATGTAGTAATTAAAGTTATACTTTATAAAACTATCTTAAAAAGGGCGTGCCGCGTCGTGTCGCGTCACGTCTCGGTATGAACTGACCATAAATCAATGCCCTTAATCCATTCAAATGGGTCAAGAATGTAAGCGTAAAAAGTTCTACTTTTATGACATCAGAGCTGGTTTCGAAGAACTAAAGAGAATAAAATACTTTCTATATAATAGCTTATGAAATCATGGCTGTAATTTTTCTGTAAGCTATGTTTTAGCACCTTTTAAAGTTTGTTGTATTACACTGACATCAGAAAGTGTAATGTGGAATTGTTTTTAAATACTAGCAATGCTAACATTTCTTTTAACCACCCAAGGCTTATGGCGGATTCGAATTCACGAACTTTTAGGTTCGCGATTCGCATTAACATCACTTTAATATATTATTTTTATGTTTCTTTAAAGTCGGCATTTACTCATTATTAACAGTTAATTTAGTCAGTTATAACATTATTAACAATTTTCTAAGACATTTAGGCCGAGCGGCAAAAGACTTGCCTTATAACTATATAATGATATATTAACTAACCGTCTATCTGTCAGCAGATGTGCAGACAGTTCTCTCACACAGCTTGGCTCAGCTACGCGGAGCTACCAACAAACAAAAATAATGAAGAAAAACAAATGATTGATGTGGGTAGCATTTGCGAGGTAAACATTAAAAGAGCTTATGTAGGTATCAAATATAATATAAAAAAAAAAAAAAAAAAAAAAAAATATATATATATATCCTGGATACATAAACATTAATTTTGATTGAGATTTTTGTCTCCCTTAGAGGGTGAGAATCTCAATTCAAGTGTATGATTTTTTTGTATGTGTATTACTTAATATCTGCGTCAATTGTGGGGGTTCACAATTCCTCGCTGACATCTTAAGAGGGAGATCCTCAATTTTTTTTTAAATACAAGAGAGCAAGAAAACATTTATTATTCCCCGAGTACTAGTTAAAAAGTTAGAAAATTACAAATGTAATTAATTTGCCCCTTTGCGGCCTCAGCGACGAATTCATTGGGGTTTTCATGATTGTTTTTATATTTTGTAGGTTGTACTTCAGAGAAGATCTCCTTTAAATTAGGCGAAATTTTTCATTATTTATTACCTTTAGAATTAAATATTTATTAATCCTAAACTTTTTATATAATTGTACGTGCAAGAGCTACGTTGCAGGTATATTATGATTGTAACACGAATTTCTCGACTCAACCGGGGTATGACCACGCTTTAACAGAATTATTGCCGCTGTGTTTCGTACTGTGAGTCTAGAGAAAGAAAGAAAGAAAAATTATTTTGCTATATAAGCACAACGCCATATCGTACACAACTACATATTTTCTATTTTAACGTTATTTTTAAGTATAGACGCTGTTTTTCAGTACCTGTAGCAAACCTTAGTCGTTGTACAGTCCAACAACAATACAGTTTGAGTCTATATTACGATACGGTTTGAGACAAAGACATTTTATAGGTCCAGATACCGTGTTGCTAACACATCGCACCGCTCATACTGATGCAAGGTTTTGACCCATGTGTGCGTGAGTACCACGTAACGCGCACAATATCTTACTTTCCATGCCCGCATTAATGTGCGTGACTTCGGCAATAATAGTGCGAATCGATTACCCAAAAATGTGGGAGATATTATATTTCATTAATATCGACATTTATTTATTTATTTATTAGGTTCTCCAACAGTTATAACACAATACATTTGAATAAAAAAAATACAAGTTCCAACATGTCTTAAGCTAAGTGCATAACTACTTATAGGGGAACACATCATGCGTTTAATAATGAAATAAAAAAGTATAGTTATCATAAAGTTACCTCTATGTGAAAGAACAATCATTAAACCTATTTTAAGTTATTTTTTAATAAATTACAGAAGATATTTTTTGGTGACAAAGTCCCTGATCTGTTTACGAAAATATTCAGAAGAATCAAAATTAAGATCTACCAATGTGCTGCATTCATTGTAAAGTCTACTCAATCTAGGAACAGGAGAGAAATGGCCAAGTTTAGTCCTACGCATTGGTGGGTTCATAGGCTGAATAGGCATTCTCGGAAGCCGAGAAGGTATTCTGAAGGAAAAGGAATTTAGCAAAGGAGGACAGTCTATCTTGTTATGGAAAAGCTTGTATACAAACATCAAATCCGAAATGTCATTTCTTGCTTCAAGTGGTAATAACTTAAAAGTGAGAAGCCTACTTTTGTACGATTTTAACGATCGAGCTTTATCTACAGAGAATGCTATGTGCCATAGAAACCTTTTCTGAACCCTTTCCAAGCGTAACGTATGTGTTGCGAAATGGGGCCTCCAAACAACACTGCAGTATTCCATAATGCTACGCACAAAACTGTTATAAAGAATCATCTTGGTCTTAACGGTCTTGAAAATCTTTGTATTGCGTATAATGAAACCGAGCATTCCTGAAGTTTTTTTTATAATATGGTCGAAATGTGTTATAAATGTAAGCTTGTTATCTAGCAGCACGCCCAAATCACGAACACTGTCAACTTCTCGTAATTTGATACCATTGATTTGGTATGACGAATTTGTAATATTTTGTTTGCGTGTAAATTTTATATGTGTACACTTTTTCGCGTTGAGGACCATATTGTTTTCGTGACACCACCTTGTCAACTTATCTAAGTCTGCTTGCAGGAGATTCACATCATCCATGGAATCGATTTCACGCAAAAGTTTAAGGTCGTCAGCATATAAAAAAGACTTAACATTATTAAGATTAAAAGAGACATCATTGACGAAGATGTTAAACAAAACAGGACCGAGGTGCGAGCCTTGTGGCACTCCTGATGATATTTTATGGGTTTTAGATGAATAACCATTAACTACAACGAAAAAAGATCTGTGAGTTAGGTAAGAACTGAACCATTTCAATAAGGAACCATGCACACCAAAGGCTGAAAGTTTACAAAGAAGGAGGCAATGAGATACTTTATCAAACGCCTTGCTAAAATTCGTGTAAATAACATCAATCTGTTTGTTCTTGTCCATAGACTTAATCAGCTCTTCGGTGAAGCACACTAAGTTTGTCGATGTCGATCTACCCCGCGTAAATCCGTGTTGTTGGTCTGTTAAAAATTGTTTGAAATAATTTTGAATTAGGGGAGTAATCAATGACTCCATGACTTTACCCATTTGAGGGAGGATTGAAATTGGTCGGTAGTTTCCTATTATATTTTCACCGCCAGATTTATAAATTGGCACAACTTTAGCCACCTTCCAGACTTCGGGGAAAACTCCAGACTTGAGAGAAAAATTCAATATGTAATGTAGTGGAGTGACTAAATTTGATGCACAATTAACCAAAAAAAATGGCTGGAATCTCGTCATATCCCGCTCCCTTCAATTATAATTAACTAATTAAAATTAATTAAAAAACTATAATTAATGTAACAGTTAAAAATAAATGAAAAAGCACGGTAGATGTTTATATATATATATATATATATATATATATATATATATATATATATATATATATATATATATATTATAAGGAAGCGTTTAAGGCGCGCGTACATGGTATCTGTACCTACAAAACATCTTAGGGTTTGAGAGTATTTTACAATTCAGTTGAGACTAAATTCCCGTTTACTTTACGATTACTAATTCCAAAAGCATCCTTACAAGCATGTATATAATAAGCATAGCTTAAAACCCTAATCTCCGAACTTGTCGTATGGGATCGCTCCCTGGCGTCCTGGTTTATCAAACGCCTCACGATCCCGGCTTACGACTATTCATAGCAGCGTCACGATCCCGGGCCCCCGCTGAATTATGCCGGGGTAAGCTTATATTTGGACATTAATATTAATTCATTTGACATTTTACGTGGCTAGTGAATGCTCGCAATTTGCTAACGTACAGGCTTAGAGTTAATCCGAAATATGACGAATATTTTAATTAATTAATCTATTTATAATAAAAATGTAAATTGCAGATGTGCGTACATTTTATATTGTGACGAAATTGGTTGAGAGAAACTAAGAATTATAAAAACATAAACACTCACGCCTGTCACCCAGAGGGGTAGGCAGAGGCTACAGACTTCCATTTGGCACGATCCTGACACACCTCTCTCGCCTCCTTCACGTCCATATACCTTCGCATTCATACACGTCTGTTAAGGGTACTCCTAATTTGATCCGTTTCCAATAAATCGTTAATTTGGTCCATAAATTTTCGCCTAGGACGACTCTTTCCGACTCTGCTATTCACTTCTGCAAAATAAATTTTCTTTGTTACTCTTTCCTCATTCATTTTTTCCACATGACCAAACCACCGAATCATTCCTTTCTTAATCCTGGTCACAACATCATCTTGCAAACCACACTCTTCTCTTATCACACAATTTCTCACCCTGTCATTCAGATTCAGCCCTAACATACTACTTAATTCTTCTCGTGCTTCTTCTGCCACACCCAACTTTCACTATCATATGTTAAAGTAGACTAAAAATTATAAAAATAAAAGTATAAGCAAGTAGACGAAAACCGGGGAACGTACTATAGCCATTAACATTCATTGAAAACAAATTTTAAGAATTTTAGATTTAAGAAGACGCTCTAACCAGCGTGAAATAACAGTTTCACACAGTTTCGTATGGTGAGTAGAAATAACTGGTGACCTTTTTCACTAGAAACGAGGCATTCCATCTTAGTCCTCGCGGGTGATAACGCATCTCTGTATTTTGCGCATCTGCATTTTTTTAGGCCACAGCATCAACCTTCCACTCCGTGAAATGTAAACTCGATTTTACCAAAGTATTCTATAAAAAAATGCTTAACACAATGAAATCTACCGTATTCTGTGAGTGCGTGGTCCTTCCTCGGTGTAGCCGACCCATTCGTGCTACCACGATAATATAGCTGCAGCGTGGCTCTACGAGTTAAAAAAATCTTCCTCAAAAATGTCTCTATTGTCATCTCTCTGCTCTTTAGATATCAGATAGGCTGCATAACACTCTCTGAAAAAAAGAGACCTCTGTTCCACAAAAGGGGTGCGCACTCAGTATCCGAACGCTAATGTCGTCAACACGTGTATATTGAGTTCTTTTTTTCATAATTCCTCAGAAATCATATTAACATTACTTTTACTATCCTCAATATTAAGGAACTATCGATTTATCTCCAACTAGTATTTGTCCGCGTCACCGCCTGCGAAGAAGTAAGAGGTATCTTTGGTGTCTAGGTTGGCAATAAAAAAACCGCATCTAATCCGTTGAGTGGTTCCAAAGTTATAAGTAGTTTTAACAGAACATGGAGGCTCCGTGGCGCAATGGCTTAGTAGTAAAGATAGATTTTTTTGTTATAGTGTACTAAATTAAAAAATATATTGGGTCCGGTGTCAGATTCGATCCCGCATCTCAGATTTCCAGCACGACATGTTTTATTTAAACTCACATGGTGCAGCTCTCTTTAGTACTAGCGTAGTGACATATACCTTAAAGCCTTTAACCTTCTCGAAGCAGTCCTCTAGCTTACGATAAGACCACAGGCAGAGAGACATAGGACACTACCCGGTCCGCTCTGGCTTTGCAGGGGCAATAGCGCTGCCTACTGGGATCAAATGGGAATCTTAAACATCCAGCGACCCGCGGAAAACACACAAAAAAGCTTCACTAAAATCGGTCGATCTATTTTAGAGTTTTTGGGAGACGCATGGCAATTAATTTTTTATAGAATAGTAGAGACAAACTTAATATATATTTCATCATAAAATCTCAGAGGGTTTAAATTTTAATATACGTTACTAAGATAATTACACTGTAGATAACGCAATTAATTAGGTATTATGAGTTTTCACTGAGCGTCTCGTTAAATTAATAAATTTAGCTACGTCTATAATTAACGTTCATTAATTTTAACAGACGGCGACGATAAGTGCTGTATAACAGTATAACTTGTTTATGACTTTAAACGAAAGAGGAAAGTAAAAATCAATAATTGACACTTTCACCCCACACGCACCCATAGAATAGAATATAATCATTTTTATTAAATATAAATGTAGCATGTCTACAGTTTACAGGATAGGTGCGAGACGAGATGTAAGGGAACGTTAGTGTACGAAGCAAACCGAAAAAAGTGAAAAAAAGTAATAAAGTGAAAGTAACTGAAAGTACTTCTAACACTGATTTTATGGTAAAGGAATTATAAAAATAATGCAATCAGAAATACGGACGTTCTACATGTATGCATAATAAACAAATGTTATTATAACTATCTACAACTGTGCGGTATCCCGTACAATAGATTATTAGAATTCATTTATGCTAATAATTAATAGAAATTAAATTTTCGTAAATAGGTATACTCAAAAGCCAATGTAAAATTATTTTCTTCAAGAGACTCCTTGGAACTTAGGTTATTATAAATTTCACTAACGTCTCTCTTCTGCAAAACAAAGATAGTTTCAATGACGGTGGCATTATCTCATAGCAATATTCCATACGACATAACGTTATGGAAATAACTAAATTAAACGAATCTAAATGTTTCAACTCATGTACGCCTTCTAATCTCTTTATAACATAATATGCTGCAAATCTAAGTTCGCTTGTTACCTTAACAAACCAACACGAGTATAAATTATTCTCAGGGATTGTTTCACCAATAATTTATGAAAAAGTCTTATTCAGACTTTTTTGATTAATATAATACCCACAGGTGGTAGTGGTAGTGTTGGTGGTGGTGCTTTGTTTAAATACGTAGCGAGAATAAAGGAAGAAACAATGATAATGAATGAATGAAAACAAACACAAAACAACGGCACATCAAAAGGCATGAGCACAGGTCGCCATAGATTGCCTGGTGGGGAAATATCCGACCAATAACTCTATAATCCTATCACCGATTAGAAAAGACTTTGCTCATCGATGGCATCACGTTTGTAACTCCCCTTTCTTACATGGTGGGGATCCAAGCAGCGTCCCTGTCAAACGCTTAGCTGATGCGCAAACGTAGAAAAATTACATTTTAACTAAAAGTAAGAGCCGACATTTTCGGTAGTCGGTGACGACGAAGACAGTTTTTTTTTAACAGAATAAGATTAACAAACGAGCATACACTCCACCTGATGATAAGTGGATGCTGCGGCCCATAGACGCAAATGCTTTGTCACCCTTGAGGACTAAGATGGAATGCCTCGATTCCAGTAAAACAGGTTTCCGGTTCTCTGCACCCACCATACGAAACACAGCAGCATTAAGCTGCTGTTTTGCAGCTACACTGCTTTCTCTGAGAGCGTGGTACTTCCCCGCCAAGCCGTCCCATTCCTGCTACAACCGTAATATAGCTGCAGTGTGGCTCTACCACGCATGAAATATGTTGTATATAATACATAGTGTATAGAATATGTTTATAGAATAAGGGTGACAAACGAGCACATAGTCCACCTGATGGTACGTGGATGTTCTGGCCCATAGACATTTACATATACACATCTGAATCAAAATACAGATGCGTGGTACCCTCTGACTAAGTTGGCATGCCTCGTTTCCAGTCAAAAGGTCTACGGTTCTCTAAATTCATACTTCAGCAATGAGCTGCTATTTAACGCTGGTATTCTGCAAGAGCGTTGTATTTCCTCTGTCACGCCACTACAGCCATAATATATGTAGTTACAATATTGCTCTACCACTTAAAACGCGCTTCAAATTGCAATTAACGTGGAGCCTTCGTTAATACAACTCGCGTTTCTCAGGTTCTGTGAAATTTACAGTAAGTGCTTACAGCTTATTGCTGAATTATGCAATACTACACAGAAGTTCCGGAACGAAGACATCACACAGAGCACATGTCACCTGAACTACACACAAAACATAGTCGCAGTATTTCTCGGAAAGTAAATGTTTCAACCACTCAACTTCATAATTGGTGGTGAATGCGCTCCGATTCAGAGAAAGTCCGACCACCACGGTAATTAAATGTACGAGTTTTTGGAACTCGCGTCGGTATTTATTCACGCTACCATTGTAAAGGGCAGGTAGTCTAACAAATTCGGAGTACAGTAACAAAATTTTAATAAACGTTATGCTTCTTGAAATATGGTAGAAAATCGAACGTTCACGTATCCTCAAAAGAAACTGCTTCAGCCCGTCAGATATGTTTGAATAGGTGTCGAAGTTGATAAACAGAGGCGAAGCAAAAAGTGTAAATACACAGTACTTTTCTGTTGAAATTATTTCGACAGGGGTTCGTAAAGAGGGTTTGGAATAAAACTAAATTTACAAAAAATACTAATGCGAATACTTCACTGCTGGCCGTATGTGGACGCTCAAGGTCGCTCAGGGAGCTAGGAAGAGGGCTATGCTCAGAGTTTCTCTGCGTGATAAATTTAGAAATGAGGATATCCGCAGTAGAACCAGAGTGACCGACATAGCCCAAAGGATTAGTAAGCTGAAGAGGCAATGGGCCGGCCATATAGCTCGAAGAACCGACAACCGTTAAGGAAAAAGGTTATCGAGTGGCAGCCTCGTACCGGTTTGCGAAGTGTATGGCGACCCACCACTAGATGGAATGACGACCTTGTAAGAATGCAGGAAATCGATGGATGCGGGTAGCTCAGGAGGGTCCTTAGTGGCATTGCGTGGTAGAGGCCTATATTTAGCAGTGGACTTGTGAAGGGCTGTAATGATGAATGATGAATAATTCAAAAATTAGGTATAACATATAAATCAGTCCGCCAACACTTTATCTCTATAACTGTCTCAGAAATAAGAGAAAACTTGTGCCCAGCTGTGGGATATAATTTAGAATTTCGACAAATGCGTAAAATAACAGCTTAACGCTGTTGTGTTTCGTATGGTGAGTGTAGAGAACCGGAAAACGTTTTCATTGGTGACGAGGCATTCCATCTTAGATCCACATCTGCATTTTATTCTTAATCGAGGATGATGTCTATGGGTCAGATTATCCTCTTATCATCAGATGATTTATATGTTGACATTACACAGCCATTGCGACTTATTGTTACTGACTTGTCTGACGAGATTTCATGTGTACCTAATTACATATAAAGTAGGCATAGCAAGTCATTGCGTTGTTATACATCAATGTAGCGAGTCTACAATTCTACATGAATGGAGTCAATATATTTATCTCATTTTTTCTAACTCAATTTTCAAATAAGGCAAAAAGAGAAAAATCCATACAAAGATGTTGCGTGTAACTGATGCTTGAAAATAGTAATGTCAAATGGTCATCTTAGGTATCTTTTTAACCAACTTTAAAAAGGAGGAGGTATACTCAATTCTAATGTATGGTTTTTTTTTATGTTTACCTCAGAACTTTATTCTAGATGAACCGATTTTGAAGTTTCTTTTTTTATTAAAAATCTGGTGCTTATCATGTGATCTCATATAAATTTGATAAAGATCTGACCAGTATTTTTTGACTTATACCTAATAATGCGTATTTCATTGACTTCGAATACATTGATGATCTCATTTTATTTAAATTGAAGACGGTTGTACAAAAACTTTAATTTTACCACTTGTTTCTCTACTAAATAAAATAGTTATTAAGTTATAATAAGACCGTATCCATTCGTCTAGAAAGCGTAACTTAGCGTAAGATAGCACAATGCTGCTGTTTTTCGTCTTTTTTGTCTAAAACATTGTATTGATTTTATTATGTTGGTAAGTGAAAACTTTAATTATGTACCGCAGTCGTATAGCTTTTACTTTGACTTTGGACTGGTAACGAATAATTTCAAGTCGTTCCACAATAGTAACTACCTAGTCATCTACATTCTGATTTTTCGGGTATCCATACGCACTTAACAGTTTACTGCTAAGTGGGTCCGTTTGTCCCTATTCTGTATAAAATTATTACAGAGTCGGCCTCGCATACTGAGTGACAATAGCCTAGCCATACGAACCGCAAATTTGATAGTCTTGGGTTCGAATCCATCATTTGACTTACTTTAAGCTTACCTGGGATGGTTATGGGGAATATTAATGCTGTTAGCATTGCTAGTATTTAACAAAAAAAGCTATCTAGATGCGACCTGAAAGGTCCACACGATTAACTTACCAGTGGAAAGAATAAAAAAAATATCATATGTTTTAATATTTTATACAATTTTTCATTCGGCACAAAAAACGACTTAACCGATTTAGCACAAAATTTAATAAGGTCTAAGTTATATAATTATGCGTTAAATGAAACTGGTCCCATGTCAATATCACTCTTTTTTCTCTAGATAGACGAGGCGAAAATTGAATCCGAACATACATACATTCATACGTACATGTGCACACACGGACATCCTATTAAAAACCATATCCATACTATTCGAGTCTAAAAACCTTGAAGCGTGGAGATATGTTAAACACTCCAATTTTCAAAATCGGACCCATTACAATAACTTCCCTTAACTGGGAAGTTAAAAACATATTAACTTTTTTTATATAAGGGAGGGCAAACGAGTGACTATCGCCGCTCATGAACAACTGGGACTATCTACACGAGGGAGTTATAGATGCGTTGCTGACCTTTTATAAGAGAGTAGGCTCTTTTCTTGAAGCTCCCTAAATCATATCCGTCGGGAAAAATAACTGGTGTCAATCCCACAAAAAATTGTGCGAGGAATAAAAGTTCTAGTTAATCGCACAGTGGCAAAGAATATATATACACTACGCGAAACAGTGGTGTACTGCCAATCATCCAGATGGTATGGATAGTATCGCTCTAGACAATTCTTCTGAGCACTCCCTAAAATATGCCCTTTACCCACTTCTGCATTGACCGCAGAGTAAAAGTATTGTCAGATACCCTGCTGTACCCATGAGCGTGACAGTTAAAGCTTATAAAAGGATATGAACATGAACATGAATATGCTTTATTGTACACCACAAAATTCACAAAACAAAAAGCAGATTCTATGTACAATTTGCCGGCTTTATCGCTATATAACGATCTCTTCCAGTCGACCAAAGGTGTAAAGGAATAAAACAATGAAAACTACGAGTAGGCGGGTGGTGCAATATAGATATACATGATATAATATAAATACATGCGATTTATAGACAATACATGCCATAAAATAACATATAAATGACTTGAAATGACATAAATTACTAATAAACACACATACATGTATATACTGCCCAAAAGTGCAAAACGCCGGTCAGGTTATTCGTATGTTTGTCAACTCGACTGAGGAATTCCGCAGCGTGACTAGTCACCTGTTTGCCCAAGAAATCTCCTTCTACACCTACACTCCACCAGAGGCGCGTAATATTCGTGTGATCACACATCTTAACGACGTTAAGGCCCAAAATCGTAATACTTAATATATGTCATAGTCATTGTACTACAATACTTCAAGTATATATATATATATATATATATATATATAATAAAAAAACTATATATACAAATAAAATACATAATTTATCCTATCGGTGTCCGAACGATTGGGATAAAGATAATAAAAGATTTATTAAAAAAAGATGTATTGTGAGTTAGTACCCTTAAAATGAATTTTCTTAAAGAGCGTAGAGGTTTCCCTGAAAGCCCTAAAAATTAACATTCTCGAAGTCGTAATAGGTAACCACTTGAGACGTGAGCGAAATTAGGAAATACCTATGGTCAAATTTGCGCAATCCAAATATGAACCGAATACTAGTGTTTTAAAGTCTCTCAAGCTTATTTAACTGGTCGCCACTTATGTCTACACGATATATAATTTACAAGCGACAAAATACAAAAGCGACAGTAGTCTAATGGCAGGGCGCGGACCGCGAACTCAAAAAGGTCGTGTGTTCGAATCCTCCATTCGACTACTGGCATGAACCACTCGTAACACAAGCAATTTAAGCTTACCACGAGCGGTTAAGTGGAATATTAGTAATGTTTATACTCGTAGCATTGTTAATATTCTTTTAAAAAAAAGATATGCAAATAAAATTTTATTTATTTCCTTTTTATATGGTTAAGTTTTCTAAGAGCCGTGGTAGCTCAGATGGTTAACACTCGCTGTAAATATAAAAGAACGCAAGTAACCCGGGTTCGATCCCCGCCGGCACAAATGAAATTGTTAATTGTAATTTTTAAGTGCTGATTTCCCACGTGCTCGGCGGTGAAGGAAAACATCGTGAGGAAACCTGCACGTCTGAGGAATAAGGAAAAAAAATATATCGAAGACATTTGAAGTTCGCCAACACAAAACAAAACCCTCTCAGAAATGAGGAGAGACCTGTGCCCAGCAGTGGGACGTATATAGGCTGTCACTTTACTTTACTTTTTAAGTTTTCTAAAGTAAAGTTATTTATTACGTTTGAATAATGATTCTGATAACGCACTTAACGGGAACCACAGGGTTTTTGTTACATAATATGCTATTATTTATGAATAAGAGCGTAAGTATAACATATTGCTGTGTACACTAAATATTAAGCCGAGAGATAAAAATTAATTGAATGGTTTCATTGGCAGCGAAGCGTCGCTAATCTGATTAGAAATGGCGTCGCATTGCGCCTGCATTATACCTTAACCCAGACTTAGGCTGCTATTACATTATCATAATATTTAAATGATCATAGATCTAGGATTAATAGAAATATGATAAAACTTTGACACTTTAGTATGTACAGTTTTGTACGGGGTAAAGACGCCCTGCAGCTTCATTATGGTTGTAGCACGAATGGGTCGCTTCGACCGGTGTAAGACAACGCCCTCACAAAATACCATCTATCTTAGTTCTCAGGGGCAACAACGCATCTGCATTTATAAATGTAGATATCTATGAGCCACTTACCATCAGGTGAACTGTGTGCTCACTTGTCACCGTTATTCCCTAAAAATATGTACCTATATTTGACTAATAGTTATTATAGACTGTAATAATTAATAATAGATATTGTATATATTTCTATGGCTACAGTATCGTAATAGCAGTCTAAGTAAATTTACTGCCTTCCCTCCGCAGTGCACTTTACAAAACAGATTTCGGAGAATATTTCAAAGAACTTGCTGTTGAATGCCTAAGTACTATAGATGTCGGAGTTAATAAGCTTCTACGAAGTGGGCGGCGACAAGGCGCCGGCAAAGGAGTTCGACGCGACGCGACGGTCGGAACGAACTCCGCAGCCGTGATACAATCTTTTCGTGAAGTCCCTAACTAATTAATGGTTGGGACACGAAAGAGTGTTAGTTCAAGAACTATACGCCTCCAAAAATACGAGATTAAAACTGTTTATGAGGTTTTTTTTTTTTAGAAAAAGGTTTAAAAACGAGCACACAGACCATCTGTTTGGAAAGGGAACGTACATCTATACTGGGCTATGAAAAAAATGTAGATGTACTTTCACCCCTGAGGACTAAGAGGGAATGCTTCGTTTCCAGTAAAAAAAAGTCTCCGGTTCTCTAGCCTCACTGATATTTTACGCTGGTATTCCGTGAGAGTGTGATCCTTCCTCGGTCTAGCCGACCCATTATTCGTCGTATTCTTTTTCTGGTATCATCAACTAATAATAAATAAAATGATAAATTAGTTTATTTTTAAATTAATATTTCAGCCGTTTCAATTCTCGAACTGATAAATAATGATAACTTTCCATCATTTGTTCTTCCTTCGTCTGTTTCTTTCTTCTATGAAATATAACAACCGTAATGAATGCCTTTTGTTGTGGAGAGATTTGACTAACATGAACAATTATTCTGTAAGCCGTACGTTCCGTGGCAAGCGTGGCAAGTGACAACTACGGTTAATATGCCCCTTTGGGGCAACTTAATTGAACTTGGACAGGTTGAAATGATACTCAAAGATGATGATAAATACGGTGTGGTAACCGAACCTTGTAAAGTGCCCAGCGATGCAGCCAAACGTTTAGACACGACCGAGCCGCCACGTCGTTTTCAGTTATAGTTAGTTACAGCTTAAATGCGTTCCACCATCAGGCACAGGCCTCCTCTCATTTCTGAAAGGGTTTAGGGCAAGGGAGTGTCCGCCGCGCTGCCCTAAGCGTGTTGGCGAACTTCACGCCTTTGAAATACTTCTTATTTCTCAGGCATGCAGGTGTCCTCACAACGTAGCACTTAAAATTGCAATTAACAATTTATATGGTGTCGGCGGGGATCGAACTCGGGTTTTTCACGTACTGTGAAATTTACAGCGAGCGCTTAGCCTCTGAACTCTAGAACTCCGTTCTCAGTTATACTGGTTATATTTTAAAAGCTTTTATAAACAAATTCAATAGCACTGTATTATATCGGCTGTGTATGCGAATCATGTATACTCGTATCAAAACGTATTCCATCTCATTTATCTTCCACTCTAAAGCCTTTGTTGTCGCCAGCATCGCTTGTCCTCTAACCGGACGAGATAGTTTCGCCCTTTCCCGTTCAAATCGGCTTCAAAGGATTAATACAACCCTTTTCGGTGCTAAGCCCTTGACAGTTTGTACGTAAGGTCTCTTTGTGTTTTACTTTGCGATGTGCTTAGTTACGACCAGTCTGCAGTTTCAACCCCTGTATTTACTTTAGCTATATACAAAGTAAGTTAAAGAAAAGATTGAACTCAGTTTTGATGATTAAATTTTGTTGAAGCGTGTCACCCCAACGCTACGCTTTGCGATGCTGTTACTAATGAGTCTCTTTAACGCTTTATTAAAGGAATGTCTCTAACTGATATCAACTGCAATGACATCTTTTGATTAAAATTAAAATCACTAGTTAGTTCTCAAAGGTTTAGGTCTAAAGAATGATTAAAATCTTCGCATGATATTTAATTTTGACGTGGTGCAGTAGCTTAGTACGAGTAATAAGATACAGTGCTAGTTCAGTAAAGTCGTACTGAGTTTCTTGCTGGTTCTTCTGAGGACAGAGGTATTCTCCGAACGATAGTAAATTATGCGTAACAGTGACTTTAATAAAAACTATTTATAATCTATATTGAATAAATAATTAGTATCTATTTTCATCCTGTTCTAGGCCGCGCACCGCAGGTTCGAATTTCGCACGGATTATTTGTCTAGGCTACAAATAATTGTTCCGGGTCTGAATGGTTTTCCTTGTGAGATTTATGTATGTAAACTGCCCCCACGATGCCGAAAGAGATCATGTTATGGCGGAAACGTTATTAATTTAAAAAAAATCTATGTCGTGTCACTTTCATGTATTTCTTCTATACAAATATTATGATAAAATACGCAATAGATTGATCTTAGTATCCCTAAATTCGTATGTAGATACGGGAACAGTCAGATCATCAAATAGCTAATAATAAGCCTGCGAAATCTCGAATTCAGAGATCTCGAGGTCGTATCTAATGCTTGTTTCATCACATTATCTAGCCGACACGCTTTTCAGGTGAATTGGGCGTAACAATGGAATCGAATGAATGGAGAAATTGCCTTTGAAACTGCTGCTCATTGCCGATTTGGGTAATTTATTTACTTCTGCTATAAACGAGATGGTATACCGCCATCTATTGGAAATCGTCGGGTGTTTCCGACTTTATATTACATATTAGGTACATATTTATTTTTTACTTAATGTAAATGTAGTCTAAATTCATAATAAATTGTAATCAAAATCCCAGCTGGTGGTAAGTGGTGATGCAGCGTTAGATAGTAAATGGCACTGTCTTAGCGTAACAAAAGCCTATTCACTCTTGTCTTGAAGACGCCCAGATTGTATTTAGACGAAAAGACATACACCGACAAATTATTCCACTCCTTATAATATAGTCGCTTCTTGCGACACCAGCGAGATGAAATAGAAGTAGAGAATACAAAAAATAGTTAAGAATTAGTCCTAGAGCCTGATTAAATAAAGAAATCCAGTGGAAAGGATGTGAACTTTACTGTAAAGTACGGAATTTAACAGCAAAGGTCAAATTTTGCGAAAACGGCTCGGATTGCCGCCGTGCCTAAGAGCCTATGTTAATTAAAAGGACAGTCCTATAATCATTGTTCAACCTGGGACTATAAGTAAATCATGTTTTGTAATAAGGTGGTACAATATAACATTATAGTGGCGTTATAAGGATATCGACTACCCGATATTAACCCGTAGGAATTGCACGCTTTAATTCCTCCCTCACCTGTCCAGCATCGGGACCCGGCGGTCAGCGGGTATTCACCCCTTTGTTGTCGATATTCCACGCATTAGAACTAAACGATTTATTTTGACTTTTTAAATGTGTACAGCAAAGGAGTGGAATAATTTGCCGGCGCCTATCTTTCCGTCCGAATACAATCTGGGCGTCTTCAAGGCAAGAGTTAATAGGCTTTTGTTACGCTAAGACAATGCGATTTACAATCTAAGGCTGCATCACCACTTACCACCAGCTGGGATTGTGGTCAAGGACTGGCTTATAAAAAGTAAAGAAAAGGTGTCGTTCGAGGCGACAGAGAGAAATAAACCAGGGGTTAGGGACCAGCGGCTTCCTATTTATAAGTTAAGAAAACCTGCGGTTGCCAACCAGCTTGCCAACCGCTGAAGCTCTGGCAAATAATCCTACGAGTAGACTTTGAAGGCTGTAACGATAACGGCGACAGGGCAACAACTTTCCATAGGATTTTCGGTTAAAGTAAACATTTTACCATTAGCCGTACATACGTTGTGGCATTATATGTAGTAACAACAATAAAACCAATGTGTTTAACTGCGGCGGCCGCTCTCGCGGCGACAACCCTATAGAGACGGAATAGCGTCGTTAGCTGGGCGTATCTTGGAGCTGCGGACTCAGATCAGTGCAATGATCTGGAAAATACGGGACGTCATTAAAGCGATGATGTCTGTTAATGGAATAAGGATGTGGAACAAGCATACAGTCCACCTGGTGGTAAGTGGATGCTGTGGCCCGTCATCGTCGACATCTACATCTATCCACAATTAAGAATCAAAAATGCAGATGCGTTGTCACCCCTGAATATTAAGATAGAATGCCTCGTTTCCAGTAAAACGGGTCTCCCGCTCTAAACTTAGGTACCATACGAAAGACATCAATGTTAAGCTGTTATTTTACGCTGGTATTCTATAAGAGTGCAGTCCTACCCCGGTCGAGCCGACCCATTCGTGCTGCAACCATAATATAGCTGCAGCATTGCTCTACCACGTACTTCCTTTTTCACCACCTGCCGTATAACCTGGAGAATTTATTTGCCTCGCGAGTCGTAAAAAACGACTAATAAGATATTATAGGTTTGCGGTAAAGTAGGTGACGTTTTTACGTGGTAGAGCCATGCTGCAGTTATATTAGTAGTATAGTTGTAGCACGAATGGGTCGGCTCGGGAAGGACCACGCTCTCACAGAATGCCAGCGTCAAATAGTAGCTTAATGCTCCTGTGTTTCGTATGGTGAGTGTAGAGAACCGGAGACCCTTTTTACCGGAAACGAGGCATTCCACCTAAGTCCTCACAGACGACAACGCATCTGCATTTTATTTCGTAATCGAGTATAGATGTAGATGTCTATGGGCCACAGCAACCACTTACCATCAGGTAGGCTGTGTGCTCGTTTGTCACCCTATTCTATAAAAATAAAAAAAAACGTGGTAGCCACCATAATAATGGCTTCCACATCGAAATTTGGTCACGTGCGCTCTCAACGAAGACTAACCGTCTGCGCAGCTTAGTATTATAATGCCCAAGAGTATGCGCAAGCACGGGTGCACTCTCTATTCCCTTACTATCATACCTGTAGTCCGATAAGACGGTAATCCGATACGACCGCAAAGAGATCAAGTGCAGGAGCAATGGCTTTACGTGCTTGCCGAGGTAGGAGGGTGAGACACCACCAACTTCTTGACTCCGGGCTGATACTGAGAATTTCTTGATAGAAAAACCCACTGACTTGAAATTCGAACTTGGGACTTCATGATCAGCAATCACAGTTACAATCACTAGGCTAAGTCACACATAGTCCATCTAAAGCCATATATTTCGGCTAAACGTGGTCCAAGTAACTCGCTCGTGGGACTCTGCCTTCCCTTTAAGGGGTTCCAGGCGTAAGCTATGTATGGCATGATTTCATAGAAAAATAAATATAGAATTCATATCTATTACTAACTGTTGAGGCTTGTGATATAAAATGTCATTCGTATGTCACTGGCAGAGATAAAGTTATGTTGAGAGTTGGACGGACATGACAGCTCAGGTGAGGTTGACGTATCTGTCAGATACGTTATTTACTATAGCTTTTAATACCTTGGCTTAAGGGCTTTATTGAAATGTTGTGTACTGGTACCTGGTAGAAGTATTTGATGATTTGAAGTATTTGTATATTTTAACCAAGTTCAAAAGGAGGTTATCAATTCGACTGTATTATATTATTTAGTATGTGTTACATGAAATCTCCTTTGACTGCGAATTCACATGTCCGAAATATTCCTTGAATCGCGACATGCAGATTTTCTCAACAGATTTTACTTCAGTGTCGTAAACGTTGTAATTTATTCTTAAAATTGGTATCAACTATTTGAACTCGCACATTATTCTTATTACTGCAAGGTATAAGACCCCGTCCCTAAGCTATCATGGTTGTTTTTCAACTAAATTCAACAGAATTAATATATAGCATGAAATATCTGCGTAATGTAATATAGCTATACATGGCAATCTGACGGCCAAGTTTGAAAAATAAAAGGGCGACACATCGACAGTGTTAGATTTTTTCACGAACCTTCGAGTTTTGCAGCATGCCTAACCCTAGTCCCCCGCTACCTTTAAAAAACTATAAAACCTACACACTACAAGTGCGCATTTCTAAACTTACTAACTTTGCATGTCCATGCCCTTGAATACTTAGGATCCCAAATTTTATAACTAAACGAAAGTAAAGGTTTGACCTATTAAGATCTGATAAGTACCGTATTTAACTCACTGTCTTACTGACTTGCTTTATCATGAAAAACCTAGAACATTTCCAGGTGACTACGAAACTTATCGGAGTAAATCGGAGTCGAGATGAGAATAGCGCAATGTCGTCGGGTGTAGCAGTATCGGAATCCTTGGGCACACGATATTCACACAACAGAAAATCAATATCGGATAAGTCCAGGGGCAGTCCAGGTCGAATAAAAATAAGGAAATCAAAAGGCAAAACCAAGAACACAAAACACAGGCAGCACAAACGGCGCGAGAGCAGTGTGTCAAACGTCAAAACGTCATTACGACACTGTCATAATTGATAGGTGTGTTGCTATAGCATTTGTCTCACTAAACAAACTGTATTCCAAGAAGATATAAGCAAATACGAGATATTTTTTTTTAAATGATATTATAATAAATATATTATTTTATCGTAAGCCAGATGCAACAAGATGAGGTGAAAATGATTTACTCGTATAACTACGAAACTGAAATAATTATAAACTGGTCACACTAAGTGACAGAAGCGATATCCATTTAATTACAATCAATTAAGTCCCCAAAAAAAGTAGTGATTTTTATTCCGGCCTTTACTAATTTTGATGTTAATTTGATAAAATGCAATAATTTTTTTGATTACGTCCTATAATAATTATAACTCAAGACGCTTCAAAATATTTGACATATTATTTCGCCATTGTCCTTTGTCATCGTTCCTAGGCGAATACAAGAAAAAATCTGAAAACTACAAATTATCGATTTTTCGTGTCGACAAAGTTATTTCAATTAGTACGACAATTATTTTTCAAGATTTCAAGATTCTATATTTTTTTATTAGTATTGTTTGACGTTATCCCACGCTTGCACACAATACCAGTGTAAAATAGCAGCATAATGCCACGGTAATTCTTCGGATACCTTTTTCTGGTAACAATGAATTCTTTCATAGTTCTCGTGTTAACATCTACATTTCGCTTCTTAACTGTGAATAAATGTCTATGGGCCTCAGCATCGACTTACCATCGAGTGGAATGTGTCGTTCGCCACCCTACTTCTATATTCCATAATTACGCGTCATGATGACTAAAAGGCGTCTCGGGAACAGCCCTGCCCGTGATCCGGCATCATATATCAGCTGTCGCGTGCAGCCACCGTCCCCGTTCCGTCCGCTGCTCGTAACTTATACTCTGCCTCGAAATACATGTCCGAAACAGCTTTCAGGGGAGGATGCTCGACGCTTCAAAGGGATTAAACGGTAACTTTGTAACATGTTACAAATTTTAGACGGAAATTAGTTTTCCGAAACATGTCCCTCGACTGCCTCGTGGTCTAGTGATCGTAAACGCGGCTACTATCCGTGAAGCCCTGGGTTGGGATCTCGGGTCAGGACAAAATCAGTTATTGGATTTTTCTGCAAGAAATTACCAATAGCAGTCCGGAGTCAGCAAGTTGGCGATGTTTCACCCTCGTACCTCGGTACGTAAAGCCGTTGGAGCTACGCCTGATCTCTCTTTGGTCGTGTCTGGTTTCCGTTCCATCGGACTATGAGATTAAGGGAATAGAGAGTGCATCGTGCTTGCGCACACCGCACCCACTCGTACACTATAATCGTGCCTTGCGCAGTTGGTTAATCCCCATTAAAATTGACCTTATGACTTTCCATCTCTCATTTCTGAGAGCAATTAGTTTTCCGCACTGCTTCATATATTTTCGCAATATATTTATTCCTTAGACATGCAAGTTTCCTCATGACGGTTTTCCTTAAAAACCACGTGCGTGGTTAATCAGCGCTTAAAATTGCAATTAACAATTTCATTAGTGCCGAACCCGGGTTGCTTGCACCCTATGAAATTACACATATATTTTATTTTATATTTACTCAAAAATATTTTAGTAACTAAAACTATTTTCGGATTGATACACTCGCGTCTAACCTAACATAAAAACATCCCACATTTGTGTTAAGTTTTGTCATAAAATACTCTGAACAAGTATGAGATGTGTCATTAATATGTTATAAACATAACTATGGGCTCGCAGTTTTAGTGGGAACTTGGCTTCTGCTCTTGTTTTATTGTATTAACTAGGGGTCCGCCCCGGTTGCGCACGGGCGATTTCTGGATGTCGCCAACAACGCAACTTACCGGGTCCAAATGTGAATATAAACCATCTAGGAACCCATTCAAAAAAATACAAAAATTTTCATCAAAATCGGTTGAATAGTTTCAAAGTCTTTGACGGACATATATATAGAAACATTTCTTTTATTTTTTAAAGATAGATAATGGTTTGAAGTAGAAATTAACGACTAGAAAAAGCGGTAAAACAAGTGTTCCGTTGATGATGTGAATCTCAAGATAATGTGACTGCTTAGGCGATTTAAGTTACTATCGCCGCCAACCGAATGCTGCCTCAAGCTGCTGTCAAAATATTTCAAAAACTTTGCAATATGACGGATCAGCGTATTGTAAGGAAATTATTAAACAGATTATTATTCCTTGACGCTGGTACAACACTACAAGTCACATACATAGCAAGAAATAACTATAGGCTCCTTCACTTTATAGGGCGTAGACCTTCTATATTGGCGGTCTGCGGCTGTCAACCGCGCCGCTCACGCTGTCCCGCATTCGTTGCGGTTTGGGTCCACATACCTACGTTCTAATGACTCCACGGCGTTGCTATAACAACGCTCGTTGTCCCCACTTCCTCCCATCCGCAATTACGTGACCGCAATCATTTCAAATAGAGTTATAGAGTTATCGATACATTTTTATTGCTTTCAATAGCGTAGTAACTATGTAAGAATATCCACCACTCCACATCGTCTCGTGGACTCCGTGAGAAGTGACAGAGGGAAGTACACCAGGAGATATGCATTAGATTCTTATCTTCTTAATAACAACTAAACAAAACTGCGGCTGCGAATATTTATAATACTGTACGTGGTATAACCACGCTGCAGCCGTACTAGTAGTATAGTTGACGCACGAATGGGTCGGCTCGACCGGGGAAGGACCACGCTCTCACAGGATACCAGCGTAAAATAACAGCTTAACGTGTGGTGTTTCGTATGGTGAGTGTGAAGAACCGGAGATCCTTTTTACTGCAAAAGAGGCATTCCATCTATGAAAGTCCTCACGGGTGACAACGCATCTGCATTTTGATTCTTGATCGAGGATAGATGTAGATCTTTATGGAACGCAGCAACCACTTACCATCAGGTGGACTATGTGCTCGTTTGTCACCCTTATCTAATAAAAAAACCTGCCAAGCGTGACAACTACGACAAGTAGCCCTCCTGCGCTGTACTGTGGGTTGTCTACGGGGAGGCCTGTGTTCAGCGGTGCTCTTTTAATATCCTGTTACTGTCACTAAACCCTCATCACACCCTCATCAAATAATCACAACATATTGATCAGAAATTTCCTTGGTCACTGCATATAAAGAGGCCAAAATATTGTAGATGATAGAGCAAATCGAGCCACGCTGCAGCTGTATTATGGTTGCAGCAAGGTTGGCTGCAAAATGGAGATACATTGACATCCCTGAGAACTGAGATGGATTGCCTCTCCTTTAGTAAAATAGGTCTGCGGTTTTCTACACTCACCATACGAAACACAGCAGTGTTAAGCTGTTATTTTATGCTAGTATTCTGTGAGATCGTCAGAAGGAAGAGCGTGGCTCTACCACGTAAAAACACCTCACCCTGATCAACTCATTATACGAGATTCTTTCTTACGTACGGTAGGTAAGAAATTTATAATTCTGCGGACTGACGAACGAGAATTGTTAAAAACTGTTGGAGTATTGGCTGATTCCACCCACACTGTTGTGACTGTGCGATCATCCCTGCGGTGAGTAAAATAGGATGTTTCATATACATGGGATAGCTTTTGAAAAATTCTTACTAGCGAACCTTAAAGGCATTCCGAAAATAAGCTTAAGTATACCATGATTATTCTTTTAATCAAAGCAGCAGTTGCTTCTCTGTGATCTGTGATCAAAAGTTTTATTCTATAGAATAAAGGTGACAAAGAGCACGCGGTCCACCTAATGGTGAGAGGATACTGTTAGCTACCACACCTGAGGACTAAGATGGAATCCCTCATATACAGTGAAACAGTCTCCGATTATCTGCACACAGATTAAGCTGCTATTTTACTCTGGTATACTATGAAAGCGTGCATATATACGCTTCAATTTAAAACGTTTCGGTCGTACAAAAAGTCAACGCCCTGTTTCCCTTTGTCGCTTTAATGTATGTGCTTACATAAAAGCCGGGGCATGAATAATTGCGCTTCTCAAACACGTCGAGGCTTAAATCAACTATAAATATGTTAGCCCCAGTTCGATAGCCGCTGAACAAAGCGTATTCGCATTCTGCCACGGCCCATTGGACACCAACACAATGCACTAGCTCTACGCGCATGTCGTTGACTTCCTTACATAATATTATGTATTTGTATTATTCGAAAATAGGTCTTGCACCTTTGTACCCATAATATTAGGTTCAATGTATGTATTAAATAAGAGAGTTACTTAGAGTTTTATCTATATATTTATTTATTTAATTTAACTTCATACAACGTAATGTATAGGCCTGCCTGCTTAATGCTTGAGGCATTCTCTATCAGTTAATTTTGGATGACATAGTGATAAAAATATGAAGTAGGTGCGTAAAATATTAAAAGATAGAAATAGCTTATCGTTTCGATAATCTAAATCGTTTATAGCACTATCAAAAGATTCACTGAAGATTCAATCTTCAAAGATCGTAAGAGAACCGGTCGACCTCGTACAGTTAGGAAACCCGCGATCATCAAAGCAATGAAGGCGCGAATCCAACGAAATCCTGTTCGTAAACAAAAAATATTAGCTCTTCAGATGGGCCTAAGCAGAACCACGGTCAAAAGAGTGATCAGTGAAGACCTAGGACTGCGAGCTTATCGTAAGAAGACCGGACATTTTTTGAACGAGCGTTTGAAAAAAATATAGGCTGGATAGATCCCAGGCTTTGTTACGGCAGTACGCGGAAAAAAATACTGCGAAATTTTGTTTTCGGATAAATAAATTTTTAACATCGAAAAAAGTTATAATAAACGAAATGATAAAATGCATGCTCACTGCGGTGAAGAAGCCAGCACGCGTATTCCGAGGGTTCAACGAGCACATTATCCTTCGTCACTCATGGTTTGGCTTGGAGTCTCATATTCAGGTATGACTGAGGTGTTTTTCTGTGAAAAAGGTGTAAAAACCAGTGCCGAGGTGCACCAAAATACCGTCTAATAAACAGTGGTGGTGGAACCTCTTTACAAACTAAACTCTTTCTCAAACTATGTTCAAAAACAGACATTGAATATTCCAACAGGACTCTGCACCATCTCATAGGGCACGAAGCACGCAAAACTGGTTGACCCCTCATGGATTTGACTTTATAGGACATGAAGACTGGCCCTCTTCTAGTCCTGATTTACCCACTGGCAAAATTTGGATGAAAAAGTTTGCGCTAAACCTCATCAGAATTTGGAATCTTTTCGAGCATCTTTGGCTAAAGCAGCGGCAGGAATAGATATGAGTGTGGTGCGTGCTGCGGATGATGATTGGCCGCGTCGATTAAGGGCATTTATTCAAAATAGGGGAGGGCATTTTGCATAATGTAAATAAAATTCTATTCTTAATTGAATTACCTTTCATTTCATATATAATTTCTACATAATTATCAAAAAGTGTATCATTAATTTTTTTTTAAGTTTTTGACAAAACATGACCTGACTAAGTAAATATAAAACAAATAATACACATAAACTTGTATATAACAAATTATTTAATAAATGCATAATATTATATACAGGGTTGTTTTCAATAATCGGCCAGTTTTTACAATAAGCAATACGTAGTAGGCAAACGATGAAGAAAAATTTATTAAAAAAGTCTCTCTGTCCTTTTTAACTTTTATCTTTTAAATTCTAAATGCGTAATGCGTAAAAAAGAGGTAATGCGTTATTTTAATTGATTTTACTGTTTAAAATATAACCTTGTATAAATTCCATTACAACCTATAAAAGTTTACTGCTCAACACAGGCCTCCCCCACAAATTGCCTCACAGGGGGGATTTTGCCATAGACGAGACGCGCACGGCGAGCGGAATGTTAACTGCAGGTTTTTATAACTTTAGTTGTTATCAGGGAGCTGCTTATGCCGCACCCGATGTCATTTCCACCTGTCGCCTCTAACGATACTCACGGAATGATATGGGGTAGTGAATAGATAGTTTTACGCCACCACTATGTACGTTAAAAAGTTAAATTAACAGTCCAGTAAAAATACACGGCCCACAGCTGGGCACAGGCCTCCTCTCATTTCTGAGAGAGTATTAGGGCAAGGAAGTGTCCGCCGCTCTGCCCCAATTCGGTGCGTCGAACTTCACTTGTCTTCGAAATATTATTTTTATATTTCTCAGACATGCAGGTTTCCTTGTACACGTGGTAAATCAGCACCTACCTAGCGTTGACTTATCACTAGGTACTTACAAAAAATTTACGTAGCTTTAATTCTTACATATATACTTAATGACTTAGCACCAACTTCAGAATGTGAATTTTATTTTGGGTTTTTAAATTCAGCTTTTACGTGTCATTAAAATGCTAGCGATCCGTCCCGGGTTTTCTCGGGTGATTTCTAGTTCTCGACAACAACTCCCCCCGTCGGGCCCAGTTGTGAACCTAAACCATCCAGGAACCCACTCATCAAACAAAAAAGTCAACAAAATTGTTCAAGCCATTATCGAGTTTTTGCGAGACTAAAGATCGGCAATTGGTTTCTCTACATTAATTATTTAGATTAGTTAACCCAGTGGAATAAGGAATATCACAATCTCGATATCGTCAAATATGTAGTTCTATTATAAACTTCACCCCTAATTTGTCACCCTTATTGAATAAAAACAAATAAAACGCACATTCGAATTATTAATCTCCTCCTTTTTTTGGAGTCGGCTAAAACTGTTTGGACGGATTTGATTACATTAACCTTGAAAGAATTTACCACTTCGTTATTATTGGTTAATTCATTCAAGACATTAACTTATTTAAACCCTAGATGGAGTGACGACCTGGTAAGACATGCAGGAAGTCGATGGATGCAGGTAGCTCAGAACCGTGCTTTGTGGCATTCCTCGGGGGAGGCTTTTGTTCAGTAGTGGACTTGTGAAGGGCTGTACCTGGCTGTACCTAATGATGATGTTGATGATTTAAATTTTAAACACTACATTTGCAGCGCTGCGATGGTGCAGCAACCGTGGTTCAAGGGGATCGTAAAAAAATAAAGTTACACATTATAAGTAGGTACGCGTTTAATAATATCACGTATAGGCACGTTTTATTTTCCAAAAATTATTTCCCAATTTTGCTACATTACAAAATTCTGCCATCTATTATTTCACATAAAAACTACGATGTGACGTTTCCCTTTGAACGACATACACGTTTCCAAATAGTTCTACCATAAGTCGGTAGATGTCGCTAACGAGTGTATTGTGTAAAACTATTAAATTATTCTATATTTACATTGATGTTATTATTCTCTGCACGTTTTTTACATAACAACTATTTCAATTTTTTAATTCTATGTATGTTTTAAAGTAATTATTGAAAAAATACTGGCTTTGTTTTTTAGGAATTTAAAATATAAAAATCATAGATCATAGAGGAATATATTAATTCGCTGTCTACGTATATTAAAGTGTTTTTTTTTTTGGGTGATAAACGAGTACAGTCCGCCTGATTATGGAGTGTAGAGGTAAGGAGTACTGACTCTGTATAAAAAAGTGTCCGTAGTAAAGCACGAAATAAGGGTGGCGCCACTGTAGCTACAGTCTAAATTTAAAAGAACTTTTTTTTTTATTGCACAGACTTTCACCATATTTCTTTTTACAATAATTATCTTATTGTTTTCCCACTCTCAACGTATTTTACGACGATTTATCATACCCTGTAGCTACTCGAGCGCTGTTGTGGAGAGTTTTTGAACTGTTATTTACTGCTTACAGATGGACACATTTTCAACTATTCTCCTGTGGGTTATTGTCCTCCTTATCTCTGTACTCCATGCACCTGATGTTAAGTGGTTGCTGTGGCCCATAGACATCTACATCTATCATCGACCACGAATCAAAATGCAGATGCGAAATGAGAACATTAAGCTGCTATTTTACGAGCTAATTTAAAAAAGGGAAAAGCAATGAACGTGAGGATGATGATGATAATGGTTTATGGTTCGGTATTGTTACCAATCATCGTGTCGCCTCATTAGGCGTTATATATCTCTACCACGTTTATAAACGTAAGTGTGAAACTGACAAACAAGTATATTACTTATGTCGTAAAAAATCCACTACATCGACTCGTACCGTGTATGTAGTGTTTCAAATGAGAAATGAAGGAATATATTATGGAGCTTCCGATAGATGGCGATATATTATATTAAAACGAATAATTCATTCGATTGATAGCAGTGGTAACAGCGTGAGACGTCTGATACCTGGTAACTGTGACTTAAGACCCTTATAAGATTTTAGATCGCCTTCTTTGCCAGAATGAATTCGCAATAGCGGGTGCCGCACGCCAGGTGCTTCGTCACAACAATGCCAATCCGGTTGACAAGTATAGCAATCAAGGCAAACGCCTGGCAAAGGTCCACGTCTAGACGAGTATTTTAAAGCTGATAAAGAAGAAAAAGAATATTAAGTGCATAAGTTATTCTATAAAAAATTGGAGATTTGCAGCTCAGCGGTGAAGCGAGGCATTCCACCTTAGTCTTAAGGGGTAAAAATACATGTGAATTTGATACTTTATCCACTTACTACCAAATGGACTAGGTGGTCGTTTGTCACCCATATCCCATAAAATAAATGAGAATTGAAGTCCACTAACGGTACTGGAGAGCAGGATTTTGTGCTTCAGATTTAAAAAAAGTCTTCGTTAATTTTACGCAATTGTTATTTTTATTTTTTCGCTTCAATTTATTAATAATCACTTTTTATCAATACTATAAATGCTTATTAGTTAATAGGTAGATATCACAGACAATTAAATCTAAATCGAAAGTAGCAGTAAGATACATAGAGAAAGAAAGGGAAAGGAACACCGGACGGCGGGACCATTGTGATATTAAGCTATATTATACTTTAATGGTAACCCTGGAAATTTAAATTTCTAAGGACTTACAATCATTGCGTAGATTAAACTTTATTTCATTCTACGTTATTTAAAGTAAAAACAAGCGCCACTCAGTTACGGCACGCACCGAGTGAGAAGTAAGTATGTTTTGAAAAATAGGGACAGAAAATTTGTTTTTGTATTTTTATTTGCAATTTATTTAAGTGCCCAGGGCTACCCAATCTTCTCCTGACAACTATACGACGTGACTACTATAAAAACCATTTGACTTGTATAAAACATCACATCACATCACATCAACATCCGTTGGAGTCACTGCTGAGACATACGAGTAGATCGTTCCAAGAATGCGTCAGCTAGAATGCTTGATTTGTTCACACTTCCCATGCCAGGCAAAAGGTGGTGGGTACGAATCAAATTTTCAAGGCAGTAGAGACATTCAAATATTATCTGGTATCCGTCAGAATATCTGTCTGTTAAAACCCGCTGGGTTTCTTGTTAGTTCTGCCCAGGACAAAAGTATTTTCCGAACCGGTGCTAAATTAAACATAAGAGTAAAGTAAAAAAGTAAAGTTACGTAGTAAAGTTATATAGGCTATACGCCCCACTTGCACAAATTGGCATGGCACAGACCTTCCCTCATTTCTGAGAGGGTTTTGGGGCAAAGAAGTGTCCGTCGCGCAGCCTCAATGCGTGTTGGCGAACTTCACATGTTTTAGAAATATTTTTTTTCTTATTCCTCAGACATGCAAGTTTCCTCACGATGTTTTCCTTCATCGCCTAGCACGCGGTAAATCAGCACTTAAAATTGCAATTAAAAATTTCATTAGTGCCGGCGGGGACCGAACCCGGGTTACTCGCGTTCTGTTATATTTACAGCGAGCGATAACCATCTGAGCACGGCTCACAAACATAAAAGTAACTTTTAATAACTAATATTTATAATGTATATTGAATAAAAAAAAATATCTATTTCTATTTCTGATATGATTTTGTAAAAACATATTTTAATAGCATTATATGCATTTATTTAACTGAAGTGCACTTTTCGCCGGCAGTCGTCTCCAGAACTTCTGTGCATAGACATTAACATTATAGTTAATTTAAAAAATATACTATTATATTGATATTTGGTTTCATCTTTATCTTAGCCTTCTATCGTATACATGCTAAAATTGTCAGACAATAATTATACCACTAACCAAGATACTACAATCTAACGATTTTGTAACTTAGAGTTTGTGTATTTGCTTCTTCTACTGAATATCTAAGACCTGCGTGGGTCAGCAACAACATGCTTGAGACATTTTCCCCTTTTTTGAGTTATAGGCGTAGCATTATTGGAACCACCATGTTAACAAATCCAGTGGATTAAATACTCTTAACTCCGGTTCCTTCTTCTCCACAGGGGATTTGTACAAAAATAGGCCCTGGGTACGCGGGTCACAGGAGTACCCGACCACAGTTTCATTCCCGCTGCACTGTCCGCTGTTCAGCTCCTCCCAAGTCTTACAACGTCGCCCAACCAACACGTGATCATTTATTACGGAGGCGGAAAACAAACGCCAGGCTTGTGCGTGGTCGCATTGCAAAGAGATACCCCTATCTTGACACTCAGGCTGCTTCGTTAACACCCCATTGGCATATACGTCTACATGACCCAGCGGTTGCTCCAAACCTAGCACTCCAGGATTGGTGTGAATTACTAGAACAAACTTAGCGTCGCTTTTTTCGAGTCTATACTGTGATTGGCGGGAAAAACACGGCCGTGCAGGATCAAGAGCAGTAATCTTTTCTAATTTCCGATGCAAATGTTTTTGGACTAACTTCCCTGTTATCGCCACCACGTGAGCCCCTAAACTGAAACCTATTAAGTGTACTGATGACAGTGGAAGCCCATCGTTGTTCATATTCTTTATAAACTTGTACAAACGGTGAGCTAGACCATTGACGCCGGTTGTGGAAGCAACGTAGCCTTTGCAGAAGATAAGTCTCGTATCCAGGACTAAGACAAGCGGGTTCTTGTTAAGTAGAGCTTTGACCAATGTCTTGGAGGACTCGTCGGTTGGAGTGTTCCACCAGCCGGGGACATAGATGACTAGCGTCTGAGGCAGATTGTCTTTTAGATGCAAATGAGCCTTGGATAGGCTGAAGCTCTTGCGTTTGTGTCGTCGGAACTCTACTATGTCAATATCCGGCGCGTATACTTTCGAGAATAAGACGTCGAGCGGCAGAGCCTCACCTGAAATGACAGAAATTTCCCTTATACAATGGCCCCTTTTATTAGCCTTGTACATATAAATTTTATTAAAGATGTAAAAAAAAACAGTGTATTATGTGGTGGTGTGTATTTCCTGGTAAAGGGTTGTTGGGGGTAGTGGTGCTGGGAGTAGTGATGCTGGGAGTAGTGCTGATCTTAGTTAATTAATTGTTAACATATCTACTATAATGGATTACCACAAAGTAACGCCTGATTCAATTAATGATGCGACAACTCCCCTCTATGAGGCTATCTATAGGGGATATACTCTATGTGCGGCAGAGGTCTTATGGAAGGCTGTAATAATGATGCTACTTCATTTATAATACACGCCTTTCTAAGGTTAGTAGACTATGATACTTTTTTATAAGCCAAAAATAGAATTATAGCCACAATTTTAACCCAACCATTAGAATTCTGAACCGAAAACCAAGTATAAGTAGGATAATTTTTTAGTTGACTTTCAAAAACGGGATCGAAATTGTAGTAGCCAGGGACTCTTAACTTATTTAGGTATGGTATAGTAACAATTTTTACATTATTTTGAGGCTTTGATGATCTTTTAGGGTACGTTTCGTCTTCTATACTACAAAAATAATAACTTTTATTTCGGAATTCATTCCATATGTGTTAGTAATCAAATATAAAATCTTAAAAACTACGGTTAGTAATGTTTTGTCACTGGCAGAATTGTCTCCATCCAGTGAAATACTGTCTAAGAAACATACAACAGTTTCCAAAAAAACTATAAGTGCCACACTATAGTCGCGTCATCAGGGATACTGTCGCTTCCGTACTATCGCGTGAAACCTATCCGTGCATGTTTCTGCGAACATCTCCGATGCGCTACTAAAGCGAGGAAGCCCCACAGTGCTCTGTTGTTATACTGTAATCTAAGGGCGCTGTATGCCTTCAACGTGTAGTTGACCAACAGATTGCAGGTACAAAACGATTGATGGTATGGTGGACTTAAAAAGTGTAACTTTTACTTCACGAGTGTATCGAGCGAATCTGCGGGTCAGAATGTTGCATCTAAAAGCCAGCGCCCTTCGTTGTCTTTCTAAATCTATAAACTTTCTAAATACAATGCTGTATCTTTTATTATATGCCATTAATGTCTCATGGTGAACACAGTCGAAAGCTTTGGAATCTTTTGAGTAGTCCCTTGCACAGAAAATATGTTTAACCAGTTCATAACATTAAACAACACTTAATTTAAGGTCTAGGATAATTTATTCAAAAATTTCATGAAGTGCTCGCAGTAGAAAATAGTTAAAAAATTACTGGGAATCAAATTGTGAAGTCATACCTTTAAAAATAAAGGTATGACTTCACAATATTTTATTGAATCAGGAAACAATCCATATTTAATACTAGTATTAAATATTATATCAAGTTGGAGTGTAAAAAAAGTTACAGCCTATATACGTCCCACTGCTGGGCACAGGCCTCCCCTTATTTCTGAGAGGGCTTTAGGGCAAGGAAGTGTCCGCCGCGCTGCCCCAATGCGTGTTGGCGAACTGCACATGTCTTCGAAATATTGTTTTTTCTTATTCCTCAGACATGCAGGTTTCCTTACGATGTTTTCTTTCACTGCTGAGCACGTGGTAAATCAGCACTTAAAGTTGCAATTTACAATTTTATTGGTGCCGGCGGGGATCGAACCCGGGTTACTCGCATTCTGATATCATTACAGCGAGCGTTAACCATCTGAGCTACCACGGCTTTAATTAATTTTGACGGAACAGAAATCTTCGATAAAACCGCGGTTATTTTAGTATTAATAGTTTTGAAATATTTTACAATATCTCCTGGTATAATATATAATATTTCATGGAATGCATTTTTTTAACTTCCCGTCTTAAAAATCAACGGTTTGCAAGAAATGGGGAAGTTATTGTTTTCACCCCTGTATTTGAAAATCGAGTTCTCATCAGACTTCGACGTTTAGAGCTATATTTGCAATGATGTCCGTATGTCCGTATGGTGTAAGTGAGTGAGTGTGTGTATGTATATGTAAACATGTAAACATCTCATAACTTTGTAACGGAGTGTCCGATCGAAAAGCGGTTTGTAGCATCTGAATGAGCCTCACTGAACTTAGGTTTTCTGTAAATCGTCACGGTAGATTCTTAAAAAAACTTAAATAATCGAGTTTTTTTAATTTTCAAAACAAAGGGTAGTTTTCTTGAAATTACTTTGACACCTTTGTTTTGATCAATTCTATAATCTAACCGACTCTTTTACTCAAGAAACAACGTCAATCGCCGTAAACCGCGTCAAAAACGGTTGATTCGTTCGAGAGATATCGTTGTCGAAAGAAGTCTCTAAAAGGTGTTTCTTCAAATAACTTGAAAACTTTACGTGAAATCATTTTATTTGTATATAGGCTTTTTTG
This sequence comes from Parnassius apollo, assembly GCA_907164705.1. Lineage (NCBI taxonomy): Eukaryota > Metazoa > Arthropoda > Insecta > Lepidoptera > Papilionidae > Parnassius > Parnassius apollo. The sequence goes on from CAJQZP010000008.1 coordinate 873,224, forward strand.
TTAAGCTGATAAAAATTGCATCGATTGCTGTAAATCACATCAAAATCGGTTGATTTGTTCGTGAAATATTAAATTTAGAAAAAAAAATAAAAAAACGTGGTCTTCCAAAAATATGATATTTTTGAGCTCGAAGAGAATAAGTAAAATTTGGAGCGCTTTGATATTGAAATTAACGGAAAGTTCCAGGGATGGCATGCAGGCTCAACCAATTTTTTTGTCATTTTGTATTATATAATAACTCGGCAACGATAGCGGAAGAGTGTAGTGATTTTGTAGTCAAGATCTGAACGTCGATAAAATATTACCTAAAGCCATTGCAGCATCTTGTTTTTGTTAGATAATTGTCATAGATAAATTATTGTAAAGATGTTTTCAACCTACTGGACTGAAAAGTATATGGTATTAACATCAATCGCGAGAACATCACTCACCTTAGATTTGCCAACGATATAGTTCTTATGGCAGAATCGCTGGAGGGCTTAAACACTATGCTCTATGACCTCAATAGTGCCTCCTAACTCATAGGTATAGAGTATAATAGAATGATTTTTTTTTCAATATTGACTAGGTATATGTAATTTTTATTTAAAATTATTTTTTACCTTTACCACTGGTTCGGAAAAAACCTCTGTCCTGGAAGAACCAGCATAAAACCCAGCAGCACTTTAAAAAAAAAGTATAACTTACAATACTTTATATAATTGTCATCAAAACATTTAGGAACAGACTGGTAGCGATCACCTCATGCGCAGGGATTATTTTCAATCATGTACTCTTTAAGACTATAATAACCCTTACTAAACAATTATTGTTTAACATATATTTTATATCTTTGATAGAGAAGGCCTGCATATTTTCTGGGACTTTGTTGTAAAAGCGTATACATTGCCCCATGAAGGCATTACTGACTGTAGTCGAGTAACTGGTGTAACCATTTTGTGCTTGTTCCTAGTATTTAGATAATGCACAAGACTATTTTTAATAAAACTCTTTTTGTTTTTGAGTAAATATATTAAATTTTCGTAAATATATTAAGAGACTAAAGTTAATAATATATTTATTTCTTAATACGGGATTCCTTTGGGCCTATGTTCCTATGGACTCTCTTTCGCAAAACAAAGATAATTTCAATGTTAGCCACATTACCCACAGAAATAACTAAAATAAACTAATCTAGCTGTTTCTACACATGTAAGGCGTCAAATCTTTCTTACGGCACATGCTAGCTAGTTTAGATATATTTAATTCAACAAGGCTCAGCTCCTCCCCATTTAAAAGCTCACTAGTATTCACCTACTTAACAGTAGGTGTGGTGTATTTAATACATTTCATTTTATTACAATTCAAAAAGCAATTTCTAATGTACTACTTTTTATATAGCAGTATTCACTTCGTCATATTTTAATAATTGCCTTTTAAGTCGGAAGATCAATGAATTATCATCCGTAAATAAAACTTTATCACGGTAGTCCCCTACCAAGTAAGATAAGTCATTATATAAACTAAGAACAGGAAGTGGCCAAAAATTGAGGTACACCCACAGATACCAGCGATCCGGAAGAACTGCTCTCATTAATAACAACTGTTTGCATTCTATTATTTAGATACGATGTAATAAGTTTTTAGTTAGTTGTTGAGTTAGTGCTACGAGTATGTTTTTTTTGGTCTTAAGATGAACGAAATGATTGACATGATGATTGTAATTTTAAATTTATTTGATTTCAATGAATAGAGCATATTTAAATTCTTTGCTTGAAATAATGATTGTAGTTTTAACATTTTTAATTTATATTTATTTGTTTTAAATTAATCAATTTTCGCATGCCGGATGTGGTAAACATGTGGACCATATACAATATCCAATATTTGTCACCTCTGATGTACCACGTTTAAGCGAATAAATGATATTATTATTATTAACGTTGAGGGAACAAAGATCATGTGTAATGTAAATGTTACATCTATTACGGTAGTTGTTGGGAGAACTAAGCTTGAAGTTTTTGATGAGTATGTTTACCTGAGACTAGTAGTACGACTACGTAAGTGCAACTTCGACTGAGAAGTCAATCGATGGATTCAACTCGGCTGAGTAGTGTTCGGGAAATTACGACACATCTTCTCGTCAGATATACCTCAAAACATAAAACGAGATTGTAGAACCAGTGCGTGTTGCTAGTGACGACTTATGGATCTGAGACGTGGTGCTTCACTGCTGTCCGTATGAGAAAGCTCAAGGTCGCTCTGCGAGCTTGAGCTTGAGCCTTGAGCTTGATCTTTGAGAGGGCAACACTCGGAGTTTTTCTGCGTGATGAACTTAGAAATGACGATATTTGTAAAAAGACGTGGTGCTTCTGAATGAGGTTATCCGTAAAACGACGTGGTGCTTCACTGCTGGCCGAATGAGGAAGCTTAAGGTCGTCGAGCTATGTGGAGAGCTATGCTTGGGGTTTTTCAGTGTAATAGTCTTAGAAATGAGGATATCCGTAAAACATAGCCCAACAGATTGATAAGCTGAAGTGGCAATAGGCCGGCCATATAGCTCGAAGAACCGACAACCGACTGGAAAGGTTCTCGAGTGGCAACAAGGTTGTCACTCGAGAACCTTTAAAACATACAGGAACACGACCTAATAAAACATACAGGAAGTTGAGGGTTGCAGGTGGTTCAGGACCGTGCTTTGTCGCATTCCTTGAGGCCTATGTTCAGCAGTGAACTTGAGAAGGGCTGTAAATAAGACGATGGATGACGAAAGACTTGACTGTTGCACACTCTTTTAAATATTCTGGAGTATGTTTGTTTAGATATTCTCTGACCTTAGGATCTTTCATTGTCTACTCTAATTCTAATGATTGACTTTTGTACACTCTAATGGATTCCCCTGTCACCCGTTCAATAAATGATTGACCGTTATAGCCTATGCTTGAAGTCTATTCCGCTAAACTCCACTGCTGAACAAAGGTCTCCCTCACAGGTTGTCTCGTGCGGCGGCAGGCGGGCTGGCGACCGCAGATAGTTTTTTTCGTTATTAGGGAGACGCTGCTGTCCGTCTCCTGCTTCGTCTCCCTCTGCCGCCTCCTACGACACCCACGGGATGTTATGGGGTAGTGTCTGATCTAACTCCGGCACTTTACGGTCAAAATAAATGCTTTACAACTGTTTAAATAAAGTGTTTTGGAAGTAAAAATGTTCTATTAAATTCAATACTTTTTTAAACTTTATATTCTATAAAAATAATCATTATTGTTTCATATGAAAGTTATGGAAGCAGTAGGTTTACTTTTAAGGAAGCAGTAGTTACGTAGGTATTCTCTTCATTTCTGTTATTTATTTATTAGAAGAAACATAACTTTAAAAATTAAAATTTAAATAGTTCAACCTGTCCTTAAAAATTAAAAATAATATTATCCTATTTCACGCTTCGGTGCTAAAATATGACATATTGACAAAATTAAAGGCCCTGACTTCAGAAGCTGTTTTGAGGAAATGGTTTTTGTTTTGTTACTTTTTTAACCGACTTCAAAAAGGAGGAGATACTCAATTCGGCTGAATATTTTATGTGTACATAACTTTTTTCTATGTATTAACCGATTTTGATGACTCCTTTTTTATTATACATTTTAATTAAGATCTGACCGGTAGTTTTTGAGTTATCCTTAATAATGCTTATTTAATTGGTTTCGACTAAATTGATGATGTTCTCATTTTATTTATATTGAAGTTGGTTGTACAAAACATTAATTTTACCACTTGTTTTAAGCAAACTTTTACTTTTTCAAGGTTTAGGCAAGCAGTTAAAGTAAACACTGTCTACCTTATTTTTCTTCAGTTGAAATGTTTCTTTTTTCAAATTTAAATGGGATCAATCTTGACCTATTTAATAAAAATCATTAAAATCAGTTCAGATTTCACAAATATTTCGCGTAACATTCATACAACAAAGCAAACAAACAGAACAAAGACTACAGTCGAAATGCGAATCTCCTCCTATTTGAAGTCGGCTACAAATAAATAATATTCGACGGCAGTGACTGAGCATTTGAATTGCGGGCCGCCGGTCCAAGCTAAAGCTACAAATAATTGGACCATGTTCTACAGAAGCAGTAGCAGTAGCTGTCAGAGTCAGGAAGTTGGTGTTTCACCGACGTGTCTCTTTGTGCCGTTTCATCGAACTATAAGAGTGAGCGCTGGCGCATGCACTTGGGTTGTCCTGCGCAGATGTTTCATCTCCGCTCGAATTGGTTGGTCTGGAGAACATTATTTCTCTAACGTTACCCATACTACGTTTTATAAAACAATGAGACCAGGGCACAGTACCTTAGTCGTTCAAGAATGTGCTTATTTGATATAATGTAATTAAAACAATGTCGTAGTAAATACGTGATGCAAGCGTAAATTTCTTATCATTTAATCTATTTGTTATATTAGCATCATGATTAAATGTATAAAGATATGCAAATCAAGAATTGATTAATTATGATTCAAATATAAATTATATTGCTGAGGCACGAATGGGTCGGCTCGACCGGGGAGGGATCATGCTCGTACGAAACACAATCATGAAATGGTGAGTATAGAAAAATAAGCATGCATGGCCCATAGACATCTAAATCTATCCTCGATTAAGAATTAAAATGTACATGCGTTGTCATTCATGAAGACTAAGATATTTGGGTGGTTTACAGAAAAAGGATCTCCGATTATCTACACTCACCATATGAAACACAGCAGTATTATACGCTGCTATTACAAACGCAGGTGGTATTTTAAACTGGTACCCTGTGAGAGCGTGGTCCGTTGCCGGTCGTGGTCATTCGAGCTACAACTATAATATAACTACAGCGTGACTACCACGTATATTAATTATTGATATATTTTATAATGTATACTCGAGCATTGAGTGTTAAGAATTCTTTTCTTCATTAACTGTACTGAGTAAGTGAATTTGAAACAAAATTTGGAACGACTTAATCTTTCCTAAATAAATCGTAAACATACAACATGATTATAATAAGCTATTCCTTTGAAAAAGGACACCCGTTGGGTTTCTTGTAGATTCTTGCCAGGACAGAGATTTCTTCCAAAAATACTTTTAATAATTACTTTTTTTTAAACTACATGGAATAAAAATTATTCCATTTGAATCTGTTATACGAACCAGTGGACACTTCACTTACATTGGCTCTTAGGTGGTTGTATTCACTTTAAAATTGGACTGGTCAGCACTTTAAATCAATTCAAATAAGGGTGGATATGACCAAACCTGGATTCCTACATACTACTGTTCCACACCATAAATCTTTATATATATAAAACACTTCTGTACGTGTGTTTGTCACTAAACTTTTCTTAAACAGCTGGACCGATTTTGACGAAATTTTTTGAGTGTGTTTGAGTAAGTCCCTGGATAGTTTATATTCACAATTTGACGCGGTAGATGGCGCTCTTGTTGAGATCCGGAAGTCACTCGTGCGAAGCCGGAGCGAATCGCTAGTTAAGTAAAGTTATCTAAAGATTAATACTGACTTGATAAATTCCTAATAAAATATTCTTCGGATAGTTCTGTTATTCTATGAGAAAGGGTAGTAATTATTCTCGAATAAGCTCGCTCGCTGTAAGATTGATTTATTTTTTAAAAACTAGTTTTTTATTCTAAGAATATAACATTTACTCTTGTTTCGTCTAATCCACTATAAGTTTAAAGAAGTATTAGGCTGAGACTTAATGATAACAAAAAAACTTCCTGGTAATAGTAGAATGATGTGTATAAACAAAGACATTAAACAATTATGCCATTCATATTTTAAATTAAACTGGGAATGAATAAATTTACTGTAAAAAATATAATTACGATCCTGCTTTCTATAACTATAAGTCAACATTACGTAAACTAAGTGTCAAAACAAGTCTAGAACTAACAAATGTTTGTTTATTTAATTAAAAAAATTAGAAACTTACTTGAATAAGTTAGTTTTTAATTCTTACGTACCGGGTTTTCCAATGAGAGGCAATCAATAGAATCAAGCGTTATTTCGCGGTAATTACATTGAACATGTTAAAAAATAATGCTAAAACCCGCGTAATTACTTGTCTTTAGTAATCACGAAGATATTAAATAATTAGTTTTTAACATATTACATCAATCAGAAGCACTTCAAACAAGACCACGTACAGGAGTCGGAAGCGGCGCGGACCAGTTCCTCGAGGTTGCCGGTAATCCAGGGCGGCAGAAGCTGGCCGATGTCGGCTAGAGTGTCCCCCCGTACCGTCACTAGATGCAGGACCGCTGTGCAGATGAAGGCAGCCGCCGTGGACCGCCGCATCGCCGGCACTGTGCCGCTACAACCAACACCCTTGATCTTCACACCTCGCGCATCGCGCTTACGTTTGTAAACACGTTTACGTCAGCTGATGTAACCAGACATCGCGCTCAGGTTTTGATGAGGTCGGAAGTTATGTTTTATTAGTGTTAAATTTTATAACTTGATTGTTGACTTTGAAATTTTATACTTACTTAAGTTTTTGTAACGTTTAAATGGCTCACAAATGTTTTTTGTAGTATAGCCATCCTGGAGATATATTTTGGTGATGGATCGGCTCGACCGGGGAGAACCACGCTCTCAAAGACAAAATACCAACATAAAAAGCTGCGCAATGTGTTTCGTAAGGTGTGTGTAGAGAACCGGAGAGCCCTTTTACCGGAGTGGAGTGGAATGGAGCCTTTATAAGGGTGGAACAAACCCAGTCGAACTCCTACGCGGGCCCCGTCTTCCTACGCGGGCCCCGTCTTTGCCCACGCAAACCCTAACATTTTAAATGAACTCCAAATAGTTCAGAACCTATTCTGTCGTCGAGCTGCGAACGCACCGTGGTACGTCCGCAATGCCGACCTTCATCGGGACTTAGAGCTCCCAACAATTCAACAATTTCTTAAAAAACTCTCTGAGAACTTCTTCAAAGCCTCAGAGTCGCACCCAAACCACTTAATTCGTGAGGCAGCTTCTTATGCAGCCCCACCCCCCTCTCGCTATCGTGTCCGCAGGCCGAGAAACTCTCTCTCGGACCCGCCTAATAAACTTTCAAACGACCTGAACTGTCTCCTGGCAGCTCAGGCCAACTCTAATTAAATAAAATTATTGTAATATCTAACATTAACTTGCCTTCGTAGGCACTCCCTCAGCGGCACTTGCCTGCGCCCTCTTTTCCCAAAAGAGGGTCGCTCATGATAAGGCACAATAGAGCTTAATCAGCCGGCTGCCTGTCCCCAAAGGCGGTTTTTAGAGGGTATCACTTAGGGTCCCCGGTAGGACAGTGAGCCCCTCATAACCACGATAGACCGGCTATCGTGGTATGCGTAATGCATTTTCCGCCTCCCTACGTATAGGGTAGCCCTTTAATTGCTTCGGGCGCAAAAAAAAAAAAAAAAACCAGTCGAACTCCTTCGTTGAAATATTTTTTTAAACTGATGTGATAAACGTACTTACAGGCTACTTTATGGTAAGTGGCTGCTGCAGTCTATAAACACCTGGAACTAACTTCAAACAAAGAAGACTACATATGCGTGATCACCTCTGAGGACTAACATGGAGTCGGTAATGATATTGGCTCTCTATACTCTTCCGGTTAGACCAGGACGCAGAAAGCACTACTGTTATTGAGAGGATGGTAACTACCAGACGATTGCTAGTTAGAAAAGAACTCCTACCATCTAGTTAAATTAAATTCTTAGTTATGACTTGCAGCGCTAGGGGCCGCGGGTACGAATCCTGCACGCAACAAGTATTTGTAGAAGTTCCGGGTCTGGATGTTTGTCCTTGAAATTAATGGTAAACTGCCTGGTACAGGAGAAAATCCTAGTGCGAGGTTTCCAGTTTTGTTTTAAAACAAAAAGTTTTTTTTTAAATATAGAACAAAGGTGACAAACGAGCACACAGTCCACCTGATGGTAAGTGGGCGCTGTGGCCCAGAGACATCTATATTTTTATCCTTGATTAAGAATCAAGACGTAGATGCGTTGCACCCGTGAGGACTAAGATGGAATGCCTCGTTTCCAGTAAATGAGGGTCTCCGGTTCTCAACACTCACCATAAGAAACACAACAGTATTAAACTTCTATTTTACGCTGGTATTCTGTGAGAGCGTGGTGCTTCCCCGGTCGAGCCGACCCATTCGTGCTACCACCATAATATAGCTGCAGCGTGGCTCTACCACGTATAAAAAGTTTTAGAAGTGATTTAAATTTTTCAAAAATGTTCTGTAGCATACATATTTTGTAAAAACAGATGTCAGTAATATTTTAAAGTATGAAATTTCCTAAAACAAATTCGTGAAATTCATCATACCGAGGACCGAAGACTCTGAAATTGTTGAATAGCAGCATATCTCGTAACACGATATGCTAAAAAAAATTATGTCGTCTGATAGATGGCGGTGTAACCATCTCGTTTATCGTTACAGTCTATTAAAATCCACAGCTGAATACATGCCTCTCCCATAGATTGCCTCAGTTATCCCCCCTATAGTTGCCATAATTTCCACGCTTGGCAAGCATTTCAGTAATTTTTTATTTTTAGTCGTTATTAGGATGGCGTTGCTGTCCATCTGATTTATTTCCCTCCGTCGCCACTTACGACACCCACGGGGTGATGTGGGGTTGTGGATATTCTACACGTTCGTTTAGTAAAATACTCAAACCATTGACGTGGAGTATCGTCACGGTACATCTGTACCGTTTCTTGTTAAATTGTAGCTAAAACTTTAGAATTTTGTAAATTTTCCACGATGACAATTCTGTATTTGTTTTATTTTTATTGATCATAAATATGTAGAAACGTAAAATGTCAATTGTAATTACAAATTGTCAATTGTAATTAAATGATGGTATTTGACTACTACAACGAATAATATCTACAACTAATAAATATAAGTTACAGTCTGTATTTTTTACAGAATTAAGAGTGAAAAACGAGCACTGCACCTGATGTTGTAACCAATAGACATCTACATCTCTCCTCAATTACGAATCTAAATGCAGATGACTTATAACCACTAAGAACTAAGTAAAAATGGTCTCTGGTTCTTTCCACTCGCTGTACATAACAGCAGCGTTATGCTGTTATTACACCCTGGTAATCTGTGCCTTTAGACCACTCGTGCTGCATTCATAATACGTTACCGCTTTAAGTACATAACAGCAGCGTCATACTGTTATTACACCCTGGTAATCTGTGCCTTTAGACCACTCGTGCTGCATTCATAATACGTTACCGCTTTAAGTACATAACAGCAGCGTCATGCTGTTATTACACCCTGGTAATCTGTGCCTTTAGACCACTCGTGCTGCATTCATAATACGTTACCGCTTTAAGTACATAACAGCAGCGTCATGCTTATACTGTTATTACACCCTGGTAATCTGTGCCTTTAGACCACTCGTGCTGCATTCATAATACGTTTCCGCTTTAAGTACATAACAGCAGCGTCATGCTGTTATTACACCCTGGTAATCTGTGCCTTTAGACCACTCGTGCTGCATTCATAATACGTTACCGCTTTAAGTACATAACAGCAGCGTCATACTGTTATTACACCCTGGTAATCTGTGCCTTTACACCACTCGTGCTGCATTCATAATACGTTACCGCTTTAAGTACATAACAGCAGCGTCATGCTGTTATTACACCCTGGTAATCTGTGCCTTTAGACCACTCGTGCTGCATTCATAATACGTTACCGCTTTAAGTACATAACAGCAGCGTCATACTGTTATTACACCCTGGTAATCTGTGTCTTTAGACCACTCGTGCTGCATTCATAATACGTTACCGCTTTAAGTACATAACAGCAGCGTCATACTGTTATTACACCCTGGTAATCTGTGCCTTTAGACCACTCGTGCTGCATTCATAATACGTTACCGCTTTAAGTACATAACAGCAGCGTCATGCTGTTATTACACCCTGGTAATCTGTGCCTTTAGACCACTCGTGCTGCATTCATAATACGTTACCGCTTTAAGTACATAACAGCAGCGTCATACTGTTATTTAACACCCTGGTAATCTGTGCCTTTAGACCACTCGTGCTGCATTCATAATACGTTACCGCTTTAAGTACATAACAGCAGTCATACTGTTATTACACCCTGGTAATCTGTGCCTTTAGACCACTCGTGCTGCATTCATAATACGTTACCGCTTTAAGTACATAACAGCAGCGTCATGCTGTTATTACACCCTGGTAATCTGTGCCTTTAGACCACTCGTGCTGCATTCATAATACGTTACCGCTTTAAGTACATAACAGCAGCGTCATACTGTTATTACACCCTGGTAATCTGTGCCTTTAGACCACTCGTGCTGCATTCATAATACGTTACCGCTTTAAGTACATAACAGCAGCGTCATACTGTTATTACACCCTGGTAATCTGTGCCTTTAGACCACTCGTGCTGCATTCATAATACGTTACCGCTTTAAGTACATAACAGCAGCGTCATGCTGTTATTACACCCTGGTAATCTGTGCCTTTATCTCTATTCAAACGTTCGCGCTTTAAGTACAAACAATCAGTCCCGTAATCTGTGCCTTTAGACCACTCGTGCTGCATTCATAATACGTTTCCGCTTTAAGTACATAACAGCAGCGTCATGCTGTTATTACACCCTGGTAATCTGTGCCTTTAGACCACTCGTGCTGCATTCATAATACGTTACCGCTTTAAGTACATAACAGCAGCGTCATGCTGTTATTACACCCTGGTAATCTGTGCCTTTAGACCACTCGTGCTGCATTCATAATACGTTACCGCTTTAAGTACATAACAGCAGCGTCATGCTGTTATTACACCCTGGTAATCTGTGCCTTTAGACCACTCGGCATTCATAATACGTTACCGCTTTAAGTACATAACAGCAGCGTCATACTGTTATTACACCCTGGTAATCTGTGCCTTTACACCACTCGTGCTGCATTCATAATACGTTACCGCTTTAAGTACATAACAGCAGCGTCATGCTGTTATTACACCCTGGTAATCTGTGCCTTTAGACCACTCGTGCTGCATTCATAATACGTTACCGCTTTAAGTACATAACAGCAGCGTCATGCTGTTATTACACCCTGGTAATCTGTGCCTTTAGACCACTCGTGCTGCATTCATAATACGTTACCGCTTTAAGTACATAACAGCAGCGTCATGCTGTTATTACACCCTGGTAATCTGTGCCTTTAGACCACTCGTGCTGCATTCATAATACGTTACCGCTTTAAGTACATAACAGCAGCGTCATGCTGTTATTACACCCTGGTAATCTGTGCCTTTAGACCACTCGTGCTGCATTCATAATACGTTACCGCTTTAAGTACATAACAGCAGCGTTATGCTGTTATTACACCCTGGTAATCTGTGCCTTTAGACCACTCGTGCTGCATTCATAATACGTTACCGCTTTACCAATAGAATTTCATAATTACATGCGACTTAGAAGCAGAAATCAGAAAGAAAGACATAACTTACGTAAACAAAGTTCTAAGAACAAAAGGACCTCTGACGTGGTAGTACGTCTCATAAGTGCCAGCCGCCATACACTTAAGGGTTTAGTCTAAGCTCATCACCATGGAAAGAAGACCTATATTTTATAAGAATTATATTCTCAGCGTAATTGATTATACTCTAAGATTATGTTACTTTTTTTCAGATTTGTCGAAATTTAACGTCTATTAGATAAGGCCCAGGTGAAATGTTAGTTCGGTAACATCCCAAATATTTTAAAATCAAGCAGCATCTTCTCATTAAAGCAACTCTCCATGGCTCTGTTCCACGTACGTGATGCTGACGATTTATTTTTTTACCATCACGAAACAAAATATCTCACTGGTAATAAAAAGGCCCTTTCATGTGTATATTTTTTTAATGTTCCATACCTAAAAGTACAAACACAAATTTCTACTTAATTTGTGTCCTGGCCATTTTTCTCAATGATTATAGATAGACATTGATTTATTTACTGGTACTCGGACATTTTTGATCATTTATATAAAATAAAATATTATGTTTAAATATTTAACTTATTATACAAAAAATACTTAAAGCTTATTACTTGGAGCTCTAATATTTCCCATCATAATTCCCGTCTTCATTGTATATCTCAAACCTATCCTTGATTGTCACCATTTTGTATTTTAATATTTATTTTTTATTTTTTAATTTATTATTTAATTTATGTTTCTTTTTCTTTCTTTCTTTTTTTATAGCGTTACTTCCACACTAGGATTTTCTCTTGTATCGTGGAGGCAGTTTACATACATATATTTCGCAAGCACAAACATCCAGACCCCCGAAAATTATTTGTAGACCATACAATTACTTGTTTCGTGCGGGATTCCAACCCACGGCCCTCAGCACAGCAAACTCATTGCTAAGCCACTGCGCCACGGAGCCGTCGTGCATAATTTATTTAATTTCTTTTTTTCTTCTAATGTGTATTGGTGTACAATAAAGAATATATTTATTGATATTGATTAAGGTTATCATTGAAAATAAATTTCTTTAAATAATATAAATACACGATTTTCTTATATTTCTTTTCGTTTCCTTACTTTACAATCCTATATATACAAATATATATATATATATATATATATATATATATATATATATATATATATATATATATATATATATATATATATATATATAGTGAGTATACTATTATTTAACCTACTTATGTAAAAAATAAAAAAAGAAGAATAGTATCTCATAAACTGTATACACGCACTGTTTTATTTCATCACAATGGTTGTTTGAACAAGACCTTTGTTTGAAGTCTTTACTTAACTGTACTAGGAAGTTAAACCGATGACGTAGCCGCATAATTCTTTGTCTGAACAGTAGGATCGCTTATGGCATTTTCAATTGTATTTAAGCCTTAAATGTCATTTAAATATGCCTTCGGTGTCCGCCAACACGTTTGTCCAAATGTCGGTTCCACGTATAACGTGTGAGCGATAATCGAATGGTTGAGTCAACCTATTTACGGTTATTTATATTAAACACACGCAACAGAAGAGACAATAATTGAACAGTACGTATAACCGGTATAACAATGACCATATTTATCAAGATCCCTTTATGATCTCAAATAGCAGTAATTTGAAAGCAATAGATATCCAATATATTTACAGGCTGTAGGGCATTCCATCTGTGTGTCTGTCCAGGCTGTCATCTGAAGCCATCATGTCTCTACTTCATTTTTCTAAGTAGGCTGCGGGTGCTCATGTTGTGCAGTAGCCACTTACCATCAGATAAGCTTAAAGTCCGTTTCTCACTTCAGTTTGAAAAAATCTCCAAAGGTGATCACTTAGATTAATTATTGAGGATGGATGTTGTTTTCTGTAGACCACATCATATTTCCTTATTAAAAAAACCTTATAAATCATTGTCGTAGGATTAAATTTGTTTTTAATTTCTCCTGCGTATCTCCAGCCTAAATATTTCACGTCTGGTACGAGCGATATAGTACACCGTCAGCCATCGGAAGATTTTTCTGATAATCGTTCTGAAAATTTTGCACACTCAAATTATAACAACAAAAATAATTAAAAACAAGAAATAACAAAAACTATTAATAACAAGGAATACAAAAACAACAATTAACAACGAGGTAACAAAAACAATTGACGAAAATAAACTAATTAAAAAAGTTATCACTGAAATTATTGCTCTGAAGTGTACGGAAGCCGAATGATACGTTCGAAACCAATAGACGACGAGAATCGACTGATGAACCAATCACGTTGAACGTCAGCGTGGTCAACGTCGTATCGACCAATAAAAAGTGTGCTCACGACTTATGTCGGCAATTACACATAATGACAAACATCCAGACCTGGAACAATTATTTGTAGGCCAAATAAATACGTGTTCCGTGTGGGGTTCGATCCTGTGGCCCAATGCTAAGGCACAAGTTGCCCCTTAGGACACCAACGGGACGATATAAGGATGGATTTTGGTGCACCGCCATCACATATAGGTGCCGTTTATTTACTAGGTGATACGCCATTACTAGGTGATAGAATAGACTTGACATCTTGAACGGGTTCAAACTACCCTACTTTTTTTGTCGCCAAACAGCTGTACTGTCTACTGGCGTTCGGTTTGAAGCGTGAAATAACAGTAAAATTGTCGACTGTGAATTAGTTACTTACCTATTTCTATCGACAAACTGCAGTACAAATTACAGTGTGCCAGGTGGCTGTACTATAACAGAAACGTAAATCACGCTATCGAAATTCCACAATGACTCTCTATATATAAAACAAAAACCGTATTAGCATACGCTTTAACCGCCGTGCGGACGAAACACATCGCTGTGCGGGAGACATTCCAGTTTTCCTTTCACAGCCAAAAGTGTAAGTGGTCCTCTTAGTCCTCAGTGAGTTGACGCATCAGTACCCTGTTATGATTATGTTCATAGACGTGCAATAACTATTTACTATAAGATGGACTTTTAACTGCCTAGTTGGTCCAATTGTACACGCGGTTACTCATCATAAGGTGCCGGGTTCAAGTCCCTGGTCGCGCCACAATCAGTTAATGGATTTTTCTGACAAGAAATACTCAGTAGCAGCCCTGACTCAGAAAGTTGGTGGTGTCTCACCCCCGTGCCTCGGAAAGCATATAAAGCCGTTGGTCCTGCGTCTGATCTTACAAGAGAGTACACCTGTGCTTGCGCATACACTTTGGCACTATAATCCTCTCCTGCACCGATTTATTATAAGGTTGAATAGAAGCTCATTTGCACTGCAACTTTATAAAAATATCATATTTAGTTAAATTAGAGATGCCACCAATTCGCTTCTATATGACATAGTTACATAACAGAAGTATATTCTCAATGTCACTGCTCGAACAGAGAAACTGTTCTTTTTACCGCCGTAATGCTAACGCGGCGCAATTCAATATGATTTCATAGATTATCTATTTATAATATGCATAATCCGCGGCCATGGCGCTTTTGACTACCGTTTATCGATTATTTACCGAAATAAGATATATTCTTTCTTATTTCGGTAAGAATAACCAGGAATTATTTATTGTGCTATTTCCACGCCAACGGCGGTAATAAATAATAATGATCCTAAATGTTATAATGCAACAACTTACTGTACAAGTACAATGTCCCAGTAATTAATAAATCTATACATATTAATTAAAATTGAAGTGTCTGATTATAATATTTATGTAACGGTCTTCTATTAAATTTAAGGGCTTGTTTGCATGCTATTAAGACATAAGAAACAATTTTATGATATACATAGATTAAGATACAGATACGTACAGATACAGACATAGATTAAGCTGCCCTAATTTTTTAGCATTATACAATACAGTATTTCAAAAATATACGTGGTTAGCGCGAGTTCCCTCCTAACGCTCAGTTCATTAAATTATACTATACCTAATATAAAAAAAATTGTCCCGTAGATATCTAAAGAATTCGCCAGAAAGGTCCTGAAGCTTTCAGTAGTTAGCGGTTAATCATTTCGCTTACGCCAAGTGTGAAATTAACAGACCGGCGTCAGGACGAAGCGTCAAAGGTGCATTAACATTTTAGTAGCTGATCAAGAAGAATGAAGATATATAAACTAGTAAGTAAAACTAGCAGCCAAGACCTCGCCGTTCGATCCTCGCCGGCAGCAAGCAATTTTAAATACTGATTTACTACGTGCTCGTCAGTGAAAGAAAATAACATAAGAAAACCTGCTTGTCTCAGGAATGAAATATTTTGAGCATTTATATTATTGTCGGTAGAGCCATGCTGCTGCTATATTATAGTTGAAGAACGAATACGTCAGCTCGACCGGAGAAGGACCACGCTCTCACAGGACGCCAGCGTAAAATAGCATTTCAATGCTGCTATGTGCCGGAGACCTTTTTTACAGGAAACGAGGCATTCCATTTTAGTTCTCAGGGGTGACAACGCATCTGCATTCTTATTCTTCATCGAGGATGTAGACGTCTATGGGCCACAGCATTCACTTACCATCACGTGGACTGTGTGTCCATTTGTCACCCTTATTCTATAAATAAAACATTGAGGACATTTGTTATCCGTCAACATAAGCCGTATGACGACTCACTCCATAACTCTCTCATGAAAGTGAGGACAGCGAACAGCTAGACAAAGTCTATGACTTGATTTTACTACTCACTAATCTGGTGTTACCTTTTTGCGACTTGATCAAATAACGCGAACATGTCACAATCCAGTACTCTCGTGGCCACTGCCATGGGTGGGACCGCGGAGTTGAAATTTCTCCCGGTGAATACAACTCGGGTTGAGTTATCGTTTTTTCCGTAGTAGTAGAAAAAAAGCATAAATTTTGTTTTAATTTTGAATAAAAATATTCTATTCTATTCAATAATTTGATTTTGCTACTTTCATTGGAGTCTTATAATTGAGTTTATCTTCCATTTTAACTTAAATTCGAATTTTAGTATTTTTTATTATTAAAAAGAATATTAACCATGCTATAAACATTACTAATATTCTCCTTAACCACTCGTGGTAAGCTTAAATTGCTTGTGTTACGAGTGGTTCACGCCAGTAGTCGAATGGCGGATTAGAACCCACAATCTTTTAGAGTACGCGGTCCGCGCCCTGCCATTAGGCTACTGTCGCTTAAAGTATTTAAAAATATACATGTCGCAGGTTTATGATAAAATCAGGTTTATCATTATAAACGTTTTATACGTGGTAGAGCCATGCTACATTTATATTAGTAGTATAGTTGTAGCACGAATGGGTCGGCTCGACCGGGGAAGGACCACGCTCTCACAGAATACCAACGTAAAATAGTAGCTTAATGCTGCTGTGTTTCGTATGGTGAGTGTAGAGAACCGGAGACCCATTTTACTGGAAAGAGGCATTCCATCTTAGTCCTCACGGGTGACAACGCATCTGCATTTTGATTTGTAATCGAGGATAGATGTAGATTTCTATGGGCCGTAGCAATCACTTACCATCAGGTGGATTGTGTGCTCGTTTGTCACCCTATCCTATAAAAAAAACCGGAAGAAGGCAAAGTTATACTTTTCAGTTTTTGATCAAAAACCTGAACTTTTTTAAGTTTATGATAAAATTTAAGCTTAGGTTAAGTTAGGTTGAATTAATCATAAAATTGAATCACTCTAGGATTATATAAAAATGGATTTTTTCAGCTTTATGATAACATTAAGTAGTAATTTTTGTCTTCTTCCAGTTCTTGTGAAGCCTAGGTTTATTATCAAAAGCCAGGTTTATACAATGTTAACAAATTAAAAAAATGCAATAACCTGAAACATATATATCACTAAAAAATAAAGTACGATTTCTAGAGAAATGTTAGTTTGACAACATTTAAAAAATATTTCAAATGACTAGAGTATCAAATATCTAATTGTTTGTTTTCGTATCTGGTAGCGGTTAAAAGGATTTTAGCGCTTCCTTCTCCGCTGCACGCATGTGTCCAGCACGAAGTGAAGTGAAAGTGCGCAGTCGGTGGACAATAAGTTACTTTATTTAAAACGTTTTGCTTATTATCAAGAAATAAAGAATCTTAATAAAAATGTAGCTGATTTAAAATCTAATTCAATAACAACATGCCTTTCGTATTAGCCAAAAATATTATATGCTTTAAAAAAAAACGATAACTCGAACGTCAAATTTTTTTTCCCCGGCGATTAAATTGTAATTTTTTGTCTTGTATAATATAAAGTTTTTTAAAAATCCTTTCGATTAAGAATCAATTGGAGCATTTCATGTATGCGCATATTTTTTCCGGGGATATATATAAGATGTATCGAGTGTCAAAATCGTATCTAAAACACAATATTTGTCCAATCTGGTCTTAAGTTTCAGTATATTACCATTTAGCAAACGGGTTGGTAATCACAGTATAGTATAGGATGGGTTATTGAGGTCTCGCAGTTTATATATAGATGTAGATCAGATAAAAATATGGAAAAGCAGCATTCCTTTTTAAAAACTTAACATGACCTATAATATATTTTATTTTATTTTTATGAGATATATTTTAGTGAAATTTTAAGGCATGCAGGATTAATGAATGCCGTTCAGAAAAATACAAAACACGCAGCATTGGCCGATCCGTGGGTTGAACAATGAGCACTTTGCCCTGCGGGAGATCTCGTTTCGCCAAATCGGTGACCCTACGAGGCGCGTTCTTCAGACCCTCCTCATAGCGTGATCAAAGATGTCAATCGATGCCGACGCGGGACATAAGTCACACAGTTTACATTTTCCTGCGCACTTAGGTAACAACAAGGAGAACCTAAGATTGTTGTGAACTTTCTGCTTGCTACTTACCTATAACCAAAAAACTGTACTGCATACTATAGTACGTACTTATGCGACGAAACGTAGTAAATAGTATTGTGATGGCGCTGTCGTCGCGCCACAAGCGAAATACACCGAAGCCTAAATCACGCTATCAACATTCCGAATCATAAACAGCATATATATAACATCTCCGAATTATCACTCGGAGTGTTGGCCGCTCCCCGGGCAGAACACCTTGCCCGGTGGGAGATCTCCCTTTTCCTACCACGGCCACAGTGGTGACCATCCGACGTGATCTGAACACGCAACCAAACAACCTTCGGAAACTTCATGAGAAACTTCACCGGAGATTCAAATATTAATAATAATGTCCTCCAGGTCGAATTCCGGTCACGGCGGCTAAGCTCAACGCACATCAGCCATCTACTCAGGATAGGATTACAGGGCGTGAACAAACACAGGTGCCCTCTCTAGTCTCAATTCTCTCACTCTCTTAGTCCGATGGGACGGTAATCCGACACGTCCGGAGAGAGATCAGGTGCAAGATTTACGTGCTTTCCTGACTCCGGACTGCTACTGCGAATGTCTCGACAGAAAAACTGAATAACTGTTACTATTACTACTTTATACGTGGTAGCGCCACGCTGCAGCTATATTATGGTGGCAGCACGAATGGCTCGGCTCAAACGGACTACGCTCTCACACAATACCAACGTTAAAAATAGTAGCCTAATGATGCTGAGTGTAGAGATCCGGAGACCCGTTTTACTTAAAACGAGGCATTCGATCTTAGTCCTCTGGCATTACAACACATCTGCATTTTGATTTTTAATAGAGGATATACGTAAATATCTATGGGCCACAGCATTCACTTATCATCAAGTAGACTATGTGCTCATTTTTCACCCTTTTTCTATTTAAAAAAAACCTAACTGATTTTGATCAGCAGTTGTGCTTGCGACTTGACACTAGATCAACAAGGCAATCAGTGAACCTGCGTAATCTATATATTTAGTAGTCAGTAAAAATTACAAATTCAAACCAATTTTATTTGCAATTAATTTCTACTAATTTGCAGTTATAATCATCAATCCACTTTCTAAACTAGCACCGATCTACCTAGTAGTATCTGGTACTTAATTTTAATCATTAGGTACAGGGCCGCGAGATCCAAGTACAGTTGTATTTTGGGTGCTATTAGCAAAAGGTTAGGAGTCGTTTTATCAAACTGACAAAATAGTATGCCAACGTAAGACGTAGGCTACAAGAGATATTTGAAGGTGGAGGCCACAGCGGGGTC
Organism: Parnassius apollo; assembly: GCA_907164705.1. Classification (NCBI taxonomy): domain Eukaryota; kingdom Metazoa; phylum Arthropoda; class Insecta; order Lepidoptera; family Papilionidae; genus Parnassius; species Parnassius apollo. Next base: position 892,863 of record CAJQZP010000008.1, read on the forward strand.
ACAGTCCGGCCTTTGTTATTGCATAACTCCGATATATCGATTCTACAACGTTTAGTATAAATTATGCATGGTTTGTACTTGAGACCAAAGAAATTGAATAGAGTAACGTTTCAAAATTAATGTGGTTGTTTTTTTTTATAAAATTAAAAAAAAAAACAGTTAAGCTATTGGACCAGACTACTACAGCCCATTGATAATTTGATCAAACTTCAAACAAAGAAAGTTGCAGATGCCTTGTCTTCCCTGAGGACTAATATGGAATTAATCACTACTTGTAATTATAATGGATCTATACCCTCAAGACTAGAAAACAGCAGTGTCGTATTATTTACAAAAGCAAATATCTGCCCAGGGTTATACGTGGGAGAGTCTCTCACGCTGCAGCTACATTATGGTTGTAGCACGAATGGATCAGCTCGAAACACCACATACTTACAGATTACCGTCATAAAACAGCAGCTTATGTGGCTGTCTTTCGTATGTGAGTGTAGAAAACTGAAGATAATGCATCTGCATTTTGAATTTTAATCGAGGATAGATGAGAGACGGCCACAGCATCCATTGACCATCAAGTGGACTGTGTGCATTTTGATCACCGTTACTCTATAAAAAAATGCTTCTTAGCGATTGCTTTTCGGCAGCCTTTATGTGTTGTTATGTTGCTTGACATCCAAGTAAGTAAAAAATATTAGGTACTATATTTTGTTTATATACATTATTTGGGGTATGTACATATTATTTTCGCTTCCATACTCGTACCCTTTTACGTTGTTTTGATATATAAATGTTTTTAGTTTTGATAAATCTAAAAGATAGCTTCAAATTTTTCTACAATTAACCTCATGGCCTTTTTATTTTTAATATACAACCTGTACGAAGTCTAAAAGGCCGATTGGTTAAAACTTTTACGAGTATGTATGTCTCACATGCAGTTTAACCTTGTATCTGCGATATGAGATACGTATGGCATTGAGAGGAATGTTTTGTGTCTCTATGAATGTATCATCTTAAAAGCGTGATAAATAGGCTCATACGACCTATAATTCATAATAATTAAATATTCATAATAATATAATATATAGTGCACGAATGCGTGCGAAAGTACAGGTTTAATATTCCGATGGGACGGCAATCCAGGGCAAAGGGAGAGAGATCAAGCGGAAGATCAAGGGCTTTACGTGTTATCCGAGCCTTGGGGGTTACAAAAAATTCAGTAAATTATTTTGGTCCGACCCGGGATCGAAACGAGATCCTATGATCAATGGTCGCGTTTATGACCGCAAGACCGAGGAGACAGTCAATAGTCTTAGTTCATACCCTATTAGGAAACAAGAAATTCTTAATCTAGCCATGGATTCAAGAAGTTTATTAAGCTTCTTGAGTGCACTCAAAAGACTGATAAGGAATAAGTCAACAATATCGATACAAGTAAGTACAGGTACTATCTATTAATTACTAAGTAAGTATCGATGTTTGTTTCGACGCTATTATAATAGACTTTTCCAATAAATTAAACATTTTTAAAATTTTCACAAATTAAATACGCTTGAATTGAAATAAGAAAGGGAATTATTGAAATTTCCGGAAAATGTTATTTTTCGACGGATGAAATTAAAATTTGTTTGTCATTGTATAAACTACTCTAATTGGGATTCAAATCCGCGACTCAGCTACTCTAACCCCTAAACCATCCGGTTTTTATTTAGAAAACTATATTTGTTTACACTACGTTCGCATACATTATGCTACGTGTCATATCTATGCTGATATTTGGTTATTCTTATACACAAGGTTCTTTTAAATTTAATCGTTTTACATTAATACGGAACTGGTGAATGTCACGATCATCTTGCCTTGGTGAAGCACCTAAGGACAGTAACAAACTGAGTTCCCGATACAGTTCACGATGTGCTTAAATTGTGACTCACTGACCTCCACATATACCAGTAAGATGAACTTGCTATGCCCTACAAAATGTTTGTGCCGATTTGAAGCGCCGCCATTGAGTGTACCGGGAACTAAATTCGCCATAATTTGCAAATGGCGGTTGTTTTGCTCAAAACTTTTAAGATTTTGAATGAGAAAAAGAGTATGTTGTCATGTTACTAAAATTATAAAAAGTATTTTTAGTAATATTGACAGTTTAAGATTATTTACCAGACGGAGAATGTGGTAACTTTCCACAAGTAAGGGGATTTACAGTTTATATCAAAAAATTAAAATTATTTAATAATTAAGGCTCTTAAAAATCTATCACTTATCTTATTTAATGTAATTATTAACATGTATGGATTGAATTACCTATTTTTGATAAACAATAAAATTCAATAGGGTTGACGAGCTCCCTGTTGATAATACTTGCCGATATTTTTAATTCTAATTGTACCTATGGATATTGTTTAAATAGGCGTAATATTTTTGCAGCTTACTGATTAAAAAACTCTTATTGACTTAAAAAAAAGCTACTCCCTCAACTAACTCCAAGGCTTTAGGCTGTGATGAAATAAGTAGATTCGTGATAGTCAACAAACTGGTATATTCACCCTGCTGTCATCTGCATTATTAATTATTGAGTTGACTCTGAACAGTATCTAACTCTCTGGAAAAAGGCTTTTATCAGACCTCTTTGAAAGTACCTAATCCTACGTTATTTAGTCACCTTCGTCCCATGTTTAAACATAACCTACTGATTGCTTATTAGTAAGGGTTTCGTTACAGTCACATTACCACTACAGCATTACTTAAAGTTACCGAAGATATCAGACATGGTATGGAAAACAAGAAAGATACTGTATTGGTGATTGTTGATTTTTTTAATCTTAAAAAGAAATAAGGTTAAAGTAAAAATAAAATTAAAGAAGTAAGGTTACCAAACGAGTGTGCTTAATAACCTTACCTTACCTATCTTTACCTTTCTTACTTAGTTCTCGTGATGAAGCAAATGCTGTGGCCCGAAGAAATCCAAATTATAGTCAACCAAATCTAAGAAATACCTTTTGACCTTTCACATTAATCATCCCGCAATAACTTTGTACAAGCGTACTCACACGATTGAAAATAACCTTTTACGTAAATCTGAAGAATTATCTATATTTCATTACAATGTGTATAGTTTTTTATTACTATTTTAAATTCGAATCTTTCAAACAAAGCAAAATATTGAAAAATAACCAGTATCAACTTTTTTACTTGACGTCGTTTCAATGATATGTCGATATGTACCGTACTTACCGTAGTGTTTAGATGATTAAGATTCATTGTTATGCAAATAATCGACAAAAATATTCAAATAATCGGTAAAACTATTAAAATAATCGAACTATTAATTTTTTTAATGTATTATTTGTTTAATTAAACTATTATTTTTAAAATTCTTTAAATTAGATGAATCGTGAATAAAACAAGTTATTTTTTTACTTTGTCAACGTAAATTTAAAAAAAAATCATATACAAGGCCGCGCTGAAAAAACCACTACGTAATTTCAATCTCCCCCATTTCGGGAGCTTACTGTGCTTAATTATGTGATTTTGTGTTTGTCTTCTTATTTTGTGACTCGGCTTTAACTTTTTGGACTGTTTCTTCTATATTCGTTGAAGCATGTGCCCATGTCACAAAGGATGATTGGGCAAAAGTGGTAGAAAAAACAAAAAATTGATTACAGATGTCTTTGAAAGAGACATTAATTTTTACTGCATTATTGAAAATCAATTAATAGATAATTAATCTAAACAATGACAGCTCAACTAGTTTTACTAAAAGTGATTGAATAAATTTATTTTTAATCTAATTTCAATCTTAACTTTGCCTCTAGAAATAAGCACTAACAACAAATACAAAGAAACTGATAAATCTTGTGTTTTAAATTATCCGTTTTTAATTTATTTTGGTATTATTCAAACCAAACTGTAAATGATTACCAAGTCTAAATAGTATATATCGATTTTTTTAAGAATCGAATATTGTACGTTCCCGTTTCTTGATTGGCATGCTTGGTGCAATAAGTCTGACACCTGTCAAAATGTATTTCCTATATTTGGTTGACTATAAGAATCAACATTCAGGGGCGTTGTCACCCCTGGCAACTAAGATGGAAATGGAACAAAAATTTAAAGTGCAAGGACAGTAAGTGGTCGGCTTTTACTCTTTATTAAAAGTTTAATTTTTTGAACGTTTTGAGTAGAATGATGAATATCATGAACTCAAATAACAACTATAATGTCGTCATAATAGTTACCTTAAAAAGTTCAACTTATATGGGAACCGCCCCTAAAGTATAAAAAACCTATAAGTATAAAGAACCTATTTATATAAAAAAGACTCATATATAAATACGTTTACAATTGACAAAGATATTGTGTAACATACAAAAAACTACGTACAGTGGAATTGAGAACTTCCTTCTTGTTCGAAGTCGGCTAAATATACATCATCATCATCATTACAGCCCTTCACAGGTCCACTGCTGAACATAGGCCTCCCCCAAGGTATGCCACAAATCACGGTCCTGAGCCACCTGCATCAATCGACTTCCTGCATGTCTTACCAGGTCGTCACTCCATCTAGTGGGGGGTCGCCATACATTCGCTTACCGGTACGAGGCTGCCACTCGAGGACCTTTTTTCCCCAACAGTTGTCGGTTGTTCGAGCTATATGGCCGGCCCATTGCCACTTTAGCTTACTAATCCGTTGGGCTATGTCGGTCACTCTGGTTCTACTGTGGATATCCTCATTTCTAAATTTATCACGCAGAGAAACTCCAAGCATAGCCCTCTCCATAGATCGCTGAGCGACTTTGAGCGTTCTCATACGGCCAGCAGTGAAGGACCACGTCTCGGTTCCGTAGGTCATCACTGGCAACACGCACTGGTTGTACAACTTGTTTCTTTTGAGGTATACCTGATAAGAAGATGCGTCGTAATTTCCCGAAGGCTGCCCTGCCGAGTTGAATCCGTCGATTGACCTCTCGGTCGAAGTTGGACATCAACAACTTCGAGCTTAGTGCTCCCAACAACTATCGGCATAGGTGTGACATGGACATTAAACATGGTCTTTGTTTTGTCCATGTTCATCTCAAGACCTATCCGTGAGAGGCACTATTGAGGTCATTGAGCATAGTCATAGTGCTTTAGTCCTCCAGCGATTCTGCCATAAGGACTATATCGTCAGCAAATCGAAGGTGAGTGATGTACTCGTCATTGATGTTAATACCGTGTCCTTTCCAGTCAAGTAGCTTGAAAATGTCTTCCAATGCAGCGGTGAAGTTTCGGGGAAATCACGTCACCTTGTCTTACACCTCTCTGCAGTTGGATAAGTTTCGTACTCTGTTTCTGTACTCGGATATCCATCGTAGCCCTACTGTACAAACACTTCAGTACTTCGATATACCGACAGTCAACTTGGCACCGCTGAGGAGACTGTAGCACCGCCCCAATTTCGACGGAATCAAAGGCTTTCTCATAGTTCACATACGCCAGGCAAAGTGGCAGATTGTACTCTTCGGACTTCTGCACAATTTGCCGAAGGGTATGTATGTGGTCTATGGTACTAAAGCCTTTTTCGGAAACGACTTGTTCGGGAGGCTGGAAGTCGTCAAGTCACTACAGAGATATAAATAACTCTATAAAATATTTACAACAATAAAATAAACTAAAAGTAAAATTGTTAAAATGGGACTGTTGTTTTAGATTTAGTTTGACCAACTATCCATTATTAATTATTATATTTGTTCCTTTAAAAAATTACAACTGAGTGTGTCGACGTGTCTTCTCCTGTTATGTAGAATAGAACTACGAAAACGACTTATATTGTATATTAATGTTAAATGTAGATAGTATGGCGTCTATTTAAAGACATTGTAACTGCAACCCAGCTATTGGCACGTTCCTATATTACACTCAGATCAGAGGCAAATTATTGTATATAATAATATACAAAAAACTGACCATGATCAAACAAAATTTTAATTTTTTAAATGGACATAAATCTATGTTTATCAATTCATTTTTTTCATCTGTCTCCCTCCCACAATCGCGTGCATCACTGTGTGTTCAATATGACCGCTAGCATACATAAATAATAATAATAATTTTACGAATTTTATCGTTTTGACTTTATTTTTAATTACCGTCCTTCCGGGTGCTTTACAGCACCCATGGTTACGAAGGGGACTATATGACTTGTAAATGTAGAAATTATTGTGCCATCACTCGGTTTAACGTGTAGTGGATAACCACTACCCAATATCTTCCCGTGGGTGTCATAGGAGGCGACGGAGCGAATCTTACTAGAAGATGGGCAACAGTGTTATTCTAATAACAACCAGCAGTTGTCAAACCCGCCTGCCAAGCTTAGCAACTATGCCAAATATCCCTTTTTTATAGAAGAGGGGGCAAACGAGCATGCGGCTCACCTGATGTTAGGTGACTACCACCGCCCATGATCAACCGCAACACCAGGGGAATTGCAGGTGCATTGCCGGCCCTTTAGAAGGAGTAAGCTCTTTTCTTGAAGGTGCCCAGGTCATATTGGTCCGGAAAAATCGCCGGTGGTAAACTATTCCACAGAGAGGTCGTATGCGGAAGAAAACTCCTTTTGAAACGTATAGTGGTGGACGCCAAGCATCCAGATGCGTTCACGAAATTTGGCGGATGGGATTAATCCGAACAATTCCTCAGAGCACTCCCCACGGTATATGCGAAAGAAAATGCAAAGAGATGCAACATCTCGTCGCAGCGCCACTTAATCGAGCCGATTGGAAAGCACTCTGCGCTAGACGCGGTCAAGTGGAAGGAGCAAGTGGTACTGGAGAGCTCCAGCCCAGAGATGGGAACAGCCAATAATGTGCGGCCGAACCTGCGCCTTGTAAAGTTGCAGGCGGTGTACCGGCATGATATACTGTCCCGCTCTGCTGAGAACGCCAAGCTTATTAGAAGCCAATTTGGCCTCTTCCAAATGATCACGAAACTGCACGTCACGCGATATGTCGACGCCGAGGATTCCGATAATGGCTGAGGCAACAAGGGGAGTGCCTTGAAACTGAGGAGATACGACAAAGGGGTTCTTTTTAGCGGTTAACGCGCAAACTTGTGTCTTCTGGGGGTTAAACTGGACTAGATTTAGTCGCCCCCAATCCGAGACTCTGTTCAGCAAAGACTCGACTTCAGACACAAGTTTGTCCCAGTACTCGTAGACGTTTTCCCGAGAAATATTGGCTCAGCCGGTGTAAAGAGCATCAGAGCTGTCATCTGCATAGCAATGCATGTTACGGGTTTGCAACATATCATTGATATGCAGAAGAAACAGCGTTGGCGATAGCACGCAGCCTCGTGTAACACCAGCATTAATAGGCTTGTAATCGGAGCTTGCACCGTCTACAACGACCTTGATGCTCCGATCTGCAAGAAAGCCGGTGATCCAATCGCACAATTTGTCGGGAAGCCCCTAGGAAGGGAGCTTCGAAAGAAGCTCTTTGTGCCAAACCCGATCGCAGGCCTTCGCAATGTCCTTTTTAAAAGTAGGCTTATGTTCAGTAGTGGACCTTAATAGGTTCTAATAATAATAATTCCATCACGTTATAAGAACGAAATTTTGTTGCTTTATATAATAACATAAAATTAAAACAATTAAACTAATATTGTATAAAAAGGGTTATTACAATATTAAAGAAATATCGGATGACAATAAACCCTGGGAATGACTCGATCGCTACCATGCTACTCGTATTTCTATTGCATGCCTCAAGCGCAAAGCGCGTAGGTATGTTCTACTAGCGCTTAAAAATCAAGTATCCAGCGTTTTGTCGCGTGAAATCATATCTAACAATCATATTGAACATATAAACGATATAAAAACCATATTGTCAGAAAGATAAATTATTGTTGAACAATTATTTTTTTCAAGCGATTAATTGCTATTTTTACATTAAAAATTACTTTTAGTGGCTTGTCGTGTATTATCACGTCCGCATGGAGGGGTAGATACGATAACTTTGAAATATCAATTGTTCAATTAAATCTATTTTTAATCTATTCATCTTTCATCTATCATGTGGAAAGCCATGGAGTGTAAATGACTGTTTAATTTTATTTTGTTTAGTAATAATCATTTTTTTTCGGCTGAAGAAATCCGAAATTTTCGGTGTTTGCGCAGCCTTGTACCTAATATATTTTACTAAATGCAGATACAGACACTGACTCACTACGGACTCGGCTATAGAGTAATATTTATATTGCCCTGGGCTCGGCTACCGCGCCGTCGCGAGTGGATTACTGTATCGTTTGTTTACAGCGGCTCGTGATAAAAAATATCGATCGCTGCGCTATAGAAATACAAAATATTTCAAAAACCAAATTTGATACATATTGGACAAGGTAAGATATTATTATTATTTTTGTAATCACAGATTTTCATTACAATATATTGTTTCGCTAAAAGTAAATAGGATTTATATAAAAATATACTTATACGTCTTGGACTTTATGGAGTGACATGAAGGTTTACTTTAGTGAATTCTAAATTAAAATACTGGTTATGCATGCTGAGATGCAAAACTTTTTGAAACTGAAATAGTTGATGAGAAAAATATTATTAATTAGTAAAGTACAAAAACCTAAAAATTAAAGTGAGTTGATTTGGATCGTTTTAAGATAATTCTGTAAAAAGTTATTTCAATTAACAATAATCCAAATTTTTTGAATCTCAATAATAATAACATAGTACAACTAAAAAATATATTTTCTATTGTTGATTGAGAATTTTTTTCTATATTTTTTTCACGATCATATTATGAGCATTATGAGTCGTGCACTTTTGGATTTTCAAAATTTTTTTTATTAACTTTGACTTAAAATTAGAAGTGATAGTAACAAGGATGGATATTTATGAAAACTTGTCTATTTAAAATACTTTAAAAATTTGCCGTATAACATGAGCGCTTAAAACATGCACATTTGGATTTACCTAAAGTTTTTTTTAATTTGTTTTGTATTGTTAATTATTCTGTAACTTTAATGACCTATTTTTAAAAAAAATGTCTCGCTGGGTTTCTAGCTGGTTTTTCCCAAGACAGAGGTATTTTCCGAACCAGCGGTATATTAAACTTAAGAGTGACTTCCAATAAGTATTATTTCTATTTTAATTTCTATTACAACATATTTTAAATAAAATTAATTACATTAAATATATTTGTAACATAAAGTACAACTATTTAGTTATTACCGTAGTTTTAATTCAATATATTTATAGACTATTTCGTGTCGTTGCGGAGACGAGCACGAAATATAGCGTGCCAATGCCATTCAGTGCTTATTAAAATGCTTTTTCAATCGAAAACAGATCACAAGTTCTAATCTGAGGCTATTGTGCTAGATAGATTATGCACTTTTTTATAGAAGAAGGGGAGACGAGCATGCGGCTTACATGATGGTAAATGACTACTGTCGCCCATGGACGACTACAACGTTTTGTTATTCGTGTTTTTGTTTTTAAATACTCGTAAAGCACGTGGTAGAGCCACGCTGCAGTTATATTAGTAGTATAATTGTAGCACAAATGGGTCGGCTCAACATGAGAAGGACCACGCTCTCATAGAATACCAGCGTAAAATAGCATATTGTATACTCGTATAAGATAGCAGAGGATAGATGTAGATGTCTATGGGCCACAGCAACGAGTTATCATCGGGTGGACTGTGTGCTCGTTTGTCACCCTTATCTTATAAAAAGTAGGCTCCGTTCTTGGATTTCTTAATTTACAAAATAGCATACGGTTTACCATGAACCGCCCATGAACAACTGCATCATCTGGAGAATTACCAACACGTTTCCGGCGTTTTAAATAAAGTTGACTCTTTTCTTGAAGATCCCTAACTACCGAAATCCTAACATCTTAGTCCTATGGGGTGATATTGCATCTACATTTTGATTCTAAAACGTTGATTTTGGTAATATTAACCTTAGAAGTTTTCACCAGTAATCGCTTCTAAAGTAAGAGTAATCTCTTTGTGGCAATGCCAACCCATAGAATTCTTATTCAAACCAGAAAAAAAAACATGACGTTGTTGGGTTTATGGGGACACCAGTAAATACACTTAAAAACATGTTTTTTATCACCTGACGTTGTTGGGTTTATGGAGACACCAGTAAATGCACTTAAAAACATGTTTTTTATCACCTGACGTTGTTGGGTTTATGGGGACACCAGTAAATACACTTAAAAACATGTTTTTTATCACCTGACGTTGTTGGGTTTATGGGGACAACAGTAAATGCACTTAAAAACATGTTTTTTATCACCTGACGTTGTTGGGTTTATGGGGACACCAGTAAATACACTTAAAAACATGTTTTTTATCACCTGATTGGGGACACCAGACCAAAACTGTATCCCCTAACGTTGTTGGGTTTATGGAGACACCAGTAAATACACTTAAAAACATGTTTTTTATCACCTGACGTTGTTGGGTTTATGGGGACACCAGTAAATACACTTAATAACCTTTCATTAATTCTTGTATGTTAAATAGCGAGGTTAATAATCTATGATGACAGGCTTCTGAATAATAACCGGCCAAGTGCGAGTCGAGCTCGCACACGAAGGGTTCCGTAACGCAAAACACGTTCGCAAAACGCGTTTCTTGTAGGGGAGCCCCTTTATTTTTAATTTATTTTAATTTTTATTATTTTTTGTTATAGCGGCAACAGAAACACATATGCTGTGATAACTTCAATCGTATACCTATTGCGGATCTTGAGTACATGGTAGAGCCTACCACGTATCTCGCTGCAGCTATATTATGGTTGTAGCACGAATGGGTCGACGCAAATAGTAGTTTCATACTACTGTGTTTGTTATGATAGAGATCCAGGGACCGATTTTTACTGGAAATGAGGCATTCCATCTTAGTCCTCAGGAGTGACAACACGTCTGCGTTTTGATTCTTAGTCTAGAATAAATGTAGATGTCTATGGGCCACAGCATCAACTTAAGATAAGGGGAACTATGTGCTCGCTTGTCACCCTTATTCTATAAAAAAAACAGCTCGCTGACGGACAGACGGATGGATGGACGGTCGTCCGGACGAACAGCGAAGGCTTAGTAACAGAGTCTCGTTGGTTACCCTTTCGATACGGAACCCTAAAACTGAATGCGATGCACGATAGTGGATGCTAATAATAAGTTCACTGAAATAAATAATGTGTAGAGCGTCCGTTCATGGGAGCTGGCGAACTAGGTCAAACTCCTTTAATGTAGCGTCGATTTATGAAGCCCCCGTCGAAGAAATATCTCCCGTCAGAGTTGGACTAAAGTGTTGGACAATCCCCATAGCTATTGTTTTTTAATGTCATTATCGGATTCCGAAGAATTCAATAATACAGATGATGTCAATTGAAAAGGATAGTTACATATAAATTTATACAAACGTTGATTTGAATTATTTTTCACATTCCTTTATTAACATCCTAAAAAACGTAGGATATAAGCCCTTTAAGGTTCTTTATATTCTTTATATCATCTGACTACAGTTTAAACTTTAAACATTTTTTTTATTAATAACAAAAGATATATCTAAGAACCATTGAAATAACTTTTATATGATTAATTTTGTTTGCTGACCTTGCAATTGTGCCTCTGTATATTCGTGAAGGCTTGCGACACTACAGTATATCCTACAAAAAAGACAGCTTCCAATGGTGAATAAATCCTTTTAACTGGAACCGAGGTATTCCATCGTAGTTATCAAGGGTGACAACGCATCTGTGTTTTGATTCATAATGGAGGATAGATGTAGATGTCTATGGGCCACAGCACAGCATTCACATACGATCGAGTGGACTCTGAGCTCGTTTCTCACTTTTATTTTAAAAGTAAATATTTAAAAGACGTAAACGAGGTCAAATCAAGCTGCCTAGTGAACACCCTCATTACTACTTAATTTGTAACGTAACGCAATTCATGTTGATAACTAGGTGTAACATAGTAAAAGGTGCGCCGAAAGCGTCATGACGTCATAAATCGATCGAAGTCAATCAAAACATTGCATTGCTGTCGGTATTGCATAGTCAAATTGTGACTGTAATTTTTTTAAACTTAAAATTTTTATAGAATAAAGACGACAAATGGCACGTAGTCCATCTGAGGGTTAGTAAATGCTGTGATCGACCGATCATCCCTCATTAGCATTATAGCAGATGCGTTGTCACTCCTGAGAACTAAGTTGGAATGCCTCAAAACGGGACATTTATATATTTTTTATAGTTTTCTGTTAGCTTCGATGATTGTAAAAAACCAATATGGCTGACGTGGCTGAGCAGAAAAACGCGTGACGTGGTTGACCGAAGTGAGAGGGTTGATCATTGACAGACCTCTCACGCAAGTCTTATTTAGACTGAGCCGGGTTTACACACTTACTAAGTACTGGTAAGCGTCCACAAGTACAAGCGTATAAATTGGGTTGCTTAGCTTGGCATGCGTGAACTTGGAGAAACTTGCCGCCTTCCGATCAAATGTCGGTTTTTGAACACAAATCAAAGGGTGTTGCAACGCATTCACACGTTTGTGCGCCTTGTGATCTGATCCGATGATAAAGATAAAAAGAAAGTGATGGATGCCTGGAGAAGTCTTCCCGAATTAATGTAAAAGCCGATAAAACAATTAGCAGCTAAAACTGAAATATGGATCAAGACTTTCTGCAAACATTTAAAGGAACCAAAACGCATTGGCTGAAATAAGTTCGGTGTTCACCACGCTTGTCCGTTCAGAGCAACCGATCTCGAGCATGACTTCCAAATGCGAGATTAGTATTTGTAAATTCTTGTGTCTTTTGGAAGGTTGCTAAGACTTAGCAAGCGTGTACACTTAGCATTTTGTATCCTTTTTATCATTCTAAAACTTTAATCAAATTGCAGAAGGGATAGAGAGGTTTTGACATCAGTAATTTTATCCAACACAAGTATTTAAAAATACGCTAGTAACCGCATATTGTTGATGCATTGATATTAAAACACCAGATGTTAACTATTGTTATGACGCAATTTGAATGGCTGACGATCCAATGGAATCCAATGCGCTTATCAACCTTGTACAGCGTCGTGAGGCAAAATAAAATGTCTTTTATGCTGCAGGTGTCCATGTACCTTCAAGCAAAGAAGGCTACAGATGTGTTTGATACTAAGGTAGAATGCCTCACAGCCTATAACTATCCGGCTCTCTATATCCTTCGTATCAGAACATAGCACTGTACACATAACCCTGTCGCGATAAATGGGAGAGAGGGAGGTCCTCCTGGGCAAAAAAGGAGCCCTACCACCTATTAATGTCCCTTCGGTACGTTCGGGAACAAACTGACACATCGTTGCTGCAGCAATACGCCCTGGCTCTGCCAAGTACAACTGAATGAACTGAACTAACTTACACTTATATACAAGTACACTGTCACAAGTAGGACAGTAGAAAAAATAAATAGAATAGTCATTAATGAAATTTAGAGTGAAATAATGCTGGTATACGGAAGACCAGGTACGACGTCTCAGACAATTATCTATTGTACAAAACACGGAATTAATTAATGCATAATAAATATCTATAAAGCGACTAGGGAATGTGTAAACATCTTTGTAATACATCAATAGGAACTTACGGCATATAAAATGATAGGACAAGCACAAGCCAGCAGTTCATGGACGGTTAAAGAGGAGTGTACAGCTATGAAGAGCTTAGTACAACTTTGTCTGCTTTGTTGGGTGTTTGCAGTTGGGAGCAATCCCGTGAGTGTAAATTACGTTTTTAATACTGATAAGCACTATTATTTTATTATTCTGTTAGGTCTTTAAAATTGTACGCCGAAACCCTCCCGCTTGATCTAGTTGACTTAAATGCAACTGCTGATCATTAGGTCCCGTGTCGTGATACCAGGTTAGGTCAAAATCAGTTACTGGGTTTTTCTATCAAGAAGGTCTCAGTAGCAACCCAGAGCTCGGAAAGCACGACGATCCGTTGGTCCTATGCCTGCTCTCTCCGCGCTCGTGTTAGATCGTGTGCAATATAATCTAAGGAGATTTTCCTGCCAATTCCTTGTTTGATTTTCTTCTGTCATCTCTTACGACACACACGGGATGAAAAAAAACTGGTAATGTGCTGAGTTTGACTGTTATCACAGATCCGTAATCTAGGTATATCATATTGTTAATTTATTCCAGATTTTTCCAGCTTTATTTAAGGAGATATAATTAATAACACTTACTGCAAAGAAATTCACAAGCTTGTTAATAACCAGAAAAGTATCGTATCGTATTGTTGCACGCCATAATTAATGCCTGGTACATGCCGGGTGATTATTAGCGCCATCTAGTATCAAGTAGCACAAATAGGAGCGTTTTCTAGAAAATTCCTTGCTAGAACTTTTAACATGAACGATTACCCACTTATTGCTCGGGGGCAGCGATATGGAATAGTCAAAAACATTTAAGTAGGTAGTAGTACCTAATAGATCGGACATCAGTAACAAAATTGTCGTCTGTAACTTTTGTCCTATAATATATATCTCCGATTTTTGTCATGTGGTCTAAGTGACGTCGTCAAAAGGTCAAGACGCATTTTATTTTATAAATTTAAAATTATTTTTAAAGAAAATATGCCTGGTTGTGCATTAAAGTATTGTAAATCACGATATGGAGCAAAAAATTAACGTGATTTCGGTTTATTATCGTAAGAATAATGTTTATTTACCAAATAATCTTTAAATTTTATTATTTCTAATAGATTGTCCGAGAAGAAAGAAAAATTATTGTAATAAGTGCTCTCTGTTATCCAGTAACGTCAATATTTATTTATAAATATGTTAGTGATTAACGATGTGCCTTCAACGAATTTTAACCTTATGTTTAGTAGTGTCACCTACTGGGAAATAGCTAAAATGTTTTCTAAATAAATATTCAGTGTAGTATTGCTATATTTCGCTAGAGGGTGTAATACATGCGCGTGGTCACAGCTTTTGTATGAAAATGTTCCCAATGTCCGCTCTATAGTGTATATATATATTTAAATCTCTTTGGTAATAGTGAATTCACTTTCTCTGACACTATATACACATAACTCAAAAGATTTTCTCTTACTCACTACACTGTGTGCGTGGGTTAATTAATCCTGCACCGAAACCCTCGAACTTGTGATGCTGCTAGTGAATCATTGAAATGAATGAGGTTGGTGTTTGTGTCCACATTCTAAAAAGTAAAATATTTTCTCCACAGACCACTAATGAAGCTACAGTCACGACGGAGGCAGCAGTCTCAGAAGAAAAATCTGAAAAGTCGAGTACAATTAGATCCTGGAGCTATGAGGACTACACGTCTAAGGACTACGTGGAGTACCACAGTGTTAGCCTAATTGACATTTAGCAAACGTCAGCGCTTACAAAAAAAATTCAACGTTTAGTAGCGTGACTGTCACGTGACTTATTTATAAAATAAAAGTGGTGAACAAACTTACAGTCCACCTGATGGTAAGTACTTCTACAGCCCAAATATATCTGCAACCAACTTCAAATTAAGAAGTGTACAGGTGCGTTGTCGCATCTGAAGACTAAGATAGAAAGCTTCACAGTAAGTAATTATATTGGTTCTGTGTACCCTCCACACCTGAACAGCAGTGCAGGCACCGCTCTTTGGCGTCAGAAACAGGCGATGGAGTGTTATCAAACCAGACAGACTCTTAGGCAGAGAAGGATTCCTACCACCAGTAAAGTCGCTTTGATCGAGATAACTCATCCTTGCTGTAGCAATACGACGCCAAACTACATGAATAAAGATCAAACTTCACGTTGTTCTACCGTCTATCACGTAAAAATTTTTATCGTCATTATTGCGACCAATCAAAGTCCACTGCTGAACGTAGAGCTTCCCCGCATATTGCTCCTATGCTACAGTGTAATATTATTTCGGGTTGCTATCAGGAAGAGGTTTCTGCCCATCTTCTGTTTCCCTTGGTGCCTCTTACAAAGCCCAGTGTTGTTACAGCCAGTTTAGTTACGCTTCTGCGCGACAAGTACTGTCCTCCTGTGAGGAATGACCATATTTACATACTTGATAACTGCACTTGGGAGGCCTTGATGACCTTACCTGGCTGGCCTACAGTATCAGTACAGTATGGGCTGCACTTGGGAGGCCTTGACCTCCTTGATGCCTAGGAGGCCTCCCAGCAAATAATAATAATAATAGCATAAATAATAATAATTATTATTTTTTTATTTACGCTAGGTAAGGTCATCAAGGCCTCCCAAGTGCAGCCCATACTATACTGATACTGTAGCCCATAGACATCTACATCTATCGACAATTGAGAATGAAAATGCAGATGCGTTGTTACCCCTGAGGTACTTAGACATTTCCAGTATAAAGGCTCTCTGGTTCTCTACAGTCACCATAGGAAACACGGCAGCGAGAGTAAGGTTCTTCCTCGGTCAAGCCGTTCCATTCATGCAACAACTAAAATATAGCTACAGTATGGCTCTATCACGTACTGCTGGATAAAAGCCGTTCATTCATTTATTTATTACAGCCAGTCAAACGTCCACTTCTACATAGACCTCCCCCATAGATCGTCTCACAAGGGGGTATACTGCCATAATTGCCACACTTAACAGGCAGCTAAATCATTTTATTATTAGCTGTTTTTCAAGAAGATGCTGCTGCCCATTTCCCATTTCAGTTTTCTCTGTTGTTTCGAGCAGATTTGGAAGAGTGAGTGCATTGTCCAAGGCTATTGCGTGCTACGTCAGCCATCTTGTTTTGGAGTATCAGGAAACTGCACGTACAGTACACCTAGTAACATCTCCCATAATATGGTCAAGGCCCGACCTGGGAATCGAACTGAGGAACCCCTACGCCCGTCGCCCAACCATTTTCTGGTGTAGTGTGTTAGTGAGCTCTGCACTGAATCCCTCAAACTTATTATGCTTGTGATTCTCTCAATTGCCATCCCATGGTTTTATATTCGGCAAGTATTCTAATGTATTAAAGTAATGGATATATTCTAAAGTGTAAATTATTATTTTTAACACAGACCACTAATGAAGCTACAGGCACGACCGAATCAGAACTCTCAGAAGGAACATCTGAAGAATCAAGTACAACTGAATCCTTGAATTTTGAGGACTACACGTCTAAATATTTCGTGGAGGCGCTATTGAAAAATATTACTCGGGATAAGATACAAGCCTTTAGGAAGGTGGCACAAATCCTTACTTTGCTGGGTGAACAGGTGCAACTGGATATATTTTTGTGACTTTGAGTTATGATAGTGTTGAACTGCGAAAAAATGGGAAATGCCACTAATCTTGTTCAACGTAGAAATATGTTACTGAGGGATATTCGATCATTATTATGCATGGTTTCAGTACTAGACTGATAAATACGGAAAGTTGCCCACTAGATGGAGTGTCACTCTGGTAAGATATGAGGGTAGTCGATGAATGCGGGTAGCTCAGGACCATGTTTTGTGGAATTCTTTAGGTGTGCCCTATTTTCTACAGTAGATGTCTGTAGGACATCTACTGTAGAAGTTAGTGCTAATAATAAGGTTTTGATAAATAAATTGCAATGTAGTTGTGACGGAAAGGTATCCATCATCTCATCAAAAAATAACTACTCGAAAATCTAGAATATCATATATCGATATAATCATCATCTCAATATAATCGTCTCGTTTACACAAGACGTTTAGTGTCCAGATCCGCGATGGGCTGCAGCGTCAAAGGTGCGAAATGTTTGTTACTACAGTCGCCACCGACCATGCGGGATAATTAGGGCAAATCCTTCCTATACCAGGAGAAATACATGTCCAGCAGTTGACATTCACGGGCTGATGAAGAAGAGGAAGAAGAAATAAATCAAAAATATTTTGGTCGTAATAGGAAAATGATCTCGTACCAGACAAGGTGCTCAGCCCAACGCTGAATGTGGTGGTACAGAGCATGTTCTATTTATACAGAGTAGTTTGAAACGTCGATAGCGTGATTTAGGCCTCGGTCCGTACACGCTTGTGTAACCATAATATTAATGAATAATAGTCGTAAGTCCTTTTTCCACTTTGAAAATGATTAGACCTACACAGATCTTTATTTACCAGTGGGCTGTCAGATTATCATATAGGTATTTATAAACTAAATTACTTTACGAGCTAACATTCCACCTACTTGTCATTGATTATTGCAAGACATAAACACCTACAATCTAACAACGAAGGTTTCTGAATTGTCGCCCCTAAAATGCTACGTAGCCTGTAATACTACTGCCTGTATTAATCTTTAAATTCCTTTAAAGATGTGTGGTACTGCTGATAGAATAGGCAAGAGATGGTTCCTACCCCGGTCGACAACTATGTAGAAAAGGAGCGGTGGTATGGAACACGTACAAACCGCTGAAATAAATAAAACGATTGATTTCCAGATAATTCCAACCATCCTGGGAGAACCACCCGTAAACAAATGTGAGAAGAAAATGCAGACACCCAAAGAAAAAAAAGCCACAACTACTCATAATGAAAATTAGATCATGTGTATTTTGTTTATGATTCCATACATTTCTTTACGTAGAAAAATGTAAAAATGCTATGCCAACTTCACACTTAGTTCGTGAATCGCGCGCAAAGACGCGAACATTGTGCGAACGCTTAGTGTGGAATCGATTCACAATTTCGCTCTTCCTTTGCGCATTGTTCACCGATTTTTGTCGTTTTTTGACAAGTCAATGGAAATCTCCCTTTGAATTTGCAAGGCTCTTTACAACTCACCGTTCAAGATGCTATTTAATATTCTAATAATCATATAGTAGTTTATGGGTTGATAAATTAAACCAAGAATAATCAACTTTATAATCAAATACTAAGATATTCATTATATTCAGAATGGATGTATATATCTATTATAATTAAAATGTTTGATACCTACTCATTACTCAATTAGGTATTTATTGTTAATTAATCATTTACAATAAATACCTACTTAATTATTAAGTATCTTATTTATTGAATAACGGAAGTTTATACTTACTACAATATTTTTGTACTACATTGAGTCACAATTTTCGTTTTCTCCAAACCTTATTGTTTTTTGCATTTAATAATACATTCACAATGATTCATAATTATGGTACACTGATGCACATAACAGGAGACGTACGGTAACTACTTCCATGTCCATCTCTTCATTATGCTATTTATGCTCAACTTTACGAAACCCTTCCAGTGTGAAGTTACCGCTTATTTCACGGTGTTTCTCTCCTGCGGCCATTCGTGATTCGTGGACTAAGTGTAGAACGGCCATTATGAAAATTAAAATTAAGATTATAAATCAAAAATAATTTATGATAAAATTTTCTTTAAATAAACACTTCAACACAATTAAGAGATATTTTATTTGTTCACGTATTAAAAGAAACTGAAGAACTTCTTGAAACATCACTGCCAACTTTCAGACTCCAGGCTGCTAATGAGAATAACTGATTTTTTGGTTCAACACGGGATTGATTTGAAGCAGTTGACTAGAAGATCAGCAGTCACACTTACTACAAAAAGACCAAAGAGGCAATCCGCCAAACGATTAATTTTAATGAATGTGGATGGAAGCACAACCGGGATTAATATGAGAATAACAGCATAGAGCATTTACGATCATTACAAACCAAATTTTTAGCCCATTTTATCTTGTACGTGATTGCCTCATCATAGTGCCAGAATCCGGAGTGGCTCAATTCAAACTATACTAGCGTCCTGCGGGTGCGACGGTTGGCCGAACCCGGCTGCATGTACCCGCCACGGTATCATGGCTTGGGATCCTCGCGTAACATAACACACACATAAACACTGATTTATGAGCAGTACTATTTAAGTCAATGTACCTCATCATCATCAACAGCCCTTTACAAGTCCAATGCTGAACATAGGCCTCCCCCAAAGAATGCCACAAAGCACGGTCTTGAGCTGAATCCACTGACTTCCTGGATATCTTATCAGGTCGTCACTCCATATAGTGGAAGGCCACCCTACACTTCGCTTACCAGTACAAGGCTGCCACTCGAGAACCTTTCTTCCTCATCGGTTATTGGTTCTTTGTGCAATATGATCACTCTCTTGCCACTTCAGCTAACTAAATCGTTGGGATATGCTGGTTACTCTAGTACTATTGCAGATATCCTCATTTTTACTTCTATCGATATATTAAAGTCATCTCTATAGCTCGTTGAGCGACCTTGAGCTTCCTCATACGGCTTGCAATGAAGGACCACGTTTCAGATCCATATGTCATCAGTAGCAACACGTACTGGTTGTACAATCTCTTTTTGAGGTTTTGAGGTAAATATGACGAGAAGATGTGTCGATTGATCTCTCCGTCGAAGTTTATACTAATCTTGAACTTCGAGCGTAATGCTCCCAACAAACTACTGGCATAGGTGAGATGGACGTTACATATGACCTTTATTTTGTCCATATTCATCTTAAGACATATCCCTTTGGAGACACTATTGGGGTCATTGCGCATAGTGCTTAGGGCGATTCTGCCATAACGACTATATCGTCCGCAAATGGAAGGTGAGTAATGTACTCGCCCTTGATATTAATACTGTATCTTTTTCAGTCCAGTAGCTTGAAAAGTTCTTCCAATGCACCGGTGAAGAGTTTCGGTGATTCAACATCACACTGTCTTACACCTCTCTGCAGTTGGATAGGATTCTTACTCTGGTTTTTTACCATCGTAGCCATCGTAGCCCTACAGTACAAAAACTTCAGCACTTCGATATACTGATAGTCAACTTGACACCGCTGCTGGGTCTGTAGCACCGCCCAAATTTCGACGGAATCAAAGACTTTTCTATAGTTCACATACGCGAGACCAAATCGCAGATTGAACTCTTGATCTACTGTACAATTTGCCGACGGGTATATATGTGGTCTTACTAGCTAACAAATAATAATGTCAATATGAATATAAAAAAAGTTACTTATTCAACAGATGATTCGTATGCAATTATGAATTTAAACTTGACAAATTAACTGCAAGTAAATATGTCAATATCTTGTGAGATGATATTAAAATACGTTTTAAAAAATTATATATTATAGACATAATTACACTTATAAGACTTAAAAGGTAGAGGGGCAAAATATACTGTGAATGAACTACAAATTACTTAAAAGTGATTTTGAAGAAAATAACCGACCTTGATTAACAAAGCGTAGGAAGTACCCAGCATCACTAGAAAAATTAAGTATCCTTAATATTTCCAGTGTATAAGGTTGTCGGATTAATAAATGGCTCTAATTAATCATGTTTCGATTTTTCTATTCAGCTAGTCTATCTTAGGATATTAATGACTTGTTTACCAGTGACGATATTTCATATTTAAACGATACTTATATTTAACCATGAAATAAGCTGACGATATTTATAAATAAAATAAACTAAATACATTAAAAGTTGATTAATTAAGAGGAAAAAGAATACATAAGAGCTTATAAAGTCTGTGCTAAGACATCATTTATCCAAGAATTTAAGTCACGTTTTCAGAAGCCATGTGGATTTTTTTAAACATTTATACATATAATGTTTATTATATTTCATTTATTATATACTCTTTTGCGTGGAATAAGAAATATAACAACTTCAAGGCAAGGATGTTGTTTTAATGGCTACATTATCACTTTGTCCTCTCTTTTTCCAGCCTTAGGGTTGAAATTGTTAAAATTTACATGGAACCACCACTGAAGTGTAACCTTTTTAAGATAATTTATAGCATCGAGTGTTACTTTGCAGAAATCCATTACATTAAAGATGTTAAAAATTAATTAGCTACTCGTAAGATCCGCGAATGAAATAAAATGACGTGTCTAGGACGGAACTAGGTCACAGTGTCGGAGCTAGACTTACGTATTTACTCCTACTACTTACCTATTTACCACTACTAACCTATTTAATAAAAGAAGAGTTACTTCAAGACACAGTCAGTTCATTTTGCATAGATCGGATCATAAACAATAATTAAAAAAGCTAAAGATACTCCGGGTTTACTAATGACATCGAGACGTCAGTCATCTCAGTTCCCCGTAACCATGGGTGCTGGAAAGTACCCGAAACATCGGGAATTAAAAATAATTCAAATTATACGCGATAAAATCCGTAAAAGTAGTTTTATCAATATAAAAAAAAGATTTGTTAAAATCAACTGAATCGTTTCCGAGAAATCGATGAACATACACAAACCTATGCGTCTAGTACAGAACCTTCTCGTTTTTTTACTCGGTTAACAAATAAACGAGGCGACTCCTAAAGACGGTATTATCGTTGACAAATAAATTGTTAACTAAAAAATTATTAACTTTAGTTCTACTACCACTACGTGTAGTAGTACATCCCATCATAAGTCCACTAATGAAAATCATCTATCACTACTAAACATATGCAGGTCTCCCCGTCTCAAAGCACCGTCCTGAGTTACCTGCATCCATCGACTTCCTACATCTCTTTACCTGCTCGTTACACCATCTAGTCAGCTAGTATGTGGCTGCTACTCAAGAACCTTTCTTACCCATCGGTTGTCGGTTATTCGTAATAATTAAAAACTTTCAAAAGATTTTAAAACAATTTTTATTTTATCACATTATTATGCTTTCGTAAGGTCCAATATATAGGAAATAAAAACCATTTATTCATTAGTAACTGGATCGTTGGGTATTTCTGCAGACGTGGAGGTATCAACAGCACTTGGTGGAGTCTGACCTATTACTCCCGGTATCACCTGTAAAAATAAGATCACAGGCTTTTCAAATTAATCTGTGTTCACAAAAATAATATATATTAGTAATAGTCTTAGTAAAAAAAAGTAAAATTTTAAATATTGTTTTTTGTTATAAGTACTGTTTATAGTTTCCATATGCATTTAGTAAGAAGCCGTTATTTAGACATTACAAACAGACACTTCAATGTTATTCAGTTGTATAGATTTACTTCGAAAAAAAGTCCCGCTCGCTTTCTTGCTGGTTCTTCTGAGGACAGAAGATTTTTCCGAACCAGTGGTAAAACCTTTTCTGCCCAGAATTCTGTCTGGGTAAGTACTATCTCAAGACTTATATCTGCTACAATACATCCACTGCTTTGCAAAAAAAGCAAAACAACCATACTATACGTGGTAGATCCATGCTGAAGTTATATTCGTAGTATAGTTGTAACACGAATGGGTCGGCTCTACCGGGGAAGCACCACGCTTTCACAGAATACCAGCGTCAAATAGTAGCTTAATGCTGTTGTGTTTCGAGTGGTGATTGTAGAGAACCGGAGACCCTTTTTACTAGAAACGAGTCTTAGTCCTCACGGGTGACAACGCATCTGCATTTTGATTCGTAATCAAGGATAGAAGTAGATGTCTATGGGCCGCAGCAACCACTTACCATCACGTGGACTGTGTTGTAATAAAATAAATAACGCAGTTTTATAAACGTAAATGGTTTTTATTTGAACACCTTGTGCACACCATGACAATTTATATAGAAGAAAGAGACAGGGTTACCAACACCAAAAATTAAATTAAGGTGAAATTACATTGCCATATTCTAACACCTCACCACACAATTAACGCCGAATTACACTATTTACAAAACAAATATATAAGTACTAAATTTTATCAATGTTATCTATACCACATTTTTTTAAGAAACGATTTATCAATTCTCTACTTAAAGATTTTGTAAGCATGTCAGCAGGTTGATCATTTGTTTTAACATATTTTAAACATATCGTTTTATTTTTAATTAATTCTTTTATAAAATGGTAACGGATATCAACATGTTTTAATCGTTTGATGTTATCAGTACATGCAGCAGATATGGCTGATTGATTATCAAAATAGATTTGTATAGGACGTATATTATTTATTTTGAAATCTTGTAACAAATTAACAAGCCAACAGGCATCACTGGCTGCCATACTAATGGCAATATATTCAGACTCTGTAGAAGATAAGCTAACAGACACTTGTTTCTTTGAGCTCCATGAAATTAAACAGAGAATTTGAATAAGTAGCCTGTAGTTGATTTTCTATCATTGAAATCCCCTCCCCAGTTTGCATCACAATATCCCTCCAAAACATTATCTGTACATTTATAAACCAACTTATAGTCTAAATTAAGTTTGACATAACGCATTACTTTTTTTAATGCACTTATAACATATTATTTGCAAATTTTTGATATCTACTTAATAAAGAAACAGTAAAACATAAGTCAGGCCTAGTGCCAGATACAGCATACATTACACATCGTACGTTTTGTTTTGGTTTTGAAAAAGCTTTAGGTTAATATTTTGATCAATTGGTGTAGACATTGGTTTACAATTTTCCATTTTAAATCTTTTGAGGACATTCTCTAAATATGTTCTTTGGCTCAGTTCAGTAACTTTTGTGTCTAAATTTTGTGTTATATTTATGCCTAAGTAATCCCTTAATATGTAAGGGAAGTAAGTCTTTCATTTTAAATTCCTGACATAATAATTTTTTTACCTGCTTTACTGAGTTATCACTTGTTCCAAATATTAGACAGCGTCAACTTACAATAGTAAATAAATTTGATCACTATCAGTGCACTTTCTATAAAGACAAAAGTCACAATTAGATCTAACAAACCCTTATTTAAGGATAACAGCGAATTTGAATTTAATATTCCAGCATTTAGATGCATTTTTGAGACCGTAAAGTGCTTTATTTAATTTTACAATATTGTTGCGCGAATAAGTCGACGTCATGTATCCGGCACTAGCGCCATCTAGTGTCAGGGACGAGAGCGAGGGGAGCTTTCCAGAAAATGACATCACTAATCTGTCAACCGACAGCGCCATCTAGTCTCGGAACGAAGAACTAAGCTTCTAGAAGTTGACACTCGAACTCTCGGCCCCTTGCGCGTGTTTACTTGAATATTCTGGATGTTTCGGTGCTAATTTGTATTTATAGGCGCTGCAAGATGCGATCGGGGAAGTATTGAACTTGGCGAGACAAGCGAAGCTTCGGAACGAAATAAAGTGAATTAGTGTGCTTAATTATTAGTGTTTTAAGTTTTAATTTGTGTAAAGAAAATTAAAGTGTTAATTTAGGTAATTCTATCGGCAATTTTTATTGTCACGAACCTCAAGCTCGTAACAATTGGTGTCAGAAGTGGGATAAAATCATGCCGATTTTACCTAAGGAGGAAACGGAGGGTGTCCGTACCCGCAGTCAACGCCAGCATGAGACGGACCAGAGGAGATTTGGTGGTGCAACGCCGCAGACGTTGGAGGGCCAACTGCCAGCCACGGAGGCTGCGGCCCGGCTCCTACAGCCGGAGAGCTGATTCTCGGGAAAGAAGGAAATGCTCAACATGATAACTGCCTGTCGGAAGCTGAGACCCAAATCAACCAAGTTAATAAAACGCTGGATGAACTCAAACTTAGGGATGGAATTACAGCTCCCGTAGTAGCTACTACACCTTCGCTACGTGGGTTCAAGGTGCCACCGTTCGACAGGACTTCTTCCTGGTCAGCCTACAAAAACCAGTTCGAGGCTGTTATGAAGGCGAACGGCTGGAATAAAAGTCAGGCCATGACTGCTCTCACACTAGGCCTGCGCGACCAGGCTTTAACAGTTCTGGAAGCTCTCGGTGAGGAAGTGACTTATGAGCAACTCCTTGAGACATTGGAGGCGAGATATGGCGACGCTCACCTGGAACACTTCTTTCGTGCGCAGCTTAAAGATCGCGTGTAGCGCATCAACGAAAACCTGCAGCAGTGAGCACTTGAGGTGGAGAAGCTGGTGCGAAAAGCATACCGGTCTGTACCTGCACTCATTGAAGGGCACCTGGTGCAGACATTCATCGACGGCATCCGCGACCTGGAAGTCAGAGCTGCTGTGAGGCGCGGACACCACGAGACGCTTAAGGACGCCTTGGCCCATACACTGGAGGTGGAAGCCGTGCGGCAGGATCACCGTTCCCATCACGTCAGGGAGGTTGCAGCAGCTACAGTTTGCGACCGCAACAAAGGATACAGCCCTAGGTGCTATGGCTGTGGAGAAAAGGGCCATCTTCGATCCAGCTGCCCTAAGTGAACCCTAGAAAGGGAAGGTGAACGATCTCAGGAGGGTAGTGCAGCCAACAGCACCGCCCAGCAGCAGCAGGGAAACGAGTAAAAGCCAGAACTGTGGGGCGGGTGCTGGCTGATGTTAAAAGAGCCCCAAGGATCTCGATCTCACACACCCATGATGGGAACAGTCTAATCATCAAGGGAGAGGTCAACGGAATGCCGTGTAAACTCACCATAGACACTGGAGCCTCTCGTACGGTTGTTAGTTCCCAACTTATAAGTCAGTTCCTTGGGGACTCCGCATACAACCGAGAACGCATTAATTTGGTAACAGCCACCGGTCAGCGTATACCCGTCCGTGGAGAGAAGGAGATGGAGATGAAGCTAGGCAACGTGATCTACCTGCATAATGTCATCGTGGCTGATATAATGGACGACTGCATCTTAGGCCTAGACTTTATGAGGAATAATTGTTGTGAGATCGACGTTAAGCAAGGTGTTTTGAAATGTGGACAGGAGGAACATTTTATGGAAGGTGCTTTACCAGGGAACGTGTACAGCATTAAGAAGATTGTTCTTCCGCCGAGATCGGAAACGATTGTTCCGGTTAGTCTTCCTCGAAACGCTGGGCAAGCCCACCGATGTGTACTTGTGGAAAGGGTAAACAATGACCTTCCATGGAAAGTAGCTCGAACCTTGATCAGGACCACTGACATCTCAGGAGTACCTGTGCTGAACCTTTGCGACCGGGAACAGATTATAGAAAAACGCACACTGGTTGGTACCTGTGAGAAATTGGATTTGTTACGTCGGTGCCAATATATATCGAGTGGGACCCCCAGCAAGGATTCAGAAACGACAGTGACCACACTTTTGGAAGACTGTCACAGAGTTCTCTCCCCGAACGAATTGGTCAAGGCGAAGAAGTTGTTACTCAAGTACGCCGATTTATTCTCATCAAACGATGCTGATATAGGAAAGACTGGCTTATTTCAACACAAAATAAACACAGGAGAAGAATTGCCTATCCGTCAGCGCCCAAGAAGATTGCCGGTAGCACGTAAAAAGGAAGTAGAAACCATGATTGAAGGAATGGTGAAGGATGGTGTTATTAAACCTTCCTCTAGTCCATGGTTTTCACCAGTGGTGCTGGTGAAGAAGAAGGATGGTAGCATGCGTTTTTGTGTTAACTACCGTCGTCTGAACGACGTTACGAAGAAGGACAGCTATCCCTAGCCAAGAATTGATGACACGCTGGACATGCTTACAGGAGTAAAGTGGTTTAGCACGCTGGATCTAAAAAGTGGCTACTAGCAAGTTGAAATTGACCCTAAGGGCAAGGAGAAAACTGCGTTCCCGACGGGAAAGGGTCTATGGCAATTTAAAGTAATGCCGTTTGGGTTGTGCAATGCTCCAGCAACGTTTGAAAGGCTGATGGAACTTGTACTTACCGGGCTAATTGGAGATGCCTATCTGGTCTACTTGGATGACATCATCATCGTGGGCCGTACGTTTGAGGAACACCTTCAAAACCTGGAACGCGTGCTCATGAAGATTCAGAGTGCCAACCTCAAGTTGAGTCCGAAGAAATGTTCACTATTCAAACGGCAAGTTAACTTTTTGGGGTATATAGTATCGGAAGAAGGTATCCGCACGGATCGAGAGAAATTCGCCGCTTTCAAGGCTTGGCCGGTTCCAAAAGACAAGACGCAGGTTAGAGCATTTTTGGGTTTGTGCTCCTATTACCGTTGATTTGTGAAGAACTTTGCAGATATAGCCAAACCTCTGCACAAGCTAACCGAGGAGAACCGACATTTCTACTGGGATGAAAGATGCAATATCGCATTGCAGGAGCTCAAGGACCGTCTGTGCAAAACACCTATTTTGGGATACCCTGATGCAAGCAAAGAATTTATAGTTGACACAGACGCAAGTGATACAGGACTTGGCGGTGTGTTGTCTCAACGGAATGGTGACCAAGAGGTCGTGATAGCGTACTTCAGCAAGTCGTTGTCTAAACCAGAAAGGAACTATTGTGTCACAAGACGTGAATGGCTAGCTGTGGTAAAGTCTTTGCAGCATTTTAGCAAATATCTTCTGGGACGAAAATTTCACTTACGAGCTGACCATGCTGCACTAAAATGGCTATAGCAGTTTAAAAATCGAGAAAGACAAGTTGCGAGGTGGATTGAACTACTGCAGGAATACGACTTTGAGATCGAACATCGCAGCGGAAAATCTCACGGCAACGCAGATGCATTGTCAATAAGACCTTTTCCTGAAGATTGCAACCATTGTACTAGGCAAGAGAGTAAGGAGAGGTATCCGTGAGGATGCTCAGGATAGACCACCTCAGCAACGACTGGAGGGACAGCTTACTACATGCACAGCAGGAAGATCAGGAAATCAAGCCGATTCTGGAATGGATAAAGGCCAGTGCTCCCAAGCCCAAGTGGAGCGACGTCTCAGCGATGAGTTCGACCACTAAAAGCTATTGGGCCCAGTGGGACAGCTTGCTGCTTCAGAATGGAGTTCTGTGCCGTAAATGGGAAAATGTTCGGGGAGACAGCTGTCATTTGCAAATGGTTGTCCCTAAAGCTAAAGTACCGGATGTTCTACAGCTGTACCATAATGATTGTTCAGGAGGCCATCTGGGAGTTAAACGAACTCTACTGAAGATCCGAGAACGGTTTTATTGGGTCCACTGTCGAAACGATGTCGAGGACTGGTGTCGCAAATGTACAAGTTGTGCGGCTGTAAAGGGACCTCAGACTCGTAGTAGAGGTGCATTGAAGTTGTACAATGTTGGTGCACCATGGGAGAGAATAGCCATTGACGTGGCGGGGCCGTTTCCGGAGAGTGAAAGCGGTAACAAGTATTTCATGGTTGTAATGAATTACTTCACTAGGTGGCCAGAAGTCTTCGTCATTCCAAATCAAGAAGCTGCAACAGTTGCAGATAAAGTAGTTCATGAAGTCTTCTGTCGTTTTGCTGAGTACTTTAGAGATTCACAGAGATCAAGGAAGGAATTTTGAGTCTCAAATATTCCAGGAAACTTGCCGAGTTATGGGTACTCATAAAACAAGAACGACTTCTTATCACCCGCAATCTGATGGAATGGTAGAACGATTTAATCAGACATTGGAGAGGTACCTAGCGAAAGTTGTAGACAATCGGCAACGAGATTGGGACAAGCACATACAACCGTTTTTGTTGTCATATCGAAGTTCTGTTCACGAAAGTACAGCAGTGACACCAGCTTTCGCAAACTTTGGAAGAGAATTACGGCTGCCTGCAGACCTGATCACCGTGATAGCACCTGATGCCCCACGCAGTATAACCGATTATGCAAATGACTTGCGGAACAAAATGAATGACATTTATGAGCACGTCAGACAATCGGGCCAGCAAATGTCTGAGAAGATGAAAACCCGGTATGACCGCAAAATGAACAACAAAGGGTTCGACGAAGGTTCACTAGTGTGGTTGCACAATCCAGTCCGCAGCAAAGGGAAATCTCCTAAGCTTCAAGCTAAATGGGACGGCCCGTACCGGATTGTAACCAGGATCAACGATGTAACCTACCGGATACAGAAAGGCGCAAGAGGGACTCCTAAGATCGTCCATGTGGATCGCCTGGCGCGTTATTATGGGGCCGATAATGCTCGGGACGAGCATGTCTTAGGAGGGGGCAGTGTTGCGCGAATAAGTCGACGTCATGTATCCGGCACTAGCGCCATCTAGTGTCAGGGACGAGAGCGAGGGGAGCTTTCCAGAAAATGACATCACTAATCTTTCAACCGACAGCGCCATCTAGTCTCGAAACGAAGAGCTAAGCTTCTAGAAGTTGACACTCAAACTCTCGACCCCTTGCGCGTGTTTACTTGAATGTTCTGGATGTTTCGGTGCTAATTTGTATTTATAGGCGCTGCGAGATGCGATCGGGGAAGTATTGAATTTGGCGAGACAAGCGAAGCTTCGGAGCGAAATAAAGTGAATTAGTGTGCTTAATTATTAGTGTTTTAAGTTTTAATTTGTGTAAAGAAAATTAAAGTGTTAATTTAGGTAATTCTATCGGCAATTTTTATTGTCACGAACCTCAAGCTCGTAACAATATTATTACCTATGTAAGCTCCTTCAGGCAATTTTACATAAACATTTTCATTAATATTTCCATACACAAACGCCCCTGTTACATCCATTTGAATTATAGGTAAATTAAGTTTAGTTGCTATTGCTACAAACAGTTGACAATTTTGCAACTGGAGCAAACAGTCACTTAAGTCTAAAATATCATCCTGTTCGAACCCTCTCGCTACCAATCTAGCTTTATATTGAGGAAAATCTGAATCTCCCCTTTTAATTTTAAATACCCACTTACGGGTCACAAGCTTTTCATTTTCTGGTAAATCACATATTTCCCAAGTATTATTTTCTTCTAGTGTTTGCATCTCTCTATCTATCGCCTCCGTCCGTCTCTTCTCACCATAGCCTCACCATAAGTGACAGGTTCACATTGTTCGGTATGCACATTTTGGCAATAATAGTAAACAGGTAGATTCCTAATTCGTTTGCTGGGTTCTCTTTGGCAGACCTCATCAATCGGTTCGACTGAGTAGTTACTTGATTCACATGGACCGTATTCAGATCCAGACTCTTCGGACATACTCGCAATCACCATAGTTTCATTGAGATTCGCTGATGTAGTTTCCGATTCATTATGCAACTCATTACTTTTGTCATTATTTTCTTCTGTATAGTTCAATTTTTCCTCGATTTTACTATAGTTTTGATCTTTTTCTAAGAAAACTACATCTCGTTTGAGTTCTACATCATTCCTATGTGAGAAGTATATTCTATATCCTTTAATAGTTTCGCCATAACCAACCATTACTCCTTTTTCTCCTTTGCTATCCCACTTCTTTCGCTTTTCTTTAGGAATGTGTGCATACACTGGTGTCCCAAATCTTTACTGTCTTTACTTTTTCCGGTCCTGTTCAAGAGAAATGCTGCTGTGTTTACAGCCTGAGCCCACAATGATTTTGGTAAATCCTTACAATGCATTCAGCATTGTGAGAGCGGATTCGACTAGCGTCCGATTCTCTCATTCTGCTTTTCCGTTCTACTCTGGGGTGTAGGGGAAACTTGTTTGATGTATTATTCCGCGTTTAGTAAAGATATCTTTAACTTCCTTATTTATGAATTCGAGACCATTATCAGTTCCGAAGATTTTCACCTTATTTCCAGTCACATTTCTGCCTTGTTAACGAAATCTTCAATAGAGTACTTTATATCTGATTTATTCTTGACAAAATACACCGATCTATAGTTGGAGGAGTCATCTTTCAATATTACAAAGTACCTAGTCAAGTTAACGGGAGCGGTGGAGGCGTTTTTTAAAAACTAAAATAAAACTA
Organism: Parnassius apollo; assembly: GCA_907164705.1. Lineage (NCBI taxonomy): Eukaryota > Metazoa > Arthropoda > Insecta > Lepidoptera > Papilionidae > Parnassius > Parnassius apollo. The sequence continues at coordinate 924,370 of CAJQZP010000008.1, forward strand.
AGAGATGTCCGTACAGAAGCTCATGTACTTCAACAATGGCAAACTTATTCTAATACATCTTTCATGCAGACGTTATTACATTTGCTTACTCAAGTGACGCGATATAGGCCACACACAGGGTGCAATGTCAGCAATAGCATTCTCCCAAGCGGTTTGTTCAGTGGGATCTTCGCGTTTTAAAGTTCTTCCTTCGACAATATCCAACCAGCCTTGACCTCGTAGCAAAACTGTAGTTTGGAACTTCCAGATGTTCCAGTTGTACGTCCTTCCAGCTTCATCAAGCTGTTATTTGTGTTTAGATCGACTTCCATTTCGCTATCCTGTCTTACGATCCAGGTCGAAAAGTAACTTTTTACTATCTCCACATTGCCGTGCAAACTTAACCTCACTTTTAAGCCGCACGTGTAACGCGAATGTTATTTTCACGGTAAGTTTCTCACTTTTTATTTTATTACTTTTGGGTCATGTGCCTGGGCCCATAACCTGTTGTAATAAAATAAATAACGCAGTTTTATAAACGTAAATGGTTTTTATTTGAACACCTTGTGCACACCATGACAATTTATATTGAAGAAAGAGACAGGGTTACCAACACCAAAAATTAAATTAAGGTGAAATTACATTGCCATATTCTAACAGACTGTGTGCTGTAAATTAATGCCGCATCGACACGGGATCCTGACTAACATGATAGCCATGAATGTTAATTTTACTTCAAGTGCTCGTATAACTGCTTACATACCCTATCCTAGTACCTGTTCGCCCAGCATGATGAGGATCTGCGCAACCTTCTTGATTGTTTCAAGATTCTGTGGCGTGGGCAGCAAGAGGCGAGGATCTTGCAGGCGTGGAGAATGAGACGCCACACGTGACGTCAGCTCGTTTACGGCGGCCAGCGGAGTGTGGTCCGTAGGGTGGAACTTGACGTACAAATTGCAACAAAGAAGTCAGATATATACTTTTCAATTTTTTAAATAGAATAACGGGACAAACGAGCACACAGTTCGCCTGTGGTGGTTACTGTATAAGAATCAAAATACGTTGTTACCCCTGAGGAATAAGATGGAACGCCTCGGTTCTAGTCAAAAGGTCTCCGGATCTTAAACATCACCATACGTAACACAGCAGAATTAAGCTGCTATTTTGCACTGATAATACGTGAAAGTGTGGTCTTTTCCCGATCCAGCCGATATATTTGTGCTACAACCGTAATATAGCGGCAGCATGGCTTTACCACGTAGAAATCTAAACGGCCAGTATTTTGAACGTAGAGAACCGGAGATCTCTTTTGCTGGAATCGAGGCATTGCATCTTAGTCCTCAATGGCGTCACCACATTCAGTGTTTTGATCCTTAATCGAAGAAAGATGTAGATGTATATGGGATACAGCATTCACTTACCGTCAGGTGATTTGTATACTCGTTGGTCTCCCTTGTTCTATAAACGTATAAAATATAATACTTAACTAGTCTCTGTAGAAATCTTGCGAACCAACGCTTTTTCTTTTATTTCATCAGCCCGTAATACCCCATAATAGGCCTCTTCTGCGGTTGTTAACCTTCTTGCCAAGCGTGGCAACTATGGCAAGAGTGTCAACTATGGCAATCGTGTCAACTATGGAAAGCGTGTCAACTATGGCAAGCGTGGCAACTATGGAAAGCGTGGCAACTATGGCAAGCGTGTCATCTACGGTAAGCGTGGCAACTATGGCAAAATCCTCCCCTGGTGCAATCTATGGGGAGGCCTATCTTCAGCAGTGGACTTTTATAGGCTGTAATGGGTATTTAATTTTATTACTTATATGATTGATAATAATCCCTAGGAATGAGGTGATCGCTACCATGCTCCTTAATATTTTTATATTTAATTGTACAACATATTGTGTTGTAAATTTTGCCTAAAAATTTTTCCTGATGAATTTCTTGCTGATTCTTCCTTTGACAGAGAGGTTTTTTTTTTCAAAACCAGTGGTAAAATAAAAATAGATAATTTTCGAAAAGAATTACTTGTAATTTATGTTGAATAAAAATGATTCCTTTCAATTCAATTCTTTATGGTATTGTTGCGTGAATAAGTCAACTAGCGCCATCTAGTGTCAGGAACGAGAGCGAGGGGAGCTTTGCAGAAAATGACATCACAAATCTCTCAACCGACAGCGCCATCCGAAGAACTAAGTTTCTAGAAAATCTACACTCGCACTCTCGTCCCTTTGCGCGATTTACTTGAATATTCCGGATGCTTCTTTGCTAATTTAAATAAATAGGCGCTGCAAGATGCGATCGGAGTAGTATTGAATTGGCGATACGAGCGATGGCGATAGGAACAGGTCCGTCAGTTAAAAGAGCAGCTGCAGAGCGGACAGGATGAACAGGCCCGCCGACAAGAGGAACAGGCCCGCCGACAGGAGGAACAGGCCCGTCGGTTGGAAGATCAGCAGGCGGAACAGGCTCGTCGGTCGGAAGAGCAGATGCTCCTTATGAAGGACCTTCATGCTACCTTTGGGAAAGAGATAAGGGAGGTGAAGGACAGGGTTGCTCAACATGACAACCGCCTGTCGGAAGCTGAAACCCAAACCAAGGAAGCTAAAACCCAAATCGACCAAGTGAACAATCGGGTTGATTACGTAGTGGCTGACGTGAAGAAAACGCTGGACGACCTCAAACTGGGTGATGGAACTACAGCTCCCGTAGTAGCTACTACACCTTCGCTACGTGGGTTCAAAGTGCCACCGTTCGACGATACTTCTTCCTGGTCAGCCTACAAAATCCAGTTCGAGGCTGTTATGAAGGTGAACGGCTGGAATAAAAAGTCAGGCAATGACTGCTCTCACACTAGGCCTGCGCGACCAGGCCTTAACAGTTCTGGAAGCTCTCGGGGAGGAAGTGACTTATGAGCAACTCCTTGAGGCATTGGAGGCGAGATATGGCGACGCTCACCTGGAACATGTCTTTCGTGCGCAGCTTAAAGATCGCATGCAGCGCATCAACGAAAACCTGCAGCAGTGGGCTCTAGAGGTGGAAAGCATACCGGTCTGTACCTGCGCTCATTGAAGGGAACCTGGTGCAGACATTCATCGACGGCATCCGCGACCTGGAAGTCAGAGCTGCTGTGAGGCTCGGGCACCACGAGACGCTTAAGAACGCCTTGGCCCATGCACTGGAGGTGGAAGCCGTGCGGCAGGATCATCGTTCCCATCGCGTCAGGGAGGTTGCAGCAGCTACAGTTCGCGACCGCAACAGAGGATACAGCCCTAGGTGCTATGGCTGTGGGTAAAAGGGCCATCTTCGATCCAGCTGCCCTAAGCGAACCCTAGAAAGGGAAGTTGAAAGATCTCAGGAGGGTAGTGCGGCCAACAGCACCACCCAGCAGCAGCAGGGAAACGAGTAAAAGCCAGAACTGCGAGGCGGGTGCTGGCTGATGTTAAAAGAGCCCCAAGGATCTCGATCTCACAAACCCATGATGGGAACAGTCTAATCATCAAGGGCGAGGTCAACGGAATGCCGTGTAAACTGACCATAGACACTGGAGCCTCTCGTACGGTTGTTAGTTCCCAACTTATAAGTCAGTTCCTTGTGGACTCCGCATACAACCGAGAACGCATTAATTTGGTAACAGCCACCGGTCAGCGTATACCCGTCCGTGGAGAGAAGGAGATGGAGATGAAGCTAGGCAACGTGATCTACCTGCATAATGTCATCGTGGCTGATATAATGGACGACTGCATCTTAGGCCTAGACTTTATGAGGAATAATTGTTGTGAGATCGACGTTAAGCTAGGTGTTTTGAAATGTGGACAGGAGGAACTTTTATGGAAAGTGCGTTACCAGGGAACGTGTACAGCATTAAGAAGATTGTTCTTTCGTCGAGATCGGCAACGATTGTTCCGGTTAGTCTTCCTCGAAACGCTGGGCAAGCTCACCGTTGTGTACTTGTGGAAAGGGTAAACAATGACCTTCCATGGAAAGTAGCTCGAACCTTGGTCAGGACCACTGACATCTCAGGAGTACGTGTGCTAAACCTTTGCGACCGGGCACAGATTACAGAAAAAGGCACACTGATTGGTACTTGTGAGGAAGTGGATTGGTTACGTCGGTACCAATATCTATCGACTGGGACCCCCAGCAAGGATGCAGAAACGACAGTGACCACACTTTTGGAAGACTGTCGCAGTGTTCTCTCCCCGAACGAATTGGTCAAGGCGAAGAAGTTGTTACTCAAGTACGCCGATGTATTCTCATCAAACGATGCTGACATAGGAAAGACTGGCTTATTTCAACGGCAAAATAAACACAGGAGAAGAATTGCCTATCCGTCAGCGGCCAAGAAGATTGCCGGTAGCACGTGAAAAGGAAGTGGAAACCATGATTGAAGGAATGGTAAAGGATCGTGTTATTGAACCTTCCTCTAGTCCATGGTGTTCACCAGTGGTGCTGGTGAAGAAGAAGGATGGCAGCATGCGGTTTTGTGTTGACTACCGCCATCTGAACGAGGTTATGAAGAAGGACAGCTATCCCTTGCCAAGAATTGATGACACGCTGGACATGCTTACAGGAGTAAAGTGGTTTAGCACGCTGGATCTAAAAAGTGGCTACTGGCAAGTTGAAATTGACCCTAAGGACAAGGAGAAAACTGCATTCTCGACGGGAAAGGGTCTGTGGCAATTTAAAGTAATGCTGGGTTGTGCAATGCTCCAGCAACGTTTGAAAGGCTGATGGAACTTGTACTTACCGGGCTAATTCTACTTGGGTACTTGGGTCTGATCTACTTGGATGACATCATCATCGTAGGCCGTACGTTTGAGGAACACCTTCAAAACCTGGAACGCGTGCTCATGAAGATTCAGAGTGCCAACCTCAAGTTGAGCCCGAAGAAATGTTCACTATTCCAACGGCAAGTTAACTTTTTGGGGTTTGTAGTATCGGAAGAAGGTATCCGCACAGATCCAGAGAAAATCGCCGCTGTCAAGGATTGGCTGGTTCCAAAAGACAAGACGCAGGTTAGAGCATTTTTGGGTTTGTGCTCCTATTACCGGCGATTTGTGAAGAACTTTGCAGATATAGCCAAACCTCTGCACAAGTTAACCGAGGAGAAGCGACATTTCTGCTGGGATGAAAGTTGCAATATCGCATTCCAGGAGCTCAAGGACCGTCTGTGCAAAACACCTATTTTGGGATACCCTGATGCAAGCAAAGAATTTATAGTTGACACAGATGCAAGTGATATAGGACTTGGCGCTGTGTTGTCTCAACGGAATGGTGACCAAGAGGTCGTGATAGCGTACTTCAGCAAGTCGTTGTCAAAACCGGAAAGGAACTATTGTGTCACAAGACGCGAATTGCTCGCTGTGGTAAAGTCGTTGCAGCATTTTAGCAAATATCTTCTGGGACGAAAGTTTCATTTACGAACTGACCATGCTGCACTAAAATGGCTATTGCAGTTTAAAAATCCAGAAGGACAAGTTGCGAGGTGGATTGAACTACTGCAGGAATACGACTTTGAGATCGAACATCGCAGCGGAAAATCTCACAGCAGCACGCAGATGCATTGTCAAGTAGACCTTGTCCTGAAGATTGCAACCATTGTACTAGGCAAGAGAGTAAGGAAGAGGTATCCGTGAGGATGCTCAGGACGGACCACCTCAGCAACGAATGGAAGGACAGCTTACAACATGCACAGCAGGAAGATCCGGACATCAAGCCGATTCTGGAATGGATAAAGGCCAGTGCTTCCAAGCCTAAGTGGAGCGACGTCTCAGCAATGAGTTCGACCACTAAAAGCTATTGGGCCCAGTGGGACAGCTTGCTGCTTCAGGATGGAGTTCTGTGCCGTAAATGGGAAAATGTTAGGGGAGACAGCTGTCATTTGCAAATGGTTGTCCCTAAAACTAAAGTACCGGATGTTCTACAGCTGTACCATAATGATTGTTCAGGAGGCCATCTGGGAGTTAAACGAACTCTACTGAAGATCCGAGAACGGTTTTATTGGGTCCACTGTCGAAACGATGTCGAGGACTGGTGTTGCAAATGTACAAGTTGTGCGGCTGTAAAGGGACCTCAGACTCGTAGTAGAGGTGCATTGAAGTTGTACAATGTTGGTGCACCATGGGAGAGAATAGCCATTGACGTGGCGGGGCCGTTTCCGGAGAGTGAAAGCGGTAACAAGTATTTCATGGTTGTGATGGATTACTTCACTAAGTGGCCAGAAGTCTTCGCTATTCCAAATCAAGAAGCTCAACAGTTGCAGATAAACTAGTTCATGAAGTCTTCTGTCGTTTTGGAGTACCTTTAGAGATTCACAGCGATCAAGGAAGGAATTTTGAGTCTCAAATATTCCAGGAAACTTACCGAGTTATGGGTACTCATAAAATAAGAAAGACTTCTTATCACCCGCAATCTGATGGAATGGTGGAACGATTTAATCAGACATTGGAGAGGTACCTAGCGAAAGTTGTAGACAATCGGCAACGAGATTGGGACAAGCACATACAACCGTTTTTGTTGTCATATCGAAGTTCTGTTCACGAAAGTACAGCAGTGACACCAGCTTTCGCAAACTTTGGAAGAGAATTACGGCTGCCTGCAGACCTGATCACTGGGTTACCACCTGATGCCCCACGCAGTATAACCGATTATGGAAATGACTTGCGGAACAAAATGAATGACATTTATGAGCACGTCAGACAATCGGGCCAGCAAATGTCTGAGAAAATGAAAACCCGGTACGACCGCAAAATGAACAATAAAGGGTTCAACGAATGTTCATTAGTGGTTGCACAATCCAGTCCGCAGCAAAGGGAAATCTCCTAAGCTTCAAGCTAAATGGGACGGCCCGTACCGGATTGTAACCAGGATCAACGATGTGACCTACCGGATACAGAAAGGCGCAAGAGGGACTCCTAAGATCGTCCATGTGGATCGCTTGGCGCGTTATTATGGGACCGATAATGCTCGGGACGAGCATGTCTTAGGAGGGGGCAGTGTTGCGTGAATAAGTCAACTAGCGCCATCTAGTGTCAGGAACGGGAGCGAGGGGAGCTTTGCAGAAAACGACATCACAAATCTCTCAACCGACAGCGCCATCCAAAAAACTAAGTTTCTAGAAAATCTACACTCGCGCACTCGTCCCTTTGCGCGCATTTACTTGAATATTCCGGATGCTTCTTTGCTAATTTAAATAAATAGGCGCTGCAAGATGCGATCGGAGTAGTATTTAATTGGCGATACGAGCGAAGCTTCGGAGCGGAATTAAGTGAATTAGTGTGTTTAATTATTAGTGTTTTAAGTTTTAATTTGTGTAAAGTAAATTAAAGTGTTAATTTAGGTAATTTTATCGGCAATTTTTGTTGTCACGAACCTCAAGCTCGTAACAGTATGGTACATTTTTATAGCATTGGGTGACAAACGAGTACACAGTCCACCTAAGTAGTTTTCACCTAAGTAGTTTTCACCTAAGTAGTTAGTAGTCGATGCTGCGGCCCATAGACATCGACATTTATCCTCCATTAAGAAACAAAATGTAAATGCGTTTCATCCCAGAGGACTAAGAAGAAATGCCTCGATTCCAGTAAAAAGGGTCTCCGGTTTACCATACGAAACACAGCAGCATTACACTGCCATTTTACGCTGGTATTCTGTGAGGGCGTGGTCCTTCCCCGGTCGAGTCGACCCATTGGTGCTACAACTATAATATAGCTGCACCGTAGCTCTAACACGTAAACTGTACTGCAGCTATATCATAAATACAACCCTATTCTGATCATGTGACCCTAGGTTCGAATCCCGGATCGGGCCAAAATAACGATTTTTTGTCAACAAATTTTCAGCAAAGAGTCAGGAAATAAGCGGTGTCTCACTAACTTACTTCTAAATGCACGTGAAGTCGTTTGTACTACGCCTGATCTTTCTCCAGTAGTATGTGAGTTGCCGTCCAGTCGAACTATGAGAGTGAGGGAATGCACTGCACACACAATATGAGAGAGTGCACCTGTGCCTGTACTGGCTATCTCCGTTGAGATTGGCCGCCGTGACTGAAAGTCGTTCTGGAGAACATTACAGATCTAATGAGACGATCTCGACCGTGAATGGACCACACTCGCACGGAATACGAGCGAAAAATAGTAACTTAAAGCTGTGTTTTGTGTGGTTAGTGACTAGCACCAGAGGCATTTTTGCTGGTAACGGCGAATTCCATTATAATCCGGAGAGGTCACGCGTTGTCAGTCTGCAAGTTGATACCTAATCAAGGATAAATGTGTTTCCACGCCACGGCATCAATTCACAAGGTAGACTGTGTACTTACTACTTACTCTCTGTAGGTAGATTTAAGTAAAAATAAAAAGGAAATCACAGTAGAATCACTTACTAGTGTACTCCAAGTGCACGTCAGAACAAGAGAGAAGACGAGCAGAGCTTGCGCCATTCGCTTGAACATCCTGACTAGTGACACACACTCCACACAGAAGTGCCTTTTGATGTTTCTCTAATCGGCCAATTTCCTCCACGATTGTTAAATAAAAACAACTAAAGTTAAATTATGTGACCTTCATAAAATTGTCGTTAACTCAAATAAATGTATTTGCCTATTACATGAATGGGTGTTTTTCCAGTTTTGCTTATTTGCAATTACTGGCACGTATACAAATGAAATAAAAATTTAAAATCATTTTTAAATAACTTATGAATTCTCTTAAGGCTCTGATCAACGAGTGAATCGAATACTTGTTTTACTTAGGGGTTGCCATTCCCGACACTCTGGCAAGCCAAATAGTTATTCTAAGAGGCAATGCTTGAAGCTTCTCTGCGTGATAGTCTTAGGAATGAGGATATCCGCATCAGAACTAAAGTAACTGGCATAGCCCGAATAAATAAGCTGCAGTGGAAATGGGTCGGCCATATTTGATACAAGAATCGAACAGCTGGCAACCGGAAGGGAAGAAAAGTTCTCAAATGGCAACCCCGTACCGGTAAGCGAAACGCAAGGCGACCCCCAACTAGATGGAGGAACGACATTGTAAGATATGCAGGAAATCGATGGATGCGGATGGCGTAGGAAGGTCTTAAGCGAATTGCTTAGTGACATTTTTTGGGGGAGGCCTATGTTCGGCAGTGAACTTGTGAAGAGCTGTAATAATGACGAAGATGATGTTGCTCGGACGGTGAGCTTACACCGTTCGTCGATTTTGTAAGTGGATTATCGCAAAACCACGGTTTTGTTAGCTGACGAGCAGGGCTCGTGGCATGCTAGCGTTATATGAAAACCGACACGTAGCTTCAACAAATTCTAAAGAACTAACTGTTTTGCTCGGCTGTGTATCAAGAACGATGAACTGCTAGTAAAACCGCGGTATATCTTTATAGAAAGTTTACAGCTCGCCCTTTGACCAGGGAGTTTGTTGAAATTTCACCAAGACGCGGACAAGCTCGCCCGTCAATCGTGGCCCTAACGCTGCCATCCATCCATTGCAGTCTATAAAAGTCATCTTGTTAACATAGACATTCGCCATAGATTTTCTCATTTTTTTGGGGAAATTTGGCACAGTTACCATGCTTGGCAGGTGGAATGGTTGGCAACCGCAGATTTTTATTATTTAGTAGATATTCTTACACGGTCATAGCATAGTGGAATTCTTTTTTTAAATTCGAAATCTGCATCTCTGACCGTAATCTACCCCTCACCAATTGCTTCGCTTTTGCACTAGGGACCAGAAGACAAAATAATTACTTTATTGTAATTGGCACCTGTATATCATAACCATCAACTGTAAACAATAATTGCTACCAGGTTATTTACCACCTATAGTCTTACGCTACCAGCCTTTTGGCCACCTTCGGCAAGGTTTGAAGAAATATTTGGTTTGTTCAAATTTACATTAAATAAATTCGAAGAGGTACACATTACAAAATGCACTAGAGTTGATTCAAGGAAACATCGAAGTGTAAATACTTTGAATTCAAACATTCCTACCATTACGAAACCGTTAACAAAGTAATTATGACATATTATAATGAGCTTGTCAAAAATATTTACTTTCATGTTCTGTCAGCCTTATTTATAATTGTTGATTATCGTTTACTAAACTGTCTCTCACTTGTCATGCGTTGAAGAGAGAGGGCAATTTTAAGTAGGTACTATCTCTACCGCACTGCAGTCAAAGGCCACCTGTAGGCAACTACAAACGAATAAAACTAGATACGTTTTCACCTTTAGAGCGGAATACAGCTGTATACTCAGAAACATGTAAGAGTGTGATGCATATCTAAACGGATTCCAAGGCAGGAGAGGAGTCTTATCACCCATCAAAACCTTATGCCCCATTTACATTCAGCCCTGTTGGGCAGGGAAGTGAGCAGGGCAGTGGGCAGGGCAGTATGTAAACAGGCTACTCGCTCCCTCAAATGTCGGTTTTTCGTGCGGAAGTCAAAAGACGGGCAGCGCGAGCGGCAGCGAGTGTTCACATTCAGCTCCATCGCTCACTTCGCGCCACAGAGTACTTTTTTACTTCGCGCCAAGCGCCTGGATGAACGGACGTGCGTGCCGTCTTGTTATTAAATAAGTACGATCTGCCAAAATGCCTTTCGAGTGAAATAATGAAAATACAATAAAGTTTTTAGAACTGCTGGAATCAGAAAAACTATATGGGATTTCAACGATAAAAACCACAATTCATCATCTTCTACGAAGACGAATTTTCTTTTTGAGATAACATAGTACCTATATACATAATTAATTATAAATTCGTCAAATTTATTATATTAATATAAAATTTAGTTTAAGGAATTAATGAACATTGACATTTTATTTCTATAAACGATTAGTAACTCATATTGATTATTTATTTATTAAAATGTAAAATAAGTTAAATGGTAATATTTGCATAATAGCCTGGAAGTGTGTATTTACATTCTGCCCTACCACTCACATCACTTTCGGCTTTCGACTATGGCAGACGTCGAAATAATTACAGAGTCGGCGCTGAGTCTTCTTACAATACAAAATTATGTTAATAATTTAAAAAGATATCAAGTTCAAAAGAAGATAGATAAATAGATAGAAAATTTATTTGCTTAAAAACATGGTACATAAGATGATCAATGACGTGGAACTGACATGTTTTGCCATAATTGGCATGCAAAAATGATATGAAATACAGCTAATTACACAAACCCAATGTTACATTTTGAAATTATTGCATTGCTGAAAAGTTGGGTACAAACATTATTTTTGAATTCAAATATAATGTACAATTAAATATTTATACAGATTACAGATCCACTCTTTTTGAATTCTTATATATTAAATTGTTCATAAATTATTAATTGAATTATTACATTATTGTTACATAAATAATATTAAATATTATATGAGATTAGTTAAGCTATTATTATTTTAATAATTACACTGCAGTATAAATTAATTCATAATTTTAATTACAATAAAATTATAATTTAAAAATCTCAGGCTATTATGCAAATATTACTACCATTTAACTTATTTTACATTTTAATAAATAAATAATCAATATGAGTTACTAATCGTTTTTACAAATAAAATGTCAATGTTTATTAATTCCTTAAACTAAATTTTATATTTATATAATAAATTTGACGAATTTATAATTAATTATGTAAGTACATAGGTACTATGTTATCTCAAAAAGAAAATTCGTATACTTAGAAGATGATGAATTGTAGTTTTTATCGTTGAAATCCCACATAGTTTTTTCTGATTCCAGCAGTTCTAAAAACTTTATTGTATTTTCATTATTCCACTCGAAAGGCATTTTGGTAGATCGTACTTATTTAATTACAAGACGGTACGCACGTCCGTTCATCCAGGCGCTTGGCGCGAAGTGAGCGATGGAGCTGAATGTGAACACTCACTGCCGCTCGCGCAGCCCGTCCTTTGACTTCCGCGCGAAAAACCGACATTTGAGCGAGCGTCGGGCAGTGGCAGCGGCAGCGGCAGCGTCAGCGCGAGTAGCCTGTTTACATGCTGCCCTGCCCACCCCTCTCACCCTGCTCACTGCCCTGCTCACTGCCCTGCTCACTGCCCTGCTCACTGCCCTGCTCACTGCCCTGCTCACTGCCCTGCTCGCCCTGCTCACTGCCCTGCTCACTGCCCTGCTCATCAGCCCTGCTCACTGCCCTGCTCACTGCCCTGCTCACTGCCCTGCTCACTGCCCTGCTCGCTTCCCTGCCCAACAGGGCTGAATGTAAATGGGGCATCAAATATCGGTTTTTCCTGCGGAAGTCAAAGGACGGGCAGCGCGAGCGGCAGTGAGTGTTCACATTCAGCTCCATCGCTCACTTCGCGCCAAGCGCCTGGATGAACGGACGTGCGTGCCGTCTTGTTATTAAATAAGTACGATCTACCAAAACGCCTTTCGAGTGGAATAATGAAAATACAATAAAGTTTTTAGAACTGCTGGAATCAGAAAAAACTATATGGGATTTCAACGATAAAAACCACAATTCATCATCTTCTACGAATACGAATTTTCTTTTTTGAGATAACATAGTACCTATGTACATAATTAATTATAAATTCGTCAAATTTACTGTATTAATATAAAATTTAGTTTAAGGAATTAATGAACATTGACATTTTATTTCTAAAAACGATTAGTAACTCAATTGATTACTTATTTATTAAAATGTAATATAAGCTAAATGGTAATATTTGCATAATAACCTGAGATTTTTAAATTATAATTTTATTGTAATTAAAATTATGAAATAATTTATACTGTAGTGTAATTATAAAAATAATAATAGCTTAACTAATCTCATATAATATTTAATATTATTTATGTAACAATAATGTAATAATTAAATTAATAATATATAAACAATTTACTGTATATGAATTCAAATAGAGTGGATCTGTATATGTATTTAATTTTACATAATATTTGAATTCAAAAAGAATGTTTCTAACTAACTTTTAAGCAATGCAATAATTTTAAAATGTAATATTGGGTTTGTGTAATTAGCTGCATTTCATATCATTTTTGCATGCCAATTATGGCAAAACATGTCAGTTCCACGTCATTGATGATCTTATGTACCATGTTTTTAAGCAAATAAATTCTATCTATCAAATAAAATCTATCTATCTATCTATCAACTTGATATCTTTTTAAATTATTAACATAATTTTGTATTGCAAGAAGACACAGCGCGGACGCTGTAATTATTTCGACGTCTGGCATAGTCGAAAGCCGAAAGTGATGTGAGTGATAGGGCGGAGTGTAAATACACCCTTCCCGCGATCCTGCTACGGCAGTATTTAGCGAAGTATTGCCGGCAGCGCGAGGAGCAGTGGCAGGGGCTGAATGTAAATGAGGCATTACACCTAGTACAATGTACCAACTGTGCTACTTGCTTATTATGTCTTTAATACTAATGGGATATTGGATTTGTGATTGTGCTTATCACTTCTGTTTCAATTTCCTATCTATACCCATAGTTTTGTTTAAAAGCAGTTCAAGTGGCTCACTGCTCTTTAAATTTTGCCTATACCCTGGGTATAAACGGTTAAATTGACAAACCGGTTCTCTCATAACATTCAAAGCAGCAGTGGGAGCACAGCTACAAGTAAGAAATTAGTAAAAAAAAATTAGTAATTGCGCCATTGCGTGATGGCCGACTTCACTTGTCCTTGAAGCATTTTATTATTCAACCTGTCTTCACAATGTATTCCTTCATCGCTTAGCAAGTGATAAATCAGCACTTGAAACTGCAATTTAACAGAAATAAGTCGGTTAAATTAGAATAAATAAGTAAAGAGAAAATAAAAAGTCCTACCACCTTTTTTATAGAGTAAGGTGGCCAAAAGAGCTCACAGTACAACTGGTGGTAAGTGGATGCTGTGACCCATACACATCTACATTTATCCTCGATTAAGAATCAAAACCCAGACACGTTATCACCCCTGAGGACAAAGATGGAATGCCTCGTTTCCAGTAAATAAGGGTCACCGAATCTCTACACTCACCATACGAAAAACAACAGTATTAAGCTGCCATTTTACGTTGGATTCTGTGGGAGACCCACTCGTGCTACAACCATAATATAGCTGCAGCGTGGCTCTCCATAAAGTTTATTTATGGTTCAAAAATAATCAATTGATGTACTTCCTTTAACCCAATTATTATAAGTATTGATAATACGTGGAAACATGAAAAATCAAATTGCAGTTATAAAAAATATAAATTGTGTTTAATTAAAGAATCAAATAGCGCGAAGTCCCGCCAGCTTAACCGTGTCTAGTTATTCGTTCAGTAAAATGCAGACGGTAGATCTGGAATTTTGGTACAAAAAATTAAATAATCCGGAGGCATTTTTCGATCACCTTCAGATGTTAGAACATTGAACCCTACAGATACACGCCGAGAGGGAAATTGAATCTCGTTTCAAAAGGCGTTTTGCGTTTAGGTGAACAGGTAAATATTTACATAAGGCTCATAGCGATCTTGCTCGGTGAGTAAATGGCTCAAGTATTACACAAATGTTTATTTCATCATGAGCATCAAGCAGAAAGTTGGTACTTAGTCCACTGTACCCCGTATACATGGTAGAGCCACACTGCACTGTATTATGAATGTAGCACGAATGGGTCGGCTCGTTCGGGGAAGAACCACGCTCTCACAGGACACCAGCGTAAAATAGCAGCTAAATATTGCTGTGTTTCGTATGGTGAGTGTAGAGATCCGGAAACCCTCAGAGGTGACATCGTATCTGCGTTTTGATTCTTAATCGAGGATAAATATAGATGCCTATGGGCCACAGCATCCGCTTATCATCAGGTGGACTGTTTGCATGTTTGTCACCCTTATTCTATTCAAAAAAACCTAGACCTGTCCGTATATCACATCTTGATTATTTCGTTAAGCTATTTTTAAATGCTTCGGTGGCGGAATAAGAGAACCAATAAGCCCATTTAGTTCCGTAGGAGTCGTAAGAAGTGACTATTAGCTATGGAAGAAAGAGTTCATGGCTTTTGAGAGATGACGATGTAACCATCTTGTATACGCCAAACGTAAAATACTCAGACGGTGGAGAACCAATAAGCCCATTTAGTTCCGTAGGAGTCGTAAGAAGTGACTATTAGCTATGGAAGAAAGAGTTCATGGCTTTTAAGAGATGACGATGTAACCATCTTGTATACGCCAAACGTAAAATACTCAGACGGTGACTGGGAACAATGATATGGGCACGAGACGTCTGGATTTGTGGTCGCCAATCTGGCTGAGAAACATGGCGATTAAAACAAATATTCCCTACAGAAAGAGAGAGGCCAACGTCAAGTAGTGGACTATCACGGCCTGCTGAAGAAGATGGTATTATATCAGCCGCACGAATGATCGTGTTCCAAAAATGCAAACGTATAATTGCAGTATAGGAGCAGTCGTAGTTATGCGTAGTAATAATGTCCTCCAGACCGAATTTCGGTCATGGCGCCCAGTCTCAACGGAGACCCGGCGCAGGACAGGATTATAATGCCCAAGTATATGCGCAAGCACAGTTGCACTCTCTATTCCCTCACTCCCAATGTCTCTCCTAAGCGTAGTACAACTGGAGGTTCATACGCAGACTTGTCAGTGAAGTCACAAGGCTGCAACTGTAAACAAGCGCTGCCTTTGCAGCATTAAGCCGTGTTGGAGAACTATTTGCTACATTTTATCTTATAATTCTTTTTTTATTTGTTTTTTTTTTTCGTTTCATTATTAATAAAACAGGCAGTTAGTAGGCGGTCTTACAGCTGTGCATGCATATTTTTGCCTCCGGTATTTGTATTTATATTTTTCAACTTGTGTGTAAAATGTGATTAAAAATAAATGATTCTTTCTTTCTTTTAGTATAAAGCTATTTTAGTCCTTAGAGGTGACAACGCATCTGTGTGTGGCTTAATTATTAATTATTACATATAATTTTTACAAGTTCGAGGAACCAGCACATATGCATATGATATAGGATATATATATGATATAGGATACAGCCGTGGTATTTCAGATGGTCAGCGCTCCCCCGCTCAGGTTCGATCCCCGCCGACACCAATAAAATTGTTAACTGCAATTTTAAGTGCTCAGTTACCACTCCTCAAACATGTCTGAGAAATAAGAAAAAATGTTTCGAAGACATGTGAAGTTCGGGGGGGGGGGGGAACACGCATTGGAGGGAGCCAGCGACACTCCCTCGCCATAAAACTCAGAATGAAAGGCAGCCAATGCTTTTTAAATTTATACCAGAAGCAGAGTAGCCGACACGACGAGTAACCTAACGGATCACTAAGCAATAAGCCACGTAGCTACAAGAACCGACAACCGATGGAGAAGAATCGCTTTGATGTGAGTGTAAGACGGGCTTCCACCAGATGGAGTAACGACCCGGAATAGGACTAGGAATTCGATGGGTGCAGGTAGCTTAGGGCCGTGCTTTGTGGCATTACATTTTATTTCTTTTTTTAAATACTAGCAATGCTAGTAACATTACTAATATTCCGTTTGACAACTCGTGGTAAGCTTAAAATGCCTGTGCTAGGAGTGGCCTCATTAGGCTAGTATCGCTTTCATCATCATTGTTTAATAAATAAAGGAATGCCAAAATGCAGTAAATGTTATTCTTAGTTACGGAGATATTCTGCGGGCAGTGGCGGATTTACACATTTGCCGCCAGTAGGCTATTCAAATTTTGCCGCCCCTACCGACTTTTACAATTCGATACCCTAGTCCTAGTTCACAATCATATTGATTAGAATTCTTTTGTCAATGAAATTGTAAGTTTATGATTAGTGCACTATCCTCCTACCTACACCACCTTTTTTGCCAGTCAGTTCCAGGAATATTTTTACAACCCAAAGATTTAGTTAACATTGCACAAGATGTAGTTTCTGGGTATACTTCTGAGCTAATGAATGCTCAGTCGTGTATTACTAACAAGGCAGGGTAATTAAGTATTGCGCTTACAGTTTAAAAACAATACCTACATTTAATAATCTAGTAACAATCCGGCTGATGATGATGAAATTCAATAAGTTGAGTTTTGAAAGCTTTGTAATTCCATTTTGCAGGGATTTTTTATTCTCAAAATCATCAATTACATTGTCGTATGAAATCTAGTTCATTAGCTGACTCTATGCAGTGTTTAGCTTTTTTATCTTAATGTAGATCTTAGATGATTTTTATCCCTTTTTAAGCAAGAAAAGCTTTAAATAATTTTTCGCTGGTGTACATAAAGCCATGCTGTGTCAAAGTTTTTATAAACGTTTTGCAAATTCTCTTATAGTAGGAACGAAAATGGACTTTTCAATGACCAATCAGGAATCAGGTTTCACTAAAATTCTTTCAGAAAAGTCTTAGTGAAACCTGTTTTTAAATTATCAGAATTAATTTCTTCCAAGGATGGCAAACGAGCACACGGTCCACCTGATGGTAAGTGGATACTGTGACCCATAGAAATCTACATTTAACCTCGCTTAAGAATCAAAATGTAGATGCGTTGTCACCCCTGAGGATTAAGATGGAATGCCTCGATTCCAGTAAAACGGGTCTCTGGTTCTCTACACTCACCATACGAAACACAGCAGCATTAAGCTGCTATTTTGCGCTGGTATTCTGTGAGAGCGTGGTCCTTCCCCGGTCGAGCTGACTCATTCGTGCTACAACCATAATATAGCTGCAGCGTGGCTCTCACGTGTAAAGTACACTTATTATTAATAATAGATTGTATATAAATACTTTTGCTGGCATTAGTGGATTGTATGTAGTTTTAAATAAACGCCTGATTGTATTTTAATAGCAAACACAATTCAGGTGGTACGTTGTGCATTCATGATAAATTATATAATATACGGCGACACAAAACCAGTTTACCAGATGATTTGTACTTTATTAAGTTTGGGCGTATGAACTATTGAATGCAAAAAGAATTATTAAAGTCGATTCAAATAAAATAAAAAAAAACATACTTAAGCGTCTAATGTTGAACCAACTGTCTTATTATTTGAGCTCGGTCAAAAAAACATATTCATTGAGTATAGAACCTTTGAAGGCACCGTGACTTAGCATTGAATTGCAGCACTGAGGGCCGCGGGTTCGAATCACGCACGGAACAAATATTTGTATGCCCTCCAAATCATTGTTTCGGATTTGCATGTTGCAATGTGCTTTTTATGTAAGTAAATTGCCTCCACGATACATGTGGTATTCCTAGTATGAGGGTAACATTTTGTTTTAAATAGAAAAAACAAAATTAATAAAAAATTAAATTAACCTTTCACTTTTTGACCTTTTGTGAAGAAGCTTTTGTAAATAGAACAACAGAACCGACACATTGAAAGAGATAAAGAAGAACCTACTGTACTTCGGAGCCCTCAACAACATGATCCCCGTGCCCGTTGACGTCCATTTCAAGAGGTTTTTGGCCCAAAATCGGTGATGAGGACTGAAGACAACTTTAGCAACATTGTTTATAAGGTAAGATATGGTGTTAGAACTGCTGGTTGCACTACTAGCTCTTGTTTTTTTTTTTTTAAATAAAAAGGATAAGTATTACACGGGTGAAAATTCACTGTTGAAGCGCCTGCGCCTTCCTTCATAGTAACGAGTTAACGAATACGTGTTATTAGTCGTAATTACGTCAGTGGATTTAAGTTCGTTAATTTTGGAATAATAAAAAATAAAAATATAAATTTCTTCGCAACCTTCCGCTAAATAAATTTATTATTATTATTTAGCGGAAGGTTGCGAAGAAATTTATATTTTTATTTTTTATTATAATGGATTTCCGCAAAGTAACGCCTGATTCTATCAATTTTGGAATAAGTTATTTGTCTTATCAATATTTTAATACCCTCTCAGCTGTTGTGAGATCAATACAATCGTCCAAGACCACATTTAAGTTGCATTATTTTTAAATTCCCGTAAACTCCCGAACACACACTTCAAATGATTTTAATAAATAGAACGAAAATACTTAAAAGAGGATTTCGTTTTCGTGGTCATAAACCTTTTTATTTAATTCCACACAACTAAACAATAGGCGATTTTTTGTTTTTCAATAAAAGTAAGAGGTAACAAACCTATCAGAAGCACATAGTTTTCCGGATGTTGAAAGGAAGCAATCGCCCGTAGATGGATACTTACATACATCATACATTGGTTAATGGTTCAGCGACGAGTACCCTCTGATTGAGAGTGGCATGGTACGATCGTGATGCGCCCGGCGCAACACTTCTGTGTTTGTCTCCATCAGCGCAACAGTGGAGTATGCAGCCAGCAGCCTCCAGTACGTCAGTGACAATCGTGTAAGGTGCTGCTGCCACTTTTATACACTTTGACAAATCATTTGAAATCCACTAACTCCACGAAGTGCTTGAAATCTTTTACTTTCTAGAAATCGGTATAGATTGATTACCTACTCAGATGCAGGAGTGCACTTACTGTTTTTCCCGTATTATTGATAAATGAGTCAGTGTCATGACAGCCCATTTGTAGCCTTTTTTGTTGTAGTTGCAGGTGTCCATAGGCTGTAGTGACCATAAGTTTTTTTGTTTTTTTTTTGTGATTCTTCTATTAAAAAGCAGGTACATGTTAGAGAATGCGTCGTTTCAAGTAAAAAGGATCCCCAGTTCACTACACTCACCATACAAAACACAGCAGCATTAAGCTGCTATAATGTGAGAGTGTGGTGTATGTGGACCGCCAGCAATGGGTGCAGCGGCGTTAGTGCCAAACATGTCTCTTTGTCATACCGCTTGACGATTATAGTAAATTGCCACTATGGGAAAGGCCCATAACTAATATTGGACAACTTACGAGTCGATGAAGAGCAGGTATATTACTTAATGATTTCTTATATTTACGCGAACACTACACATTGAAATAATACTAGTTTTTACGGAATTTATCGCATATATTTTAACTTTTTAATTACCCGACGTTTCGAACGCTTTACAGCACTCATGGTGACGGGCAGGACTGAGATGTTCAACTTCCACATGTCATAGTTAACCGCGGTTACCATAGATTAAAATTTAACTTTTGTTCCGATCTATGCAGTATGAACTTATGGTATCTTGAAGTCTTGCAGTTGTATGCTTGGGTTGGGATTTAATTTTATTTATTATAGGATCCCAAGCAGATGGTAGCACCCAGCCATCTTCTCTATTGAAATTAGGATGTTTTTTGATTTCAATAGCCTCGCGAATCATCCTTGGAAGGAATCGGTGTTCTTTAGCGAGGATTTGCGGTATATCAAATCTGATGTAGTGACGGGGGCGATCCTGTACGTGTTCACAGACTGCAGACTTCCCGGAGCTTAACCAATTTTAATCAAATTTGCACACCGTGTGCAGTTTGGTCAAACTTAAGAGATAGGATAGTTTTTTGCCCATGTGTGACCCACGATTTTTTGCGACTTTTAATAGGACATGACAAAGTATCGTCAAAAAGGGCAGAACGACGTCTGCCTGGCAAGCTAGTTATATATATATATATATATATATATATATATATATATATATATATATATATATATACGTGTATATATATATATATATGTTTACCGCGTACTGACGGGGTTGTATGGGCAACAGCTTCCCCCCTAATAACGACTAAAAATAAATAACTGCGGTTGCCAACCCATTTGCCAAGTGTGGCAACTATGGCAAATATCCCTCTTAAAGGCAATCTATGAGGGAGGCCTGTGTTCAGCAGTGGACTTTAGTAGGCTGTAACAGTAACGATCACGGTATATAGTCTAAAACCATGCATGTGGCTTGGTTTGTCCCGAGTCCCGAGCAAATCAAACATTTATATTTCCATTAATATAAATGTTTGATTTGCTAAAAATAATGTCTGCGGCGTACACTAATGCGGCGTACACGGCTGCAAGAGTGGGAGGACGACGTGGAACTGGCGTTATATGCGGACGATAGCGCCTACTTCACCTCGTCCAGAAGAGCCCACATAGCCACTGCCAGGGTGCAACGTCTGCTGGACTTGTTGCCACCATGGCTAGAGAGTGGAGGATGGTCGTCAACGTTGGTAAGACGACCGCTCTGCTCACACGCCGCCTCAGGAACCTACCACCTCCGCTGACCCTCAATGGCCAGAAGATCGCGTACGAGAAGGTAAATGAAAAAAGTGACTTTCAATAAGTATTGTTATAATCTACATTGAATAAAAAAGTTTCTGTTTCTGTTCTGTTTCAAGGCCGTGACCTACCTTGGGTGCCGGATCGACCGGGCGCTGCGCATGACTGCGCACGTCGACTTCGTCGTCCGCAGAGCCAGATGTGCGCGGGCGATGCTCCGTCCGGTCCTGGCATCCAAGCTACCACTTAAGACAAAAGTGAAGATCTATAAGATGTACATAAGACCCATCATCACCTACGCTGCTCCGGCCTGGTACGCGCTTCTGAGCGAGCCTCTGAGGCGGCGACTGCAGGCCCAGCAAAATTTGACGTTAAGAACCATTGTCGGTGCGGACCGCTACGTCCGGAATGACGTCATATCGGCCGACCTCAAGATAGAAGCTATTCAGGACTTTGTGGCCCGGTTGGCACGCGGACTGTTCGACCGCGCAGACAACGGGCCACACATACACCTTAATAACTTAGCGCCGCTACACACCCGCCCACCGGACGGGCGACCCTATCCAAGAGAACTCCTCTCTATATCGATTAGAGAGTCGAGTAACAACCCACAATGCCCCTGATAGGCCAACCTCGACTTTTACCGGACAACCTCCTTTTTCCCCCAGTAGTTAACCGACTACGGAAAAAAGTTTCTACCGACTGCGGACAAATCCGCTTAACATCTACAACGCCTGAAAAGGCTCCCAGGACCGGTCCATAATAAAGGACCGCGAGGACAACCCGGGTAATGGGGGCATACCCGAGGCCCGAGACCTGCAGGACCCAAGCAGTCCGTGCAGACGACAACACTGAGCTCAAGTCGCAGTCGCAGCACAGCCGTCGAAGAGGCAACAACAAAGAAAAAGAGGAAGTCGAAACCTAAGTAACAGGAAGCTACCTAGGAAAAAAAGTGTTTTAATTTTGCCTTCTCCCGACTACTCGTCTCTCTCTCTCTCTCGAGGTCCCAGTAGGGTCGTACATACATACGCATTCATGGGTGCGTGGGACGTGCGTCACCAGCGCTTAGCAAGGAGCGTACGTCATCAAGTGGGAGATTGTCCCAGGGCGACTGTGTGGGCACTGGATGTGTCCCTTTGTCGTCCGAAACATTGAGATTCAAACTCGCGTTCATCAGTTACAAAATTATTTGAAGCATAAATTAAACGCTAATGGCTACTCGAACAATTAACAATAGGTACGTCGAATTTAAGGATCTTGTTCAGCTTGTGTGAAATTTAAATACAACCAATTCGTTACAGTGACTCTTAGATAAATTCTTTTCTCCGCATTTTTCAGACTTTCACAACTCTTTAATGTTTAGCGCTGATTAATTCGTTGTTACAGGTTTTCTTATGATTACTGCACTGACACTTTTGTATTTTTCTGTTTTAATCTTTTGTTGACTGTAACTTAGATTACTGACAAGACATTATTGAAATTTTATTGACATTTTTTT
Source organism: Parnassius apollo (assembly GCA_907164705.1). Taxonomy (NCBI): domain Eukaryota; kingdom Metazoa; phylum Arthropoda; class Insecta; order Lepidoptera; family Papilionidae; genus Parnassius; species Parnassius apollo. The sequence goes on from CAJQZP010000008.1 coordinate 946,963, forward strand.
GTAATCATTTGTCAGATTTATCACTGGATAACACTTTCACTTATACCTTATAGATTCAGCAACATATTTATAACTTTATAGTCTTAATAACAGTGATATTGATTTTTAAAGATTTTTTGATTACAGATCCGATGTTACCGTGATAGCTAGCGCCGTCTCTAGACATATTTTATTATTATCCATAATTTTATATGATTAACCATAATTTAATGTAACCAATATTACCCTTACCTTCTCAATTTGACTAAACTCTAGTTATTTCGCTCCGTGGGTATTATAAGAGGTAACTACAGGAAATACGAGAAGTACTTCTTTTTCATTTTTTAAATGACTTCAGCGACGTAGGTGAAACACCGTTAGGTTTTAGTCACTGCGAGTCCGGCGTAACCCATCCTTGTCCCTGCGAGGCGGGTATGCATAGGCATTTCTTTCCCACGTTAAAAAAAGTAGTTATCTCTACACTATTTCTTTCGTATTCTTTACAATTTTTAAAATTTACTATGAATGTTATGATTGACTACATTAATAATGTAAAAAGATAAAAATAATGGTCCACAGCGCCACAATTTTTCGGTGTAATGTAATAAGGTACGCATTTAAAATAATAATAGGACATAGGGGTAATCTGCTGCTATTCTGTGACTACTGTTACTGTTACTCTAACTGTTAAAGTAACTTCACTCAAGTATAACTGAGTATGGCTTATAGATATTTTATATTTAATGTACCCAACATTTCTTAGATAAATAATTGTAAAGAAATATTCACGTGGGGACTCAATTATGAAAGAATGGTATTAATAATATATTTTTGTGCCCATAGCATTATAATGCTAATCAAGTTTTTTTGCTAACCCTACTCAGTAATGAACGAAGTTGTTCAACGACCGACCTCATTTATATTTTAATCGCATTGTATTTTGCGATCACTATTATTTGACAAAATGTACATAAATTCTCAAAATCGTAAATTTTTCATATAATTGACTATTGTAATTCTTCTAAAAAGTAAAACTTATTATAATTCGCAAAATATTTTTATTTTTTCTTACCACCACTCACACACACACTTACGCATCTAAAATAATTTGCATCCAAATATGATTTTTCAGTGTGCATTCAACAGTAGACATTTAAGGGCTGTGCGTGTGTGCAAGTAAGCAAGGTCTCTTAAAATGTACGCAGCGCTCTGACTATCTTAGATTTTCGGAGACCAGAATAAGTAAAATATATGTTTATTTTCTCCATCATTTTATATTTTACCTAGTCTTACGTATTTACTTACTAATATAACTTTTATAGAATATCCAGTCATTACATATTACATACTGACCACGAAACTGCATGTCGACGCCGAGGATTCCGATACTGGCTGAGGCAACAAGGCACTCCGCCTTGAAATCGAGAAGATACGACGAAGGGGTTTTTTTAGCGGTTAACGCGCAACCTTGTGTCTTCTGGGGATTAAACTGGACTAGATTTAGTCTCCCCCAGTCTGAGATTTTGTTCAACAAAGTCTCGACTTCAGACACAAGTTTGTCCCAGTACTCGGCGACGTTTTCCCGAGAAATATTGGCATGGCCGGTGTATAAAGCATCACCAATGATGTCGTCTGCATAGCAATGAATGCACACGTCTTCAGCACAATAGGAGGGACGCCATCAGGCCCACTCGACTTGTTGATGTCCAGAGAGAAGAGTGCTCAGCACACCGAGCGTTGGGTAAACAGCACATCCTGCATGGAGCACTCACACTGCTGGATGGTCGGCGGTGTGCTCCCCCCGTCATCAAGAGTCGGTTTGGACGCAAAGGGTGAGCCCAGTAGATGGGCTTTGTCCTTTGCGGCATGGGCCGATGAGTCAACCTCCCTGTGCAGAGATGGAAGAGATAGCTAACAGCAGTTCCCTTGGTAATTCCATAATACTTATATTGATGAAAATAAAACCAAACATTTCGTGTGGTAACTTTGCTTTATTTAAATAATTTATAGACATCAACTAACAAGCTTGTGCTTGTGATTCCTATTCTAAAAATACATTCGATTCATTAAAATATATTCATATCACACATACAGTCAAGGATCTTTACACGTATTGTAAATAATTTAAAAAAGTTTTGAGATTTTTAAAAAACTAAAAATATCAATGTATATAAATTTTTTTTGATAGCATTGCAATAACAAGTTATTCAAGTATTTATTTGCTCACTAAGTGTACATAAGGTCTTAATATACATTACAGATTAGTTTTTATTATATATTATATATATATAAATTAATCCAATGAAATACTCGTAGGATGTAATTTTGAAATTTAAACTGTAATCTATAGTACCAGGTACACAATTTTAATATCTGTTGACGCTCGAATGAAATTTCTTGATAAAAATTATTCATTATATAAAAAGGAACCAAAAGTTTAGTCAATCACTTGTAACGATCTATTTACAGTTCATAAGTGTGCTCGCGGTGACACTAAAACTAACATACTTAGTAATAAATACGAACTTAACTAATACCTTCATTAAATGATAGGTTGGAAGCGTTAGGAGTTACTTACAAAATAAAGAACTTTGGCGGCGATGTCGAAGTTCGACCGAAGAAGTTTGTCTAGAGTCCACCATTGACAAACAGCTATGTTCGTAGAATCACATTATGAAACCCGATTTATGGGCGAGCTGAAAAGCTTGCGCCTTGCTTGCTGGTTTTACTCGTAGATTTTGTTGCTAATACACTATTAAATAAAATGGACCGATGGAATAAAGTGGTAGGCCCAATAGTTAGTCTTCAAAATTTCGTACAACCACGTACCTATACAGACCCAGACCGTGGTAAAGATCGCCTGTCGATCAAGACCTTTAGGACTTTTTACGGGAAAATCTTATTCAAACGGTTTATGATTCAAAAATGCCTTACACTTATGTCTATTAATAATATTTAATTTATAATATTACATTATAAATATATACATATATAGCACTTAGCAAACGTATGGGTAACTTTGAAGTTATTAAAACAGGTCTTTAGATTAGGCCAGAAAACAAGACACTGCTATCAAATAGCCTTTAGAAATATACGTAAACGTAATAAAATTATAGGGAATTTACTCATCTTTCTTTTCGCATAATATGCCAAATTAACGCATTTTCCGTATTATAAACGATATTATAGTTAACGCATTGCCTTATGCAATATCTATGATATTATCCATTTATCTATGGTGCAATAGTTAATTCAAATTATCAATCATTCATACCAAATACTAGTAAGCAATCAATTTACTCGGCTATAAACAATCAAAAATTTATCGACCAAATTAGCGATTTATTAAAAACGGACCAAATTAGGAGTACCCTTAACCGACGAGCATGTATGCGTAGGTGTATGGATGTGAAGGAGGCGAGAGAGGTGTGTCAGGATCGTGCCAAATGGAAGTCTGTAGTCTCTGCCTACCCCTCTGGGTGACAGGCGTGAGTGTTTATGTTATGTAAAACAATCGAAGAAAAGATTTTATGCGAACGTCGCAGCCACGGCTCGTATACCATGCTTTCATTCGCCACCTTCTGCACCGATAGCCCGCTGAAGTCTACCGTTCAACATGAACCTCTCCCGCTGTAGAAAGTGTTGGCTATAATCGTCTAGCGCCTTTCACGTCACTCCCCGTAGCTGGTCTGAGTTTTTTTTTACATTTGTGATTGACGGAATGATTCTACCAGCACCGAACATAAACCATGAGGCATTTCTAACATTTTCTATAGTCATCAATATATGGTATGTATCTTACGATTGCCAGAATAACGCGATGCGTTGCTTTAGGCCACATTGGTAGGAAGTAATAATTGTTGTAATACGCATCTCTTAGCACTTTTTCATCTGGAACTAAAAGCTATGAAACATCGGGTCCATACACTTAATTAGATTAGATCAAACCATCAATTTTCGTTCTGTTTTATTTCTTTAAATACAAGTTCTTAAACATTACGAGTTAAGTGCTCATTATAAAACAAAGCAAATGCCGGATCTTTTAGCCCAAAGAGACAAAAATTTGTTAATAAATAAAAATCTTTTTACGCTTCTTAGTGATGCTTAAATTGTATCTAACAATTTAAATCAATCTTAAATAGGAAAACAATTCATTTAAGATGAAAGGTGGTACTAGCGTTAATGTTCATTATTTATTAATTTTTATGACAATAGCAAAGCACTACATAGATGATGTTTTAAAGAAACATCACGTAATAATTTAAAACTTGATATTTGTTCGAGCTCAATTCACATCATAAATCAATTTTCAATTCACCACATGTGGTATCATGGCTACCGTAAATAAAATTTATTTATCATGTTACCCTTATTTTTTAATATAAAACTCATGTTAAATTTTAATTGAGAATATTTGATTCACAAACATACAATGAATTTATTACACTTATAACACTTTTAATTGTTTGTACAAATAATTTTGTATTGTCTAATTTGTGTAAATAATATATTCGCTCTTTTTATTAGCAATGATCTGATAGACATAAAGTTTTTAATATAAATTTTAGTATTTTTATGGATTCATAATTTATATCATAAATTGAATATGAAAGAAATATCTGTAAAAGAATATTTATTTCTTTATCTCTTTAATTTTTTGTTACTTGAATAATCGATGATAAATTTGCAGTCACAAGGAATTTTTTTTCAAAGTAAGACAATTTTCATATCTATTTACGTATATCTTCTTATGTTAGACAAGGATCAAGTTTCTACAGACTTCTGGATAATACTAAAAGACTTAAACTCATTGTGAGTTTCCAGATTACTCTTGCCAGCGTCGTCGTGGATCGTCTCTATTGTATTACTCTGTCAAGTAAATTCACTGAAAAGCACCCTGCCATCTTTGCCCCGTCGAACTAACTTTCCCTGGAAGTAATAATAAAAACAATTTATTTACTTAAAATAACAATTGAAATATTTATATGTGTTTAGTAGAAATCTAAATGAACTGAGTACTTAATAACTAAGAGTGACTTAGCCAAAGTTTTTACATCAAAGGACTAGCAAATTAATTTTATACCCAAGGACTTGTTGCACAATTTATGCTCCGTAGTTATTTTATTTTAGCAGATAGCATAAAATAGAATAGAGTAGAATTATTTTTATTCAAATTAGATTATAAGAATACTTTTTTTACTTTAACACTGGCTCGAAAAAAAACTTTTCCTGGAAGGACCAGCAAAGCACCAAGAGGGATTTTTTTATAAAAATTAAAGTTAATTTGCAAATTTGTACTTTAATATGAAAACATTTAGAAATAGCATGTATTCTTTAGGAGCATTATAACCCTTACTAAAAACTTTTTGCTTCGTTAAAATTTAAAAAAAAATTATTGACTAGTTCTGCATAAATAGGTTCTGCACAAATTTTGATTGAAGCACTACAAAAATAAGTTCTGAATTAAATATTTATTGTAGTTTTATGAACAACAACTCCGGCATTTACAATATCTAGTATTAAAACCGGGGCTAGGTACTTTCATGTAATGTGAAATGAAGCTTAGTAGATTCTTTGAATCAAACCCACAAGTACGTATTATTGAAGTTTGGACTAACCTATTAACCATGTAGAAACGGTATAAGAATATCCATAACCTAACTCATAACCTATGGACTTTGTGTGTATGGTCGTACTTTTTCTTCCTATTTAAAGGACAGACAAGATTTCTAAAACATCTTGTAAATGAAAAAGTTTAAGAAAATTGTAAGAAAGATTATGTTAAGTTATTCTCTATTTGTAAAATTTTACCGGTAGAACACAAAGTTAACACGCTATTAGTTCTGGAAAACATTAATAAAAACTATTATAACGAAAAATTGAATAATAAATATAGAACCAGGAAAGTTAGAGAAGGGAAATTATTTCAGCCTAGTGTTAAAAACTACTATGGTAAAAGATGTACAAAATATTTAGTACCAAAGCTTCTTAATGAAATAGATTGGCTAACCTAATTGCAAATTAAAAATTAAAAACAAACTTGGGAATTTTTTTTTTGGATAAAATGCTAGATGCATGACCATTTAGAAAACTATTATTTGTTTGTAATACTTAAAAAAATACGTGTGGCACTCGGTGACTGCCGCGGTAAAGCTATTGCATAGCATTTTTTATCAACTTATGCAATTATAATTATTTATTTATTTTATTTATGCAGTTAAGTCTTTGATATTAAATCAAGTTACACTTTTTGAGCGTGGTGACCGATAAGAAAACAATTTTCTTTCTCTTATTGAATAAATGAGAAGTTAATATTGTTTAAGATATTTTTAATATCTTACAATACATGTAGGTTATTCAGGAATTTTTATCATTGAGTTAGCAGCTAGTGTACACGCATACGTCTAGTCGCACGCACACAAACACCGTACCGAAGTCTGCCGAGTGCCGAAGTCTGCCGAACTGAAACGACGTTAGACCATGCACGGCTTTCAACGCCACACCTCCGTGCCCGTCGGAGTGGGGAGCGTGAGGTTTTTTTTCGTTACGGAATTTCTGGATTCGGTCCCCGCGCTCAAGGCCCGCGATAGAAGCTATGCAATAGCTTAAAAATATATCCGGGTTATATTTACAATTTTTATTTTGTTGCAATGTTATGTGGGTGGGGTGATGTATTTGGAATTGATAGAGTGTGGAATTTATAGTTTTCTTGTTTTAAATTTCTAGTTGTTTGTAATATTACGTGGGTTGAGTACTTATTTAATTTAATTATGTAATAGGATATAAGAGTGCATTTATTCGCCAACAAACTGTCTTTACAGTTTGGCGAAGTTATGAACTGTTCTGTAATGTTTTTTTTTCTGTAAATGTCATTAAAATAAATAAAATAAAAAATACGTGTGGCACTCGGTGACTGCCGCGGTAAAGCTATTGCATAGCATTTTTATCAACTTATGCAATTATAATTATTTATTTATTTTATTTATGCAGTTAAGTCTTTGATATTAAATCAAGTTACACTTTTGAGCGTGGTGACCGATAAGAAAACAATTTTTTTCTCTTATTGAATAAATGAGAAGTTAATATTGTTTAAAATATTTTTAATATCTTACAATACATGTAGGTTATTCAGGAATTTTTATCATTGAGTTAGCAGCTAGTGTACACGCACACAAACACCGTGCCGATGTCCGCCGAGTGCCGAAGTCTGCCGAACTAAAACGACGTTAGACGATGCACGGCTTTCAACGCCACACCTCCGTGCCCGTCGGAGTGGGGAGCGTGAGTTTTTTTCGTTACGGAATTTCTGGATTCGGTCCTCGCGCTCAAGGCCCGCGATAGAAGCTATAAGCTGCGTATTAAGCAATAGCTTAATAACTCATATAGTCCCGCGAGTATCGTTAAAGGCAATAGAGGGAAACTGAAACCGGGGATGGTCAGAAGCGTCTACCTACAACCAACTCAAAATTATAAAATACTGTGATTGCCAATCCACATGCCAAGTTTGACAACTATGGCAAATATTCCCACACCGACGCAAGTTAGTTACCACGCTTGATATAGTTGCCGGCGTTTACAAGATTTGTTAGATGCGCAGAAGTTGTTTTTTTTTAGAAGTCTTTGGTTATCAAGCGGGGCGCGGGATACAAGGTAGCATCGTTACGAGCGCGCGATTGGTTGGCCAGTTTACAGTTTACGTGCACTAAATTATACCGCTTATTTTGGTTGAGTTTTTTGTTACATTTTATTGTTATAAATAGTTATAGTTTTGTTTGAATATTTATCTTTAACTGTAATGCTAAGAACAATTACTATTTTACGTAGACATGCCAGAAAAATGGTTTATGATGGCTACTGTTATATGGAAAAGGAAGTCAAAATGAGATAGTAAAACGGACTGCAGAAGCTATCTAAACCTCAGAAAGGATAGTTAGACGTATAGTCAAAGAAGGTAGAAAGGAGACTCCGAGCTTGTCACCGTTTTTAGGACACCGGGGAAAAAAAACCAAAAAGTCGATCACTGAAATCGATACATTTGCCCAGTCTTAATAACCCACGGTGGAAAAGCTCCGAAGAAAGTTAAAAGAAGGTAATAATTTTACTAAATAAATGGAACTTTACATAAATTATTTTTGTTTTTATTAGGTTTAGGTGGATAAAAATAGAAAATAATAGAAAATTGAAATAGAAAAAACTAATATTAGGTTAATTAGGATTGGAGTACCTTGAAAAAATTATTAAATTCAAGCGAGAAGAAAGACCTATTATATACACAGATAAGTCAAATGTCATTCAGATATGTGACAATTACCTTACATTATCATCTTTGACTGCCTCATTGATTTAGTAGTAGATCATGAGGTCAGGATGATCATGGGTGGCAATCAAAGGATATGTGGCCAACAAAAATAATACTTGAAATGGCACCAATGTAATAGAATTAACAAAAGAAAAGATAGAATTTTAGGAGCTGACTCCATATGGGTGCCTATTGGTGACCATAATGAAAGATTAAATCTTTTACTAATATATTTATTATAGCGGAACGTGCCATACAGTTGGCGGGCAACTAGTGACTGGTTGAAAAATCTTATTCACTACATAATATAGTTACAATACAACATTGCGAAGTTTACATGTGTGTGCGCAGCACACCTACAATACTTCCCCCTTTACAAAAAAATGAATACAAAAAAACTTAAAACTATACAATGAATATAAACTTAATACTAACAACAAAAACTTGCTAATGCGCTTGTGCGCAGGGCTGTACGGAGACCCCCGCGAAAGGGGTGGCGGCCGCGGCGGGCGCGGGCACATGCTGCAGACTGGTGCTAGAAGCACCTATCATCTGACCCATATTCTGGCCCGATATCGGAACGCCTGTCATTAACACCTGATGACGAAGCCAGCTTTTGAACTTCTTATTAAACTTTACCCAAATAGTGTACAGGATTATCGGCCCCATAAAACTGGCTATCACATATAACCATGTTTGAAAATTATCCACTTTATTCTCTACAGTATTTTGAGCCTGAGAAACAATAACTGGTTTTTCTTGAAAATTACCCATAGTAAAAATCGTAAAACTTATCGCGCTAATGCTATCGCAAAGGAAGTATTTCGAATGAAATTATATTAAATACATTATAACTAAACTAGCTACCTGGAACCTATATGAAAGTGCAGTATACGCAAAATACTGAACACGATACCTCTACAATTACATTCAACTTAAATAATGTAACTTGAATATCCTGAATGAAAATATTATGCACTTGACAATGCAAATAATACTTTCACATCCATAGTAACTAAACCTGATTATCATTTAGACATGTAATTGTATAATATATATTTTATATTAACACTAGCTTATAAATCGTGAAGGTAACTTAACAATCCGACCACTTCGCGTTGTTTTCACGGTTATCGGGTTGCTCGGGCCGGGTAACAACGACGTCAGCGGTGTGGACGGTGGTAACGGAAACCGTACATGCGCAGGTGCCACATCCGCTGCGTTGTCAGCGTTACTTTGGCGTGGCGTTGCTTCGTTACCATCACATTCCTTTAATACATATGCAGGCTTTAATCTGTCGATAGAAATATGTACCTGTCTATCGGGTAATTGAATTAGGTAAACTTTTGAGCCCCCTTTTTATCACGCGGTATGGACCGTCGTAGGGTGGTTTCAAAGGTTTACGTATTGAATCGTCCCTAACAAAGACATATTCACAGTTACGTAAGTCCTTGTGCACAAAAAGACTCCCGGTAGACGTAAGTTTCGTCCGAACGTTAACTCGGCGGCGCTAACCCCTGAGTCACTGCGGGCGGCCGCGCGAAGCCCAAGTAATACTGTGGGTAGCTCTTCCACCCAGGACCCATGTGACAGGCGAGCTGAAAGTGCTGTTTTTAAAGAACGATGCCAACGTTCAACTGCGCCATTGCTTTGCGGATGATAAGGAGTAGTTCGAATTCTATTAACCCCCAACATTTTTAACAGCTGGTTAAAAAGACTACTCTCAAACTGGCGACCTTGGTCGCTAGTTAACTTTATCGGGCAACCGTAACGACAAATCCAACCTTCATATAAATGTTTGGCAACAGTTTCTGCCGTAATGTCTCGTAACGGAAAAGCTTCAGGCCACCTGGTCCTCCTATCGATTATCGTGAGTAAGTATCTATAACCATCTGGTGAGATCTCAAGAGGGCCAACGATATCGAAAAAAAGAGTCAGACGCAGTGAGCACGTTAACAGGCGGCACGTTCTGTGGCGTTGGCGGAAACGGCACACTCATGTTACTATATAAATTGTCCTTCCGATCACAACCACGCGAATATTGCCCACTACTGCATTAACATCACATAGACCACTTCGGTCATCTTGATCACGTCGGGGTCACCAGTTTAGGAGCTGACTCCATATGGGTGCCTATTGGTGACCATAATGAAAGATTAAATCTTTTACTAATATATTTATTATAGCGGAACGTGCCATACAGTTGGCGGGCAACTAGTGACTGGTTGAAAAAATCTTATTCACTACATAATATAGTTACAATACAACATTGCGAAGTTTACATGTGTGTGCGCAGCACACCTACAGAATTAATGGGTGCCGATAAATAGTCACAACTATGCAATAAAGTAAAAAAATTACGGTTGCCCATCCCTGGAACTTCCCGCTAATTTCAAATGCATAGCGGTCAAAACTATACCTATTTGAAAAAAGTACCACTTTCGAAATTTTTCGTTAACGATATCCCTTCAACGCATTAACCGATTTTGATGCGGGTTACAATTTTTTGAAAATTTTACTTTTGAGATTTCTCAAAGTCTACTGGTTCGAGTCGGTTCAAATGTTATAGAAGGTCTAAGTTTGAGGAATCCCTTTCGTACGCTGCCAAGTTCGTTCAAATCGATCAAGCCATTCAAAAGTTATGAAAGGGTTAATAACATAATAAAGCAATTTTGTTGTTTGCGCCACTAAAAAAATGTAATCTTAACCGATAGCCCATACTGGTTTAAGTATTCTTAAATTTGTTGCCTTCGTGAAAACAAAAAAACAACATATCAAGAGGAATTATATATACATATAATATGTTGAGAACTCGTAGTAAGTACTTAATAGAAGCCTGCTACAGATCGATAAAAATGAAGCTGAGAATAGTTTAGGTAATAACGATGAACATTTCTTTGAGTTCGTAAATAATAAAAAATCAAGTAAAGGTATCCTTGAATCTATGACTCATAGAATTAACACTGCTACAGATCCCTAAGGAATCTGTGAACTATTTTCAGCGTATTTTGCTTTCGTTTATGGAAAACTTGACAATTTTTAGCCCCGTTGAATATACCAGATAGGTCTACTCTTACACTATCAAATGTAGCCATTAACAGAGATAAATTATAAGAAAGATTAAAACACTATTATATATATATTATTTGTTAAGGCGTGTTGCGAAGGATTTAATTTGCCATTATTGACATTTTTAAAAAGTGTATTAAGAGTGGCATATTCGCTTCTGTTTGGAAAAACGCCTATGTATATATGTATACTAATATATTAGTATATATATATATATATATATATATATATATATATATATATATATATACTAATTCATAAGTCTGGTGAGAAAAAAGTGAAATCTATACGCCAATTAGTATCTTATACTGTATAGCTATTTTTTTTAAATCGCTTGGTTATATTTACAACCACGTGAAACAAAGCATCTCAAATTTACAACATGGTTTTGTCACTGGTATATCAACTGTTAGTAACCAACTTGTTTACAAATTACATCTGTCAAGCACTTGCTGCCCAAAGCCAAGTAGACTTGATTTGCACTGACTTTTCAAAGGCGTTTGACAAAGTCAACCATAGAATACTCTTGGCATCATACGGAAAACATAGCAATTTGTTGCGTTGGATAATTTCATATCTTTCTCCCCAGATCGTCTGATCGTCCCAATAAAAGATTTTCTTGCCGAACCATTACACGTGACATCCGAGGTTCCTCAAGGGTCCCATCTCGGCCTTCTGTTGTTTATTAAATTTATTAATGACTTGGTCACCAAACACACACAAGTAAAAGTTTACCATACGCAATAATATGAAAGTTTTCCGAATAATCAATGTTAATGTCTGCCCCTTGTTGCAAAGCGACCTTAAAAATATTCATACCTGATTTCTCATATTAAAATGTATCTGAATGTAGCTAAATGTTTTTGTAACTTTCACAACTAAGAAAACTCGACTACAGTGTACATATCATGTCAATGATCAACCTTTGTTTAAAAGAAATGTTGTTAAAGATTTGGACGTTTTCTTTGACTCAAAAATAAATTTTAAGCAACACTTTAATCACTTAACGCAACGTGGTTATCGATTAGTTAATTGTGTTACGCAAGTTATGAAGGAATTCAAAAGACTCCTTAGTCTAATATATCTTTTTCACACTCTAGTGACTATTATGATGTACATATAATAGCTAATATTGAACGAGTTCAGAAATGTTTCCTGCGAGGTCTATGTCGTAAACATGGATTGATGCATCAGTTGCCGTCGTATAATGAAAAGGCGAATTACTTTGGAGTTATGAAATTAGATAAACATAGAAAACTTCTGAGATTATTTTATTTACTTTCACAAAATTATTGACTCCTCCATCGACTGTCCCGAACTTCCTAATTTAATTAATTATGACAGTCGATATCGTCTGCGTAATCCGCATATCCTTTGCCTTGATGTTTACTTATGTACACCACGTCTTTATTTAATCCGGCCATTAGAAATTATCGAAATTTTAACGAACTGAGACATCGTAACGCTGATATGGACATTTTTTTACATTCTAACATTTCACAATTTAAAAGATCTGTAACTGCTACGTTAATTATGTAAATTTCACGAATTTCATTAAATAAGTTTTTTTTTAACTGACACAGATAAGTATAGTACTATTTTTAATATTTATTGTCATATTTTGTTTTGCTGTGCACGCTTTATTGGATTATAGACTAGTTATAATAATAATTGCTACATAATATAGTTTGTGTATTATTTTCAATCTGTTTGTAAGCCTTATTACTAAAATAAAATAAAAGTAAAACATACAAACACACACACACACACACACACACACACACACACACACACACACTCACACACACACTCACACCCACATACACACACACACATACAGACACAGAGACACACACACACACACACACACACACACACACACACACACACACACACGCACACACAACACACACACACACACACACACACACACACACACACACACGCCAACACACACACACAAACACACACATACAGACATCGTGCCTTCCGCGTATAAATAGCTAGAACGGCTTCCTAGGATGTCAAAACTGGGGATCTGATGAGAACTCGATTTTTGAAAGTTGGGGCGGAACCAATGACTTCCCGATTTTTTTTACATCATTGATTTTCGTAACGGGAAGTTAAAATTGATACCAATTACAATGACAATGATCATGTAGTCAATTCAGTCCCTGAACAATTTATAATTTACGACAGTAAGTGTACGAAGTGACGACAGTGACATTGAGGATGAGGAACAAACCCCCTGCACCAGCTCTGCTACTTTTGCTAGATTTGGTTTTATGCCAGGAGTAACACTTTTACAAAGTAATAGTGACAACGACGCCCCATAATATTGTAATGACAATGTTTGATTTTATAATAAATTTCTTTATCACATCATATATTTCTTGAATTCTTCTTCTTAACTTTCATTAAAATAAACTTTTTTTACCACCGACCATTTTTAATTGCACGAAAGTGTATATGCGCAAACTTTCCTCCACTACGTTAAAACCTTGCCAAGTTAGTTGCCGTATACGGGGGTTTTCAACCGCAGCTTTTTATTTTGTAGCTGTTATTAGGAAGACGCTGTAACCCATCTCCTGGTTGTCTCCTTTTGTAAATAAAAGTACATTTTTTTATAAAACTGAAACTGAATAATTTGACCTGTGCTTGTGGTGCTAGACGTGGTGGGATATTATAGTCTGTAATGGAGCGGATGGACTGACCAGCACTCGCAGCTATACGTGGTGGGGTAGTGGTAGGGCGGGCGGGGCCCTCTGCCCGTGTCACAGGCGCAGCGCCAGCAGCAGCAGCGACAGCAGCAGCAGCGACGCGCCGCTCACACCCGCGCGGCTCGACCGTGACAGGATGCCTTTCCCTGCAACCACACGGCACAGCCTCACCGATCAATTCATTCGTTGCAACGAGCAGACGTCGATTCAAACTTACATTGGCCGCTATAAAGTATTATATATAATATATTGGTAAATAATCATATGCCTGTTTTGTTGTCTATTTGTCGTCGACGTGATAACCGATCATAAGATCTCAGTAAGGATTAGGATTAGTCGAAAATTATTTAAGTATTCCTCGGACTGTGCCCATTTCCACCGCTATATCTCTTAAATAAAATCCCCGAACGAACGCTTTACAGCACTCATGGTCCCGCCCGTGACCATGAGTGCTGTAAAGCGTTCGAAACGTCGGGTATTTAAAAAGTTAAATATACGCGATAAATTCCGTAAAAACTAGTATTATTTCAATGTGTAGTGTTCGCGTAAATATAAGAAATCATCCCGAAGACAGTTTAAATACTTATTTATTAAGTATACACATTATTTATTTATTATAAGTTAGAAGTAATGAGGAGTCAACAATTAATTGACGTCGGTGATGTGCAGTGCAAAGATTATGTAAGTCAATGTATACTACCATACTTATACATTGCGTACTGAGTTACACCAAATTCTCCGTAACTTCTTTAGACGACTGTAAAGAGTATATATATATAGTAAGATATATGGGTCGACTGCGTGCGCACGAGAACACTAGTTAAGATACTCTATGGACTAGGTCTTTGTTTTGTAATACATTTGACAATAAGCAGTGATTTTTAAAGTGACTAAGAAAACGCTCATTATTTAGTTTATTATCGCGATTTGAACTTTAAACAGTAACGGTCGTAAATGAAAATACAACTGCGTGGCATATTCTAGTATTACAGTATCTACGACACCTACCTACCCGCGCGATTCACAACTGTGACACAAATTGTTTCTGAATTGACGATTTAGTAGTAATAGTAATGGTGCTTAATATAACGCATCCAAAGAAGTAGTCACCATGGCGCTATTGCGCTATGGCGCTTTGGCGCTATCAAGTATTATTAACTAGCGGCAATTATTTCTAGCAGCAGCGCTGTTGGGAGAGGACATGTAACGCAAAGATCTCGTAGCGCGCTGTTCATGGCGCGCGAACTAATTTAATGTTAGACGTTGTTTAGTTAGTGTATACTGTATATTTATAAATGATCAAAGGACACAGTTGTGATTAAAGAAGCCTAACTAATGTTTTTAAATGTAATTAAAATATAGATACAAAAGTGTATATAATAGTTTATGTAAATAATTGATTTTATAAATACAATAAATAAACTTTTAAATACACCTTTATTTGATTTATAATTTATATTAAGATCAAAATAACGTTTACATCAATTATAATAAAAATAATTAATTTTATTTCGATTCTAAAAATGAAATTAATTCTATTTTAAATAGTACATAACTTAAAAATATTTTTAGGATTATAGAAAGTAGTAAGCCTGAAAAGTATGAAAACGCGTGCATTGGTTTTTCTTTACCGCTTTATTTTATTTTAGACTAAAATTCGACTTATTACGAAATAATGTTCTTATATAGCACGCAATCTATCCAATGAACGACATGTAATGTAACTGGCTAAGAGATATAACGTTCTGTAAAACTTAACGCGCCTACCGGTCTCCTACACGCTTTCTTACAAATAGCGCGCTATAACATAGCGTATTTAATAGCGTTCTAGAAATTTATAGTTTATAGTCTGTAGCGTGCTATTGATTTATAGTCGTTTTGAACAACTTTAAGTAATAGTATTATACACAGTGGGATAGACGACTTTTTCGAGGTTATATTTACTAAATAAAATTATTTTTGATTTTAGAGCTACTGAGCAGTTTGGCAGCATACTTAAACCGTCGACAACTACTAAGTTCATTTCATCCTAGTAGCTACTCTAGCACTGTTGTGGAGAGTTTATGAACTGTTATCTACTGCTTACAGATGGCCACTTTTTCAACTATTCTACTATGGGAGTTGGTACTCCTTACTTCTACACTCCATAGTCTAGTAGTATACGTAGAAGTCTTTGTCGGTCTAGTAGTAAACACAGAAGTCTTTGGCGGCCTAGTAGTAAACACAGAAGTCTTTGTCGATCAAATAGTATACATAGAAGTCTTTGTAGATTTAGTAGTATAGTGCAGTGTGCCGTACTCACAGCGCTGCGCCAGCTGCTTGTAGCAGCAGCAGTCTCGCAGGCGCACGTACTGCACGCAGTCATGAGCGAGTGGGCGGCAGCGGCTGGGCCCTAGATAGCAGGTGTGCGGCAGCCAGGGGAACGGCTCGCGCAGGAAACGCCGCTCGCAGCAGCAGTGGTCCGCCAGCACGCGCGTCTCGCAGTACTCCATCTCGCGGCGACTACAGCTGCCGCAGCCTATCTGCGTGCTGGGTACTGGAATACGACACGACGTATCTTTTATTTTTGTTTCTTAAACAAAAACGTTACCCCCCACCCTTCCCCTAACTTTCATTAAGCCAAAATAGTTTGTTAAGAGCTGTTATACTACTAATGAATACATGATTGCTAATAACCTCTGGGAATGAGGTGATCGCTACCATGCTGATATACATGTGTAAAACAATATGTAAATTTATTATATTTAAAAAAAGATTTCCGCTGGGTTCTTCAAAAGTTTGGTTCCCGGAACAATCATTTGTGAGCAAAACAAGTACTCGTTCAATGCAGGATTCGAAGGCGGTCTCTGCATGATCATGTGCTAGCATTGAATATGATACACGAGAGATTTTGTAAAGGATTATAATATATATTAAGATTTATTGCGTTCCTTAAGCGCAAAGCGCGTAGGTATGTTCTATTAGCGCCTAAAAATCAAGAATCCGACTTTTCGTTGCATGAAATCGTATCCAACAATCATATTGAACATGTAAATGATATAAAAAGCACATTAACAGAAAGATAAATGATCGTTGAAGTTATTTTTTTTAAATCGATTAATTGCTATTTTTACACTAAAAAAAGTGGTTTTAGTGGATTGTGGTGTAGATTTATCAAGTTCGCACGGAGGGGTAGACACGATAACTTTTGAAAATATCGATTGTTCAACTCAATCTATTGATTAATCTCTTTATCTACCACGTGGGAAGCCTTTGCTTGGATTGTTTAATTTTGTTTAGATATAACTAATTTTTTCGACTGAGAAAATCCGAAATTTTCGGTGTTTGCGCAGCCGTGTAATAATATATTTTACTAAATACAGATACACTTTGACTCACTGCGGGCTTGGCCGCCGTCATGATTGGATAACTGTATCGTTTGTTTACAGCGGTTCGTGATAAAAAATATCGATCGCTGTAGAAATACAAAGTACTCCAAAAAACAAATTTGATACATACTTGACCAAGATAAGGTATTATTATTATTATTTTTATAATCACTGTGTTTTTATACAATATTCTGTGTCTCTAAAAGTACGTAGGATTTATATATAAATATACCTAAACGTCTTGGACTTTATGGAGTGACGTGAAGGTGTACTTCGGTATCCGCTACTGGAAATTCTCGACGAGTAGAACTAGGTGTGGCGAGATTGTACTCGTTATGTTAGTTATGATGATACCTTACCCCCGGACTTAATGGAGTGATCTGGAGGTATACTTCGATGAATGCAACTGGAACTCTTCGAAGAGTAGTAATAGTAATAGGTGTGCTGAGCTTAGGCTTGTTTTGTTAGTTATGATGTGACCTTACCTCCGAACAGTGGCGGATTATCCTTAAGGCAAACTAGGCACGTGCTTAGGGGCAAGGTTAAAAAGGGACACGCGGGAGTTTTTAAATTAAAAAAAAAAGATCGAATCGAACTACGCAGATAAGATTAGTAGTGAAAACTTGTGTGTATTACGCATAACACGAGCGCTTAAGGCATGCACATTTAGATTTACCAAAAGTAATTTTATTACCTATAATTTTATATGACTACACTATTGAAATAATACTAGTTTTTACGGAATTTATCGCGTATATTTAACTTTTTAAATACCCATTTCGAACTTGAACATCTCAGTCCCGCCTGTGACCATGAGTGCTGTAAAGCGTTGGAAATATAGGTATAGTCTTATTGCAAACTATTTTAAAATTAAGCCGTAAAAGTATATCTATTAAGTATATGTACTTTAAAGAGACACTTTTAACAGTATTTTACTGTCGCCCGGTCAGATACGACTTAGAGAACTTTAAGGAAAGAACCAATTCTGTTCTAAAAGACCGGTAACGCACCTGGTATTCCTCTGGTGTTGTAGATGTTCGTGGGCGGCGGTGATCACTTCTTAGGTATATATCCGTATGCTAGTTAGCTTCCTATTTTATTAAAATAACAGCAAAAAAAAAACTTAGAGTTGAAGAGCGACTCTCAGGTCTTGAATATGATGAGTTTACATAGAATGGTAGTGTGACAAATTGTGTTAATCTTATCCCTTACAAACCAGAGATATGAAAAAATGATCAAGTACAAAATTTAAAGGACGCGTCCTACCTTAGATTGCTCTTTTAGAAATGAGGAGGCTTGCCTAGGAGTGGCCATT
Source organism: Parnassius apollo (assembly GCA_907164705.1). Classification (NCBI taxonomy): domain Eukaryota; kingdom Metazoa; phylum Arthropoda; class Insecta; order Lepidoptera; family Papilionidae; genus Parnassius; species Parnassius apollo. The sequence continues at coordinate 965,713 of CAJQZP010000008.1, forward strand.
GATAGACCTTTGAAATTTAGACTTAAATATGGTGTCATTTGAGCATGGGACTCACAATAGAGTTTTTAGTCCCATACCCGCTGTTATGATAACCACGTTTTAGTTATCATTTTTATAGAATAATTACAAGAGCACACAGCCCACCTGACGGTAAATGAATACTGTGACCCATAGACATCCACATCTATTCTCGATTAAGAGTCAAAATGTAGATCCGTTGTCACATCTGAGGGCCAAGATGGAATGCCTCATTTCCAGTAAAAAGGGCCTCCGGTTCTCACAACTCACCATACAAAATACAGCAGCATTAAGGTGCTATTTGACGCTGGTATTCTGAGAAAGCATGGTCCTTCCCCGGTCGAGTCGACCCATCTATGCTACAACCATAAAATAGCTGTAGCATGAATCTACCTTGTAAAAAAGCTTGATTTATTTAATTAATTTTACCCTCACTTCCGGGAATCTGTATAATATAAAATTTGTAGACATATTAAGAAGCAATAACAATACCATAATTTAATTATCTAGTATTCACGCTTGGAACATCACTGCTCTTGGTTAGTGCAGGTTGCTTGTGATTTTTTTGAAATAATAATTTAATTTTAAAATAACCCAATACGCCTTTAAGTGGCCTTAAATATTGTTGACAAGACAAAATTATATAATATTACGCAGCTCATTGCGTATTCCGTAGTCTGCTTTGATGTCAGGCATCTTTTCCATTACACGGTTGTTCAAACGTACGGTGTGTAAGCCGTACGGTTGAAAAAACGTGCTAGCTTGTACATGATACGGCAAAATCACCGCGCGAGACATTGGTAAGTACTGGCTAGTAGCGCTTTTTACTCGGGCTGTGTAGGACGTGCTGCGTCATGAATTTTCTTACGAAAAAAAAGATTATAGTTGCTTATTACATATATAGGAAAAAGAAAATAGAAAAAAAAAGGGAAGTAAGGTTTTGGATACATCCGATTTTAGAAAAAAGGGAGGAATATGGCGCGTTTCATACACTTGTCAAGAATCAATTGAGAGAAGATGAAGACAAGTTTTACAATTATTTTAGAATGCAGAAAACTACATTCGACAACTTGCTCCAAAAAATTATCCCAGGAACTAAAACATCAAGATACTTTTATGCGAGAGAGTATATCGCCCGCAGAAAGATTGGCTGTAACTCTGAGGTAAGTAGGTACAAAATTAAATGACATATTTTAGTTTAAAATTGTTTATTGCACACAAACAAAATTATTACATGTAATTGAATTTTAATAATTATTAATTTAAGAACAAGTAAATCAAAAAATACACTACGCTGAAAATGCTACTCAAGTGCGGTACTAAAATCGAATTCGTCTTCAATAGAAACTTGAGAATCTGCCGAGATACTTTCCGCATTTACACTATGTACAGATAATTGTGATTCGGGTCGGTAGTGGATTGGCTCTAAACCAGAACCGTGTCCAAAATCATGAGAAGACGTCTGTGGACGACTTATTCCATAGCTCGATCTAGCAGCTGTAGAATATCCATATGTTGACGATTGCGCATTTGAGGATGCTGTACCACTTAAATATCCTTGATGGCCTTGATCCCATTGGTTTCTTGATGTAGGTATATACTGAGTACACTGTCTTTGTTGAATATTTTTAATTATTGAAATTACTTGAAACTGAAAGTCTATCATATTTTCATCACTGAACTTGTCAACTGTATCAGCGATTCCCATAAAAAAAGTTCATACTACGGCTTTTCTTTTTCTCATCTCGTTCTGCTGAATCCATAAACTTCATAAACCTAATGTCAACTTCACTTAGTTCATTTTTTCTTTTTTTTTAGCCCTTTGCGTCTCACTCCGTTCAGTGTATCCCGAGCTTGATTGATTCGGGACTGCACTATCAAAATTTTCATTACTGAGGCTAGAATCATGAACATGTTCAGTCATGTTAGAATCGGTCTTGCGATGCTCAACATTTTTTTTAGGAACATCATTTCATCATAGAACATATATTTTCTTATTTTTTTTTTGCTGAAGAACCAGACTTACATTCATTAATTTTTTTGTCATATTTTATCCAGCTATCTTTCATATTGGTCCACTTCTTCATCACCATTTGCCCTGAAAATAAATAAATAATAATTATTAAATTCAAAATTTATGAAAACCCCCGACCTAAACTGAATCGACCCCGACCTAAAATGGGGTTTTAGTATTTGAACCTGAACCGTTTTGTTTTATATTTCAGGTATCTAGCAACAGGAGATACCTTTACTGACCTATACTACAGCTATAGAATTGGAATAAAAACCATAAGTTGCATCGTACGTGAAGTATGCCACTACATTTGGTTAGAACTGTATAAAGAATATATGAAAATGCCATCTAAAGAACACTGGCTACACATTGCAAGCAAATTTCAAGAATCTTCCAACTTCCCGCTGTGCTTAGGAGCGGTCGATGGAAAACACATCAGACTTATTAAGCCAATTGATAGTGGCTCGATGTTTTTAAATTACAAACATTTTTTTTTCTATAGTTTTGATGGCAGTAGTAGATAGCGATTACAACTTTATATTTGTTGACGTTGGCGCCTACGGAAAGGAGTGTGATTCCAGTGTGTTTAAAGAGACCCCATTTTGGAAAAATTTAACAAACAACGGATTAAATCTACCCGATGCAACACGTTTGCCTGGAATTGACTACCATATGTGTTCGTTGCGGACGAAGCCTTTGCTTTGCATTATCACTTGCTTCGTCCATTTGGTGGTCATCAGCTTGATCAATTAAAACGTACATTTAACTACAGACTCACAAGAGCGCGAAGATTTGTTGAATGTGCGTTTGGCATTTTATCCAATAAATGGCGAATTTTTCACCGGCCAATGAATGTGTCCATCGATTTGGCAGTTGATATTGTGAAAACATGTTGTGTTTTGCAAAATTTTATACATAAGCAGGAAAACTTTCAGTTTCACAATGCGAGTGAAAATGAGTCCACCCTTGATTCAGAATCGGAACTAATCCAGTTACCTATCACGAATGCAGTTCGCGGAAGTTTGGCGGCTAATGAAGTTCGCAACAGATTTGCACAATATTTTGTATCTAACGAAGGTCGCCTCTCCTATCAAAACAACTATGCATAAGTAAAAAGTTAATAATTAAATATCTGTAACTTACCAAACTTGTTTTTCTCATCACCACTTAAATCTTCAAATGTGGGCTGGAAATGAATAAATATTTCTTTCCAGGAATCATATTTAAGCCGCTTATTTTTATAATCGTCGATGGTCTTATCCCATATTACAGGCCTTTCTTGAATCAACGTAATTAATAATTCTTGATTTATGTTCATTTTATAATAAAATCGCGAAACAGCGTATATAAGCGGTCACGAATCCGTGCGTACGTCCGGCACCGTCGACACACCCCGATAGACTGCCATACAACACTGGTGAAAATCACGCCGTGCGTAGACGCGGCGCGCCGAGGGGCAGTCACGGCGCACGCGGCCGCGGCGCCGTGCCTTGGCGCCACCGTGCATGTCGACAAGCTCATATAGTGATCCATACCACACTGACGACCGTGCCTACACGCGGCGAATTAACCGTAGATTTTCACGGCGAGAAACCGTGTAATGGAAAAGAGGCCTCAGACGTAACGTAACGTCAGCAGAACAATGGACAGGTGTGTAATAAATGCGGGTGTCCGTGCCCCGCGCCGGTGTGCATGTGCGATTGAATTTTTATTCGGTATTAGTCATCTTGCTTCCTGTCGATTGAAGTGCCGTTGACAGGGATAAAGCAGTTAATATGAGCCAAAGTTTATTAGGATCTGCCATTCTATTTACAACAGGGAATTATAATTTGAAACAAAGTAGACTGAAAACATGGGGTTTATAGTCTGGTCTACCTCGTTTTACAACACATACACGATAGCGACACGGGACGGGACCTGGTATACCACACGTTCAGTGGTAGCTACTAAGCTCATTGGTTAGTCATGGCGGTCGGTCTCAATGGAGGCTAGACATACGCGCAGGGCAGGATTATAGTGTAGGAGTGTATGCACAAACAGAAGTGCACTCTCTTTTTCCCTTACTCTCGTAGTCCAATGGAACGGTACGGTACAGACTTTTCGAGGTAAATTTCACAGTACACGAGTAGCCCGGGTTCGATCCCTGCCGGCACCAATGACATTTTACCACTTACTTGGCGGTGAAGGAAAACATCTTGAAGATACCTGCTTGAAACGCGAACTTGCCTTTAAAACGCTTTTAGGAATGACATGAGACTTCTGCCCAGTATTGGGACGTAAATAGTCTGCAACTTTACCACACGCTCTAATAATATCATAATTCAGTTCATCATCATCACTACACTCTGTAACAACTCCAGTGCTAAACCAGAGCCATCATCTTGAGCTCATCAGATCTTCATACTATATAGAAGTTATATTTTTTATATATAAAATAAGGCTGACAAACGAGCACACAGTCCACCTGATGGTAAATGGATGCTGGGGCACATAAACTCTAGATTTATTCTACATTTATCCCCGATTAAGAATCAAACGCAGATGCGTTGTCACTCCTGAGGACTAAGATGGAATGCCTGGTTGTTAGTTAAAAAGAGTCTCCGGATCTCACGGAGACTCACCATACGAAACACAGCAGTATTAAGCTGTTATTTTACGCTGGTATTTTGTGAGAGCGTGGTCCTTCTCCGTTCGAGTCAACCATACTATAGCTGCATACAACACTAGTACTCTATTGACATATTTTTTTTTTCACCTCATCATGCTGTGGATGTCGTAAGAGGCGACGGAGAGAAACAAAACTAGAGATGGGCAGTAGTAGCATCTTTCTCCTGATAACTTAAAATAATAAAATACTGCGGTTGCCATCTCGGCTTACCAAGCGTGGCAACCATGGCAAATATCTTCTCTATGAGGCAATCTCTTGGGAGGCCTGTGTTCAGTCCAGATAGGCTGTAATAAATGAAAAATCGGCACTCTTGCAACAAAAGCGTAAAGTGTAAATGGCCAGAGTTTATTCTGTCTATTGAAAAATCATGAAAAAAAACTGAAATCGGCTACAAAATTCTTAAATTAAACAAGATATACCTATGGAAGAATTATTTCTTTTTTTTAAATAACCATCCAGAATATAGTGACGTAAACGTTCACTCCACTTTAAATAAAATTGTTATGTTTTAATTGCGTTATTATTTCATGTAATGTCAATGCTAAAATACCACGTGATGGTGAAATACAGGGTTTTTCGACAAGAACTTTGTTTTCTAAAACAAAATAAAACAAAGAGTTTAGATGAAGATGATTCAAATTTTTATTGTATTACGAAGAGAAAAGTTTGACAATTATGAATGAAAAATGATATCTGGCAAATGTCCACCACGACCACGCTGACAGATGTCGATTCTTTCATCAAAGTTTTTAATCACTTTTTGGCAAAATGGCGGGTCTATTTCGTTAATCACGTCACGGATTTTGAGTTTTAAGGCCGCGATCGATTCGATTGGCTCCTTATAGACTCTGTGCTTAACATAGCCCTACAAAAATAATCCAGTGGTGTTAAATCACACGATCTGGCTTGCCATTTAACAGCTGAATTTCGTGAAATTATGCGATCGGGAAATTTGGTTTGCAATAAATTGATCGTTTCGTTGGTTGTGTGACATGTCGGCACCGTCCTGTTGAAACCACATGTTTGTGATATCGATATCATCAATAATAGGCCAAAATTGAGATGTTAACATCTCGCGATAGCGTGATCCATTGACCGTTATCGCATTTCCAGCCTCATCTTCGAAAAAACACGGCCCAATCACGCATCCAGACCACATAGCGCACCATACAGTGACACGTTGAGCATGCAAAGGCTTCTCAATAATCGCTTTAGGATTTTCAAAAGCCCAAATGCGGCAATTTTGCTTGTTGACGTACCCTGACTGGCTTCGTCTGAAAAAATGATTTTTTCAGAAAAACCAGCGGGCTGTTCCTGAATGAATTGAGCGAATCTACGGCGATGTGAATGGTCGGTCAGCTTCAATTCCTGCACCAGTAAAACCTTGTAAGGCTTCAAAGCCAAATCATTACGCAAAATTCGCCATGTGGTGGTTTTGGATAACCCCAATTGTTGAGAACTTCGAGGAATTGACAAATTTGGATCTTCTTCAACACTGTGGTTCACGGCTGCGATGTTTTCGGTTGAACGACCCGGTCGAACACGCGTTGGTGTTGGCACATTTTGTACCGAGCCTGTCGGTTCAAATTTAGCGACCAAATTCTTAATAGCGTTCTCAGAAGGACGATCATGTTGTCCGAAAATATCACGAATTTTACGAAACGTAACTTTAACAGAACCACCATTTTCATAGTGGATTTTAATTATTTTAATGCAATTTTCGAGCGAAATTGTAGCAATTGCCAAAGCATCTACTACGAATAGGTCAAAAAATTAAATGTCAAAACTGTCATGTTGTTGGTGTTGCCCCAATTGAAAAACAAAGTTCTTGTTGAAAAACCCATTATATGATCAGAAATCTAGTGTTTTGTATCTGTGATCCATGATTTTTTTTTAATTATTACCTTCTTTGCTTGTATAAATATGATATATGACCAGACATTTAAATAGGTAGTTAATATATATATAAATCTCTTTGTATATGACCTATTGGTAGTACTAGATTTTTAAATGTTGAAAAGCTTTAGCAGTTACAATTCATTAGGGTTGACAAACGTAACACAATTATAAAATTATGTTTCACCATCTAGGTCACCATCACCATCCATCCTGTTACAAAAAATTAAATAAAGTGACAAAAATCGTAGAATTGGGAAGGAAAAGTCCTTCGACGCAGTACCGCGTGCCTAATCAATAGATTCCCGGAGCCTTCCACGAAGTGCAACGCAGACTCGTTGCATTTCCCGACGCATGTGTAACAGGCCTCCCATCGATTTCCCCTCTCCCTATCCGGAGAGTCTGTTGATGTAAAATTTTCAAGGACGCTTGTGCATTTTACTTTACTAGAATAAATAGAAATTAAGGCTATATATTTTGTAACGTTTGGACTAACCTGGAATGTATGATTTCTTTTTGATGATTCGACATCTGGATAAGTTTAATTATAGTGTTAAATACAGTTGTATTCACTTTGTCACTTAAAAGGTAAAGGTAGAATGCATATATTTATTAATTTTCATGTTTATTTTTACTACTACGTTAAAAATTCTTTCCTAATTTGATTTTAGCAGTAAACAACCAATTTAGCAAATATAACAAGCTTTTCCTTCATGAAACACTTCATTTTTAGTTATTTTAGCTTTTTTTTTGTTCTTTTGGAAAACGACGGTATATTTGAATATGTTGTATGACCTCTTCCAATGAAAAATAGATCATAATAATAGTAAAAAACATAGGTAAAGTACAAATAAATTTCCATTACAAATTATAGTTTAATATAAACGCTGGAATTACGAATTTGCGACTCGTAATTCCAGCCGACGACAGGTCTTGAATGAACAGGAACAAAATATAAAATAGTGTTAAATTGGAAGACTTTTTTGAAACATACGTGGTAAAGACATGTTACAGCTATATTATGTCTGGATCGACGAATGAATCGGCTCGACGGAGGAATGTTCACGTTCTCACAGAATACAAGCGTAAAATAATAGCTTAATGCTATTGTGTTTCGTAAGGTGAGTGTAGAGAACCGGATACCCTATTTACTGGAAACCAGGAATTACAGTGTGACAACGCATGTGACTATCGATTCGTAATCGAGGATAGATATAGGTGTCTATGGACCACAACATCCACTTATCATCAGGTGGACTGTCACTCTTTTTCTATAAAAAAACATGTTATTGATTAAAATAATATAAAGTAACATTATAAAACGTACATTAACGATCGAAGGTTGAGACTGATTGAGAACCAATTTCTGGCACAAGAGGCAAAAAACGAACGCGCTCGAGCGTGCAAATCATTGTCAACTGTAAAAAAACATCGTCTACGTTATACTGGTCTTTTACAAACATTTTGCGATAAAAATGAAGATTAGACTAATGATTTTTTTAAGTTACACCTTCAATTTATAATTCGCAACAGAGAAAGAGAGTTTCAAAAGTTCATCACCATCACCCTTACAGACAGCCCTTCACAAATCCACTGCTGAAAATAGGTCCCGTCAATGAATGCCACACAGGACGATTCCGGACTACTTGGATCCATCCACTTCCTACATCAATTACTACGTCGTCACTCAAACGGTCCATTAATCAGCAGTGATACCCACGTGCATGTAGGTATGGCATTTAGAGGTAAAATTGGCATATTAATATAATTACTTGAAGAGGTGCTAAGGATTGCACTGGGATAACCATCTCTATATGATATTACACAAACTGACACAGCATTTATACCTAGCAATCGCAAAGTGAATCCACAATAATGATGACAAAGTACACGCCCCCTGACCTTAGCTACGTTACTATTTTACCGTGTAACCCAGTAATTTGCAACGAGCCCCTCCCAGTGACCTTAACACAATATTTAAATACTTCAGAAGTTCTCGTCGCATGGCCGAAAGAACATGTAACCTCCTATCTTTTCTTTACTTGACTGTGGTGTATAAATTTTTATGCTTTTTCAGGTAGCGACATCAACCAATCACAGAATCTATCGGTTGTTAGTTTCTGTAGCAATCTATGGTAAATGTAAAGACGCGCTCACACAAAAAAATACGGAAATTAATATATTAACTCAAGCCTCTCAATACATTTATGAAAATGTAATGTACGTACACAAAAATAAAAGTAGGTGTACAAAAATAAGTGATATTCATTCTGTAAATAGTACCAGTTACTCGACTCCTTGACTTGATGTATACACTTTTACAACAAAATCCTAGAAAATTAACAAAATTTGACCTGCTCAAAGTACAAAATCTTTATTAAAGTAATTTTATTTATATAAAAGGGTTATTTTAACATTTAGGAATTTATGGATGATACTTACTCCATGGAATGAGGTGATCGCTGCCTTTATTATTTTTTTCAAAATCCCGGGTTTCTTGCTGGTTCTTCCCAGGACAGAGGGTTTGTTTTCGCACCAGTGGTAAATTAATCAAAATAGTGACTTTCAGTATTACTTATAATCTATATTCTCTAAAAAAGTTTCTGTTTCTGTTTCTGTTTCCGTGACTGGTCTATTGTATACGATGGCTTAGCATTGAGTCGCGGTGTTGAGGGCAGAGGATCGAATCCCGTACGGTACACGTATTTGTATGATTTGAAATAAATGTCTGGATGTTAGTCCTTGTGAATTTTATATAGGTACATACATATGTACTCGTAGTTTACATGCATCCACGATACAATAGTAAATCCCAGTGTGAGGGTAAGGTTATAAGAAAAGGATGGCCCGTATCAATAAACTAATAAATGAAAAACTAAAATAACAATATGGATAAAGTATAAAATAAAGTAACAATAGGAAAAACTTAGTTTTATGTTAGGCCTAAAATACGCTGGTTGGGGCTAAGTTCTATGATTCGAATATAAGAATATAGTCTGTTTTAGGATGAACCGGTAGATAATATAGAAAGTAAAGTATATACGTATAATGAAAATCTACAGAATACGCGTGGGGTCACATGAATAACGCACAATCAGAGTAGGTAACGTAATGCTTACCTTTTGACGTCACCCTTAACAGTCAGGGGTAAAAGGGATGCGGTCATGGACACTGCAATATTTTTTAGCGTTTTCATATGATTAATTTTATTTAATACCCGAATTTCCGTTAAGATATTCTGTGCTTGTGAGGATAAAATTTTTCCTGTATATACTTTAAACATTTTTTTATAAAACGGAAATTACCAACGAGCTTACAATCCACCTGTAGCCAACTTCAAACAAAGATAGACGCGTGGATCTCAGTGTTACTCCTCAGATTTTACTTACAAAAAACTTAGCAGTGTATATGCTTAGCGTAATCTTTGATTCTGAATTTATAATTGTATCGGGCTAAGATTAAGCTAAGCTTATAAAATTCCTATAATTTTATACTAAGCTTATAAAGATCCTAATTGTACTTCATACTCGTAAATAAGTTTTTTTTACATTTAAAGTATGAGAAAGCAACCGAACATTTGATCAGCTGGTCAAGCGCTGTTAAATCTCTGTTTATTTATACTGTGTGCATTTAAAAAATTTACTCTGTATATTTTTATAACGACTGGCTTTGGAACTTTAAGTTCCAAACCTACCTATTCAAACTACGCACTAAGCATTCGGAATTTGGACCAAACATTATTTGGGTTTTTCTATTACCTAAGTTTGTTTAAGGCCATTGTGATATAATAGAGAATATAGAGAGACTTCTGTCTACGTTATAAATTTAATAATAATATAATAGTTGGATAAAATTGCTTTTTTTCTGCTGATTCGGCGATTCTGGAAGGGATGAGAGGAGTGTAATAATTACAAGTAAAAAAGAGTATTTTATGAAAATCGAAATAAGTTCGAAATAACGTAAAAAAATGTATTAATGCCATTTAAAACTATAGCACGGCCTAAAACTACCTACTTAATGATATAAATAAATAGAATTAAAAAAATACGTGGTTTTGATTGATATCCCAAATTTTTCATCAAAAAAAGTTATCGATATTGTTGGCTGCTGTGCTTCATATCTGAGTGTAGAGAACTGGAGACACTTTTTACTGGAAACGAGGCGTTCCATTTTAAATTTCAGAGATGACTACGCATCTGCTTTTTGATTCTTAATCGAGGATGGACCACAGCATCCACTCACCATCAGGTGGACTGTGTGCTCGTTTATCACCCTTATTCTAAAAAAGCAGTGTTTGTAACAGAATTGGCTTGTAATCAGTAAACATGGCGGTGATCACACCACAAGGTTGTTACACAATAGCAAAACAGTAATGCATTTAATGCCTTCATTCCGTGCAGGAAAAAACTACGAGTTTGACGGTTAATTAATAACGTAGCTCGTAACGCTATTTAAGTCTATTATGAGCAACTCTATAATTTCGCAAAATGACTTGATACAAGAAATGTAATTCGGAACAAGCGCAAGCTATTATTCACGAGTACATATAGTACCATGAGTGTACTCACCAACACACAGGCCAACCTTCTTCTTCTCTCTATATAAATATAGTACCATGAATGTACTCACCAACACACAGGCCAACCTTCTTCTTCTCTCTATATAAACATAGTACCATGAATGTACTCACCAACACACAGGCCAACCTTCTTCTTCTCTCTATATAAATATAGTACCATGAATGTACTAACCAACACACAGGCCAACCTTCTTCTTCTCTCTATATAAATATAGTACCATGAGTGTACTCACCAACACACAGGCCAACCTTCTTCTTCTCTCTATATAAATATAGTAACATGAATGTACTCACCAACACACAGGCCAACCTTCTTCTTCTCTCTATATAAATATAGTACCATGAATGTACTCACCAACACACAGGCCAACCTTCTTCTTCTCTCTATATAAATATAGTACCATGAATGTACTCACCAACACACAGGCCAACCTTCTTCTTCTCTCTATGTAAATATAGTACCATGAATGTACTCACCAACACACAGGCCAACCTTCTTCTTCTCTCTATATAAATATAGTACCATGAGTGTACTCACCAACACACAGGCCAACCTTCTTCTTCTCTCTATATAAATATAGTACCATGAGTGTACTCACCAACACACAGGCCAACCTTCTTCTTCTCTCTATATAAATATAGTAACATGAATGTACTCACCAACACACAGGCCAACCTTCTTCTTCTCTCTATATAAATATAGTACCATGAATGTACTCACCAACACACAGGCCAACCTTCTTCTTCTCTCTATATAAATATAGTACCATGAGTGTACTCACCAACACACAGGCCAACCTTCTTCTTCTCTTTATATAAATATAGTACCATGAATGTCCTCACCAACACACAGGCCAATCTTCTTCTTCTCTCTATATAAATATAGTACCATGAATGTACTCACCAACACACAGGCCAACCTTCTTCTTCTCTCTATATAAATATAGTACCATGAATGTCCTCACCAACACACAGGCCAACCTTCTTCTTCTCTCTATATTAATATAGTACCATGAATGTACTCACCAACACACAGACCAACCTTCTTCTTCTCTCTATATAAATATAGTACCATGAATGTAGTCACCAACACACAGGCCAACCTTCTTCTTTTCTCTATATAAATATAGTACTATGAATGTACTCACCAACACACAGGCCAACCTTCTTCTACTCTCTATATAAATATAGTACCATGAATATCCTCACCAACACACAGGCCAACCTTCTTCTTCTCTCTATATAAATATAGTACCATGAATGTACTCACCAACACACAGGCCAACCTTCTTCTTCTCTCTATATAAATATAGTACCATGAATGTCCTCACCAACACACAGGCCAACCTTCTTCTTCTCTCTATATAAATATAGTACCATGAATGTACTCACCAACACACAAGCCAACCTTCTTCTTCTCTCTATATAAATATAGTACCATGAATGTACTCACCAACACACAGGCCAACCTTCTTCTTCTCTCTATATAAATATAGTACCATGAATGTACTCACCAACACACAGGCCAACCTTCTTCTTCTCTCTATATAAATATAGTACCATGAATGTACTCACCAACACACAGGCCAACCTTCTTCTTCTCTCTATATAAATATAGTACCATGAATTTACTCACCAACACACAGGCCAACCTTCTTCTTCTCTCTATATAAACATAGTACCATGAATGTACTCACCAACACACAGGCCAACCTTCTTCTTCTCTCTATATAAATATAGTACCATGAATGTCCTCACCAACACACAGGCCAACCTTCTTCTTCTCTCTATATAAATATAGTACCATGAATGTCCTCACCAACACACAGACCAACCTTCTTCTTCTCTCTATATAAATATAGTACCATGAATGTACTCACCAACACACAGGCCAACCTTCTTCTTCTCTCTATATAAATATAGTACCATGAATGTACTCACCAACACACAGGCCAACCTTCTTCTTCTCTCTATATAAACATAGTACCACGAATGTACTCACCAACACACAGGCCAACCTTCTTCTTCTCTCTATATAAATATAGTACCATGAATGTACTCACCAACACACAGGCCAACCTTCTTCTTCTCTCTATATAAATATAGTACCATGAATGTACTCACCAACACACAGGCCAACCTTCTTCTTCTCTCTATATAAATATAGTACCATGAATGTACTCACCAACACACAGGCCAACCTTCTTCTTCTCTCTATATAAATATAGTACCATGAATGTACTCACCAACACACAGGCCAACCTTCTTCTTCTCTCTATGTAAATATAGTACCATGAATGTACTCACCAACACACAGGCCAACATTCTTCTTCTCTCTATATAAATATAGTACCATGAATGTACTCGCCAACACACAGGCCAACCTTCTTCTTCTCTCTATATAAATATAGTACCATGAATGTACTCACCAACACATAGGCCAACCTTCTTCTTCTCTCTATATAAATATAGTACCATGAATGTACTCACCAACACACAGGCCAACCTTCTTCTTCTCTCTATATAAATATAGTACCATGAATGTACTCACCAACACACAGGCCAACCTTCTTCTTCTCTCTATATAAATATAGTACCATGAATGTACTCACCAACACACAGGCCAACCTTCTTCTTCTCTCTATATAAATATAGTACCATGAATGTACTCACCAACACACAGGCCAACCTTCTTCTTCTCTCTATATAAATATAGTACCATGAATGTACTCACCAACACACAGGCCAACCTTCTTCTTCTCTCTATATAAATATAGTACCATGAATGTACTCACCAACACACAGGCCAACATTCTTCTTCTCTCTATATAAATATAGTACCATGAATGTACTCACCAACACACAGGCCAACCTTCTTCTTCTCTCTATATAAATATAGTACCATGAATGTACTCACCAACACACAGGCCAACCTTCTTCTTCTCTCTATATAAATATAGATCCATGAATGTACTCACCAACACACAGGCCAACCTTCTTCTTCTCTCTATATAAATATAGTACCATGAATGTCCTCACCAACACACAGGCCAACCTTCTTCTTCTCTCTATATAAATATAGTACCATGAATGTCCTCACCAACACACAGGCCAACCTTCTTCTTCTCTCTATATAAATATAGTACCATGAATGTCCTCACCAACACACAGGCCAACCTTCTTCTTCTCTCTATATAAATATAGTACCATGAATGTCCTCACCAACACACAGGCCAACCTTCTTCTTCTCTCTATATAAACATAGTACCATGAATGTCCTCACCAACACACAGGCCAACCTTCTTCTTCTCTCTATATAAATATAGTACCATGAATGTACTCACCAACACACAGGCCAACCTTCTTCTTCTCTCTATATAAACATAGTACCATGAATGTACTCACCAACACACAGGCCAACCTTCTTATTCTCTCTATATAAACATAGTACCATGAATGTACTCACCAACACAGAGGCCAACCTTCTTCTTCTCTCTATATAATATCACAACAACATAAGAGGATATAGTTAAAATTCAACATCAGAATCCCAAAACTAATAATAATACGTATTGATCCAAAAATAGTAAAATAGATTTTGGTGACGAAATCTGACGAGCTGTTAAATCGGGGTTTTAAAAATACTTTTTAAAAGCACTTTAAGAATGATATATTGGATTATTAACAATTAGGAAAACAAGGAATTTGAACGCAACGGATAATTAGTCTCGACCGACTTTGATCCCGAAGATGTGAGTCTCTACCATCTTTACAAATATCACATATACAAGTAAAATTAGGTCAACGTTCTAGATTCTAGACCACACAAGTGGTGCTTACAACTAAGATATGTTTTGTAGGGTGGTTTGCAATATCATATATACTAAGTAAATTTATTTCAGAGTATTATCGTCGACGGTGTGTCTTACCTGGAATAGTGGTGTTGGAAGTAGTGGTGTCGGGAGTAGTGGTGTAGTGGTGCTGGGACTAGTGGTGACGGAGTTAGTGCATGCATTTGAGGGAGGGCGGGAGGTGCTCTTCAATCCAGGTAAGACACATCACTGTAATTAATTAGCGAAAGGTTGCAAAGTAATAAATTATTTATTATAATGGATTTCCGCAAAGTAACGCCTGATTCTATCAATTATCTTATTTCAGAGCGTCTTGTCACTAAGTATTTAGAGTGAGTACTTATAATAATTGGCAGTGTGAAGTCACTCACAGATTCAGAGAGACATAATGGGTAAAGTCAATTAAAAAAAACCTTTGCAGTGGTTTTAATTGGCAACGCTGATTCTTGCTTTTGTATATGGGGAGGATGCGTTGTCACAGTGTCCACTAAAACGCGCAATAACTTCTTGATATGTGTGCTTCTCTGTTTTTACCCGATTATACAGAAAGAGGGTAATGTTTCTCGAGTGTATGTATATATGTCTATTTAAGGCACGCTCTGTACCTTAAGCGGCTTGATAGACTTTAACACATACGGTGTCGTTAGATTGACCTTAGCTGTGGAAGTAACATAAGATATACAATTTTTCTCTTTTATGTATTTTTCTCTTTTAAACACTGTTTTAACCTATAAGCTTATTAAAGCTTCATACAAATGTTAATGAGCTCTGAATAGAGACAACCGGCTTATTTAATATAGTTATAAAATAGAACATAGGTCCGGTTTAAACCTGCGCGTAAAGCAACGTTAAAGGCAAAGTCGAAAATTTTTGTTCAAAATTAACCTTTGCAAAGCATCTTCTGACAATTAAAAGAGTTGCAACGAACAGAACGTCTCTACTTTATCTCTTTACTCTTTCTACCTTTTGTGTAATACTTGAGAACGTAATTATCATTATTAAAATAAATAATTTTGAGTATGACATGCGGACGATTGTATCTTGCCGCCGCTCGGGCCATCGGGCTAACGGCATAAGCCGAGTAAGGTCCGTTTGCCTAACACAGCACAATACAGGAGGAGAATGAAAATATAAATTGTCAATATAACTTCATTAATTTTTATCCTCTGAATAAAAATACCCTTACGGCTTGTATCGCGTTTAATTCCACTTATTTTTGATTCTCGACGTTTCGTGTGCTTTGCAGCATCCATGATCACGGGGGACTTCTGCTTAACATAGGCTGCTCCATAGATAGTCTCACATGGAGGATTTTACCACAATTATAGTAATAAAGCTCTTTCTTTATTAATAAATAAGAATACCAGTGTAAAATAGCAACTTAAGGCTGCTGTGTTTCTTATGGTAACTGTGGAGAACCGGAGACACTTTTTACTGGAAATGCCACATTCCATCTTATCTCTCAGGGGTGACAACGTATCTGCATTTTGATTCGAAGATAAGTGTAGATATCTATGGGCCACAGCACCCACTTACCATCAGGTGGACTGTGTGCTCGTTTGGCACCCTTATCCTATAAAAAATGCCATACTTTTACATTACTACAGGTGGGAAACCGCAATTCTGTTTGTAACTTTGATTTGTTATCAGGAAGATGCTGCTGACGCCTCTTGTTTAAGTTTCTCTCCCATTTATGTTTTTATTTAAGTTGTTTTTTATCATATATCGTGGTGTTAATAAATATGTATTTTTAATCGTTTAATCGTTGACTACCTCGTTGATCTAGTGGTTGTAGCGGCGCGACTACTGATCATGAGGTCCTGGGTTCGAATGCGGGGTCGGGCGAAAAAATTAATTATTGAGTTTTTCCGTCAAGAAATTTTCAATAGCTGCCCGTAGTCAGGAAGTTGGCGGTATATCACCCACGTGCCTCGGAAGGCACGTAAAGCCGTTGGTCCTGCGCCTGATCTCTCTCCGGTCGTGTCGGTTTACCGTCCCATTGGAATATGAGAGTGATGAAATAGAGAGTGCACCTGTGCTTGCGCATACACATGGGCACTATAATCCTGTCCTGCGCCGATGGCTAGTCTACGTTGAGGCTGGCCGCCGTGAGCGAAATTCGGTCTGGAGGACATTATAATTATTATTATTTTAATCGTTACTATAATAGTAAATATTGTGTGATGTGAGTTAATTTAATATGTACATTAAGTATATATTAAAGCTTACTGGGGCGCATGTGTAATCAAAGTTCCTTTCTCTATTTCAAATGTGCCCATCTACACAAGAGGAATATAAATGAAACAGCATGCATTTCTAAATTCATAAAAGGTCTGTACCATTGCGCACTTTACATAATCTTATAATTTTCAATGCATTGACATGCAATGACCTTGCGGATAATTGACTAGATTTTAATCTTACCCGTCCCAATTTGTGTGCCTCGTCTAATCAACATTAATTACCCGACACTATTAAAATGGCTGAAATCATGTCGCCTATTGAGATTACACAACATTTGTTTTACTTCATACAAATCCTAAAGAAAGAGCTTTATTATCGGCAGCAGAGTTTTTAATGTCCACATCTGGACATAGGCATTGGGTGCGTTTGGCAGAAGCGCTAGCAAGCGTTTGTAAGCAAAATGGCGAAACTAAACAGTTTTCGGCCAGGACACGTTTGCTAACTTCAGTAGCACTGACACAATCCGCCATTTTGCTTTTTTAATTTGTTTGTTTTGAAGTAGAGTTTATAAGTTGTTTTGTGCAATATTAGTTTTAAGTAATATAATGAAATGAATAAACATATTATACATGTTATTAAAAATTCATGATTGGTAAGTTTTTAATATGAATACTTTACAAACATATATTTAAATTAGGTTAGGTTCCCCGGTTAAAACTAACTTCGTGTCCTAGAGGAAAATAGCTACTTACGATTTGACAGCGCTTACGATCGCCATTTTGCTTACAAGCGCTTGCTAGTGCTTTTTTCTGCCAAACGCAGCCAATATTTTTAGGTTTGCCCCTACTATGCCACGCTAAGCAAGCATATTGGTGAGCATACTTGTTCTTCATTCCTCTTTATTCATGTCCAAGACTGGATTTTATTCCTCGCATTAGAAAAATAAAATCTAGATAAATAGTTGTGTGAAATAAGCTGGTATATAGCTGGTAATAAGTCATGCGAACTGCTACCTCGATTATCCTTTTAGCATTATCATCATCTTCATCATTCACCTATGGTAGTCTACGGGTATCCATAAACCCTCTATCACTAGCCTGATCTTCTTCTTTGCACATCCAGTTTTTAGCAGCCGCCTTGCGCGGAACTTCTTTCCATCTAGGCAGGGATCATACCACATTGCATTTACATTGTTTTTACGTGTTAGAGCCATGTTGCAGCTATGTTAGTAGTATAGTTGTAGCACGAATGGGTCGGCTCGACCGCGGAAAGACCATGCTCTCACAGAATACCAGCGTAACATAGCAGCTTAACGCTGCTGCGTTTCGTATAGTGAGTATAGACAATCAAAGACTCAACTTACTGGAAAACAGGCATTCCATTTTAGTCCTCACGGGTAACAACGCATCTGCATTTTTATTCGTAATCGAGGGTAGATGTAGATGTCTATGAGCTACAGCAACCACTTACCATCAAGTGCTCGTTTGTCACCCTTGCCCTATAAAAAAATAAAAACCTTGCTATCCCCACTCTATGACACATCTGCCTCAACGGATGTCACTCCTCAGATACGTGATCAGCTTATATTCACTTCAGTTTGTATGAGGAAGGTTATACTGGTGATCTTGGTTCTCCATTGGATTTCTTCATTACAAATATTACTTACTGGAGAAACCCCGAAGATAGCTCTTTTTATCGCCCTTTGAGCGACTGTTCATTCTGACTTTGAACCACAGAAATCTAAAATAATAAGATATTTACCTCTGTAAACTTTCATTTATTACTTTTCGTATTGTACAATTATCATTGCTGCTTTTGTTCTACCGTAATACGCGACGTTGACAAACTCGCCAAGCAATGTAATATGAAACATTAGATATCTTGTGCATTGCCTATGTGTTAAGATGTCATTTCTATTTTCTTATTATTACTTTTTCTGTGCCTTGAACGCTATATGAGTACAGGCAAGGTGCGGTATGGGCGACGAAAAAATTTGACTAAAAAAGAAATTTGATAATCCATACATCCGTTACTGCCAATAAAAGTCCACCCCTGAGCATACACCACCAGTACCATTGACCAGAAACATTTATTCCCTACAAAACAATATCACAATAGAACTATCAAATTTCAGACCTAGCCTTAAATCGATTAGGTGCTCCAAACACTTATCTATTAATTCGGCTTGTATGTCAAGTCAAGTGGTTCAAAGATACACGTACTGTCATCGAGGTTTAGCTTGCGTGCAGCGGCTCGCGCGTCAGCTGTGGAGACGTCGTGCTCCACGAAGTACTCCTCGTAGCGCACCTCCACCAGCCCCGCCTCCTCGCCTGGCCTCGAGCCCTCCACCGCCGCCCCCGCACTCCCCCACTGCCCAGAGTCGCTGACGGTGCCGTTCAGCCGACCCGTGCCCACTGGCCGCGCCGCCGCTGCGTGACGCACCTGCACAAGCCAATGCAAAAATTTGGCGCATATATACATATAGAAGTATGTCACGCCTATTATCCCCTAGAGGGTAAGTAGAGTTCAAAAAGCAGCGCCACTCGGATTAATTTTGGGTATAGATGGAAAATTTTAAAAGAAGTAATCCCATCGTCTAGACAATTACAAACCAAATATCCCATTAGTCGCCTTTTACAAGCTAGGCAAATAAAAATTTTCCACATTAGTTTTCCTTATAAATCAGACAAAAATGGGACTTCCAAGAATGGCCCGAATGACACAATCCTTTAAAAATCGACCGATATTTACCGCACTGGGCCGGCAGGTTGTTTATTTTTTTAATAGAAGCTAGGGCGACACACTAAGATACCCACTCATGGCAAGTGGACGCCGCAACCCATAGACTCAATCAAATCTTTCCTTCGTCGTCATCAGCATTCATCCATCGTAGCCATATGTGCTGCAACCATATTACCATTTCTGTAACAGTACCAGGCGCAACACTTTTGGCACTGTTTCATTATCTACCCACATTTTTGGGGACTACTTTATGGGGCAAACATGTCGCATTTGCACAAATACTTAAAAACAAGCCACGCACACCGAGAAAATCAAAAATTAAGCAAAGAAAAACATATCAATTAATTAATAAAAAATTAAGTTACAGCCTACATATTCCTCACAACTGGACACAGACCTACTCTCATTTCTAACTGGGTTATAGGGCGCAGAGAGGGTATCGAGTGCAAAATGATATGCGCCAAATAATAATACCATGAGACATCACATCAGAGTAATAACATATATCTATGTAATTTTTGATAGAAACGACGTTCGACAAAAAATTTTTGATGTGAACGGGCGCCAAGCTCCATCACCTTGATGCCAATTTCAAATTTCAAAGTAGCTTACAAGTGAAATGAAATGAATGAAATGAAATGAAATATGAAATTAAATGAAATGAAAGTGACCTAGGTTTTTGATGAGTGAGTCAGTGAGTGATAAAAGTGACAATAACTCAAAAACTGTAATAGCTTTATTCATAAAATTTGGAATTATAGGTATTTACGGTATCCTTATTAGGTATGCCAAATTATGTCTTTCTCAGGCTTTCTTTTTTTTCTATAGGAGAGGAGGCAAGCGAGCATGTGGTTCACCTGATGAGTGACCTGGTAAGTAACTACCTCCGCCCAGAGCAGAACAACTGCAACATCAGGAGAATTGATGATGCGCTGCCAGCCTTGTAGAAAGAGTAGGCTCTTTTCTTGAAGTTCCCTGAGTCGTATCGGTCCGGAAAAATCACAATTCTTTTCCACACTTGGCTAACACATTACCGTATATCGCTGTAATAAGTAAGTTATATCTTCTTCGACATAGTTTACTCATTGCGGCGTACGAACTTCGTAAAAGTTATGCCGACAAAAATGTATCACAATTAAGTGAATACAACTTTACAATAAGCGTTAAGGCCCGGTTTACATTTTGAGAAGTTACAAGTGCGGACAACAAGTGCTTAGTGCGAATTTTATTCACAATTATCACTTGTCACTGCCTGTTCACACACACTAAGCACTTGTCATTTGTCAGTTGAACTTGCCACTCGCACTCACTTCTCAAAAAGTAAACCAGGCCTAAGAGTTTAGGAACTCGCTGAACAGATCAGCGAGTTCCTAAACTCATTGTAAATTGAGGCCCGCTAATTATTACTGCTGAAAGACACAGAGACCTTTGCGTATACCACTAAATGGGATCTGCGGCCTTAATAAAATATGGTCAATTATTCGTAACTCCTTTAGCAGACTGAAAGCAGGCGAAAAGCTAGTTATTTGTTTTGTAAGCCTTTGTTTTCGACAATCTTACACTGATAAGAAAACGCTGTCATTATTTATGTGCGCACTTTGTTAACGTGATTTGAAGTTTATTTCAGAAAATATTTAATTAATTTCGTAATTTCGTACAGTAACTGGGCCCCCGCTCGAAGCGTCCATAATCTCAGAGGTCCCATTTCTGGTATCGGAATACTATCATTAAGGGAAGGGCTGTGACGAACGCCTTGGCGACGTCAGGACGATATAGTCACGGTAATATATAGTATAGTGGATACACCTACACCGTCACTATGCTCTTAAACCTAAGCCTATTAAAAAGAAAAATAAAGTAAGAGATATTTATAAAACAGTTATTTATAGAACATAAAGTATAAAACAGAAGAAGCACAAAGCAGACAGGTATACAAGATAGCCATGGTAATAGACGACAAAACATACATAGTTCTAAGACTTACGTGAACTTTAAAGGTGTGAGTGAAGGAGGCCAGGAGTGAGGCCGAAGCGAAAGTGTGTGGGGTGAACTAAACATAAAGTTACCAGCACTTCAGGTACCCTAAAGATGACGTCAGCTCGTGCGGCGGGCAGCAGTAGAGCCAGCAGCAGCGGCAGGCGGGCGAGCCGGCCCGCCCGCCACCCCTCCCCGCGCCGCGCCACCGCCCAACCTCGCCCCGCCGGTCTGCACAGAGAACACGCGTTAGAACAAGGAATATGCTATTATTGCTTTAAAACCACTGGTAAATACAGGGTTTATATCCCTCTGTCTTCTTCTGTGGTTATGAACGTGTACTGATATACTTTTGACAGTGTCAGGTGATAAGAAATTATCCTTTATAATATATTTTGTTTCAAAAACTTCTTTACTATTGCCGTATATTCTTTACTGCCGATGTGTCACATTGAGTACTTCGATTTTGATGACAGCTTAACCCAGCGGATAGTCGATGCCGACGGTATCTCCAGTTCAAAGACGCCTAAGTGGCCAAAAAACTTGAAGCTTATATTAACATCGGAGCACTTATTTCATCGTTTTCATAAATAAATTATTTCACATGTACAGACACTTTAACGCAGACATTTTAACGTGGTAGAACTATGCTACATGGGGTAGGAGTATGCTCTAACAGAATACCAGCGCAAAATAGTAGCTTAATGCTGCTGTGTTTCGTGTGGTGGGTGTAGAGAACCGGAGACCCTTTTTACTGGAAACGAGGCATTGCCTCTTAGTCCTCAGGCGTGACAACGCATCTACATTTTGATTCTTAATCGAGGATAAATGTAGATGTCTATGGACCATAGCATCCACTTACCATCAGATGGACTATGTGCTCGTTTGTCAGTTTTTTCAATTAGAAAAAGCTTAATACACAAATTCGCATCACTTTTACGTATCAAAACGTACTTGAAACCATTACAAGGATCTGGGCTCAAGAAATTTTTGAAATGGTTCTTGGTTTAAATTTTAAGTCATGAATAAACAATATCTATTCATCTACATATAGTGATAATTAAAATATCATTCGAATACCTACCTAATGATATAATAATGACAATAATGCAATACATTTAAACGAGCTATTCTTGTATATATCAATCAAATATATATATATATATATATATATATATATATATATATATATATATATATATATATATATATACAGGTTGGCCCAAAAGTCGTGGATCAAACGCAACTAGGAGTTAGATGGGGTCATCAGCTGCAAAAAGTTGTTCTACGAGAGGTCCTTAAGGTCAACCCCTGCAGAGTTATAATTTATTTTGTGTTTTTATGAGAAAATTGAATTTTTTTAACTAATTCTTATTAAAATTCCTAAAAATCTACATCCTGTATCTTTTTTGTAATTTTCACTAGATTGGTACTGATGAGTCCTTGCGTTAGACTTATCGGTTAACTTTGGCCTTGCTACGAATAATCGTCCTTGAAAGATATCAAAGCCACGCATAGCCATGTGTAATGTGCCTTTTCAGAATCCCTATTAAATACGCCAAAACTTGTAATACAGGGTCACTTTTCGGTGGAGTATATTTATTTTCACAGTGGGGTCCGAAGTAAATAAAAAGTTATGATTTGAGAAAAAAATAATCGTAAAACTTAATATTATCTTCAACACACCCAATAAACAACCATAAATAGCATGTCTAACGCAAGGACTCATCAGTACCAATCTAGTGAAAATTATAAAAAAAGATACAGAATGTAGATTTTTTTGGAATTTTAATAAGAATTTGTTAAAAAAAAGTCAATTTTCTCATAAAAACACAAAATAAATTATAACTCTGCAGGGGTTGACCTTAAGGACCTCCCGTAGACTTAGACTTTTTGCAGCTAATGACCCCATCTCGTTTGATCCACGACTTTTGGGCCATCCTGTATATATATATATATATATATATATATATATATATATATATACAGGACGTCAGGAAAGCACCCGAAACGTCGTGTATTAGAAATAAAATAAATAAAACGCGACAAAATCTGTAAAAGTAGTTTTAATCAATGTATAGTGTTCGCGTAAATATAAGAAATCATTATATAATCAATTATTATTTCATGATTGGAATATAAAGCACGACCGTTTGCAACCTAGGTATGTTATACATTAGGAAACCAATAAAGTAAACAAAATTTAAGTACTTAGTCTGTTACTCATAAAAAACGCTTAAAGTTGTTCTCTCTCTCTTTCACTAAATGTCAATAGAAAGAGACAAGTATAGAGATAATTTATAATATAATAAATAGGTATAAGGCCGATAGTTTAAAATAAATTTAGTTCCAGTTGCTGGTTCGAAATACTATTGCAAGTAATAGATAATGTTGGGATCAGTTTTTCCTCATCATCATTACAATCAATCACAATACTGCTGAACATAGGACTTGCCACAGTTAACCACATAACCCATGAGATCATCAATTCGTAGATCTATACGTGGTAGAGCCATGCTGTAGCTTTATTATGGTTGTAGAACGAATAGGTCGGCTCGATCGGGGTAGGACCACGCACTCACAGAATACCAGTCTAAAATAGCAGCTCTATGCCGCTGTGTTTTGTATGGTGAGTGTAGAGAAAGGAAGACCGTTTTTACAGGAAACGAGGCATTCCATTTTAGTCATCAGGTGTGGTAACGTATCTGCATTTTGATTCTTAATCGAGGATAAAGGTCTATGGGTCACAGCATCTACTTAACATCAGGTATAGTGTGTGCTCGTTTGTCACCCTTATTCTATAAAAAATCATCTACCGGTGGGTCCACACTACGATATCGTTTTTTTTTTAATGAAGGTGAAGTGACTAACGAACTAATGATGACTTATAAATCTGAGACGTCGTCCTTAACTGCTGGTCGTATGTAAAAGCTTTAGGTCGCTCAACGAGCTATAGAGAGGGCTATGTTCGGGGTTTCTCTGCATAATAATGATTAACCTAAAAATGATGATATTCGCAGTAGAAACAGAGTAAACCTATTGGATTAATAATCTGTTAAGTGGCAACGGGCCGGCCATATAACTCAAAGAACCGATAACTGATGGGGAAGAAAAGTTCTTGGGTAGCAGTCTCATACCGGTAGACGAAGTGTGGAGCATCCTCCCACTAGATGGAGTTACTAGAGTCATTTCTACCTGCTAAGACATGCAAAAAGTCGATGGATGCAGGTACTTCAGGACCGTGCTTTGTGGCAGTGCTTGGGGAAGGCCTATGTTTAGCAGTGGATTTGTGTTTGCTGTGACTTACAGTCCACCTGATGGTTAGTGGTTACTGCAGACTACGGACACTTGCAACGAACTTCAAACAAAGTAGGTTACAAAGGCATTCACCTCTGAGGACTAAAATGAAATGCTTTCTGTATCATTCAAACTGGAACAGAGCACTGCAAGCTCTACCTGGACAGAAAAGGAGTCCACCATCCAGTACAGTATGAGTATATGAGGCTATTTTTGTAAAATAATAATTCACACCTTCGGTTGTCGGTTCAAAGAGCTATATGGTCAAACAACTTTAATTTTATCATCATCATTTTCATATCTCTTTACAAGTCCACCGCTGAATATAAGGCCTACTCTAAGGAATGCAACAAAACAGGGTTCTGCTGAGGAACATGCATGCATGTTTTAATAGATCGTTAGTTCATCAGGTTGCCTTTCTTCTCCAGAACCTTTTGTCGCTTATTGGTTGTCGATCTTTAAGCTATATGGCCGCCCATTGACATATCAGCTTATGATCCATTGGGTTTTGTGGGTTCCCTGGTTCCACTGCGGATGTCTTCATTACAAATTCTATCACGCCGAGAAACTCCGAACATAACCCTCTCCATAGGTCGATGATAGACTCTGGTCCTAACTCTACTTCTTCTGGTTCTAATTCGTACCTATACAGATTCTATCACGCAAAATTATTTGAAGAATAGTCCTCAATGCAACGCACTGAGCAAAACAAGAATACATAAATAAAAATAATTTTAAAGATAATAGATTTAAATCAGAAATTGATAAAGCTATAATCTGTAAAATTAGCAGGTTATTTTTAGGTTTTTCAAGTAACGGTTTCACAAGTTCGTGTGAAGTGACAACGCATTTGCATTATGGGCCACAGTATTAACTTGTCATCAGGCGAACGTTGTAAAACTTTAAAAAAAGTTTAAATACCCCATGAACGTAGGTGCTGCAGAGTATCCGAAACGTCGCGAATTAAAAATAATTAAAATTAAGCCCGATTAAATACATAAAAATAGTTTTATGCATTGTGAAGTGTTCTCGTAAATATGAGAACTCAATATCTAAATAGGCGAAGTAAATTAACTTACGAGTAAATTTACTTCGCCTATTTATGTATACAAAAAATAAATCATTAAGGTTGAATCGCGTGAGTCTAGTATGCTTAGTACAATATATTCAGTTAGTTTTCACCTGTAAGTCGGTCGTGTAGGTTGGTAAAATGTTTGTCGCTCAGATATCGGTCGTCAAAGACATGACTTGAACCGTTGACGGTCTTATGGCGTTCTGCGAATGCACTCCATATGTTATGTGATGCGTGTGGCCAGACTTTCAGCGATTCGGCACGCTTTTTATTTGACAATTATTTTTAGAAGACAAAACACAAATAAGTACATATTTTATGAAAACATATTACATTTTTATGCAAATATCAAGTAAAAAATTGTATTTAAAATGTACACGTTTTGAAAGAGTTGTGACTCACTACGTTAAGCAGGGCGACTGGTAAGTGATGTGCGGAGGTCCCCTAATGTTACTTACTCCATTAAAAAAATTAAAAACTTTAGAAAGTCTATCGATGTGTCATGTAATTAGTTCCAGGACAAAAAATTAAGCGATAGTTGAATAAAAGTTTCTTGATCTTTTCTCGTGATTTTTTAAAATTTCTATTAAGGACGCGTTTGCAAATCAACCAAAATTAGGGTGTTTTTCGGTAGATTTTGTGACAAAACTAAACCAAATCAAATATAAGTAAAAACTACCATGTATAGATTGGTTCTTCATCTGCAAATGTCTGTAATTCTTTTGTTGAAAATAGTAGTTTTTTATATTGTAAAAACGAACTTTCGTTGCCATTTTCTACAAAATTAACGATACCGGCTTGTGTTTCGGTAGATGTTTTGGTCTATCAACATATTTAAAAATTTAAAAAATACTATAAGATGACAGACATATTCAATTAAAAAACCCTGGGTTTATTTTTTTAACAAAATGTCACAAATAGTCGTAAAAAAAATAAAAACTGATGCACATTTTTTCACATATTTGGGTAATATGGATGAATCATAATGTATTGCAATAAGGGCTATTTTATTGTTGGTGCCTGCTTTGATTTATTGTACAAAGATTTCGATGAAAACACAGTCCGCGCTCGGCCGCCGTCGTGAGTGGACACTGTATCGCCTGTTTGCAGCGGCTCATTCTGAAAAGATCGCTGTACATACACAAAATATTAGAAAAAAACAAATTGGAAACATAAGTACTTGACAAGTGATAAAATTATTATTTTTATACTCACAGTTTTTATTTAGCTAAAAATAAGTAGGATATATAAACTTACCTACTACTGCAACTCGTGGACGAGCGGAACTAGGTGTGCCGAGTTTGGGCTCGTTTTGTTGGTTATGATGAGACCTTACCTCTGGACTTGATGGCATGACCTGAAGGTGTACTTTCGTGACCGCTATTTGAACTTCTTGCAGAGTAAAACTAGGGGTGACGAATTTGGGCTCCGTTTTGTTAGTTATGACGAGTCTATACCTCTGGACTTGATGGAGTGACCTGAAGGTCTAAATCGGTGATTGCAACTGGAACTCCTAGACTGGTAGAACTAGGTGTGCCGAGTTTGGGTTCGTTTTGTTAGTTACGATGAGACCTTACCACCGGACTTGATAGAGTGACCTGAAGGGGTAATTCAGTAACTACTGCTGGAATTTCTGAACGAGTAGAACTAGGTGTGCCGAATTTGGGCTTCGTTTTGTTAGTTATGACGAGTCCATACCTCCGGACTTGATGGAGTGACCTGAAGGTGTAGTTCAGTGATTACAAGTGGAACTCCTAGACTTGTAGAACTAGGTGTGCCGAGTTTGGGTTCGTTTTGTTAGTTACGATGAGACCTTACCACCGGACTTGATTGAGTGACCTGAAGGTGTAATCAGGTGGTTACAAATGGAATTCCTAGACTAGTAGAACTAGGTGTGACGAGTTTGGGTTCGTTTTGTTAGTTACGATGAGACCTTACCACCGGACTTGATAGAGTGACCTGAAGGGGTAATTCAGTAACTACTGCTGGAATTTCTGAACGAGTAGAACTAGGTGTGCCGAATTTGGGCTTCGTTTTGTTAGTTATGACGAGTCCATACCTCCGGACTTGATGGAGTGACCTGAAGGTGTAGTTCAGTGATTACAAGTGGAACTCCTAGACTTGTAGAACTAGGTATGCCGAGTTTGGGTTCGTTTTGTTAGTTACGATGAGACCTTACCACCGGACTTGATTGAGTGACCTGAAGGTGTAATCAGGTGGTTACAAATGGAATTCCTAGACTAGTAGAACTAGGTGTGACGAGTTTGGGTTCGTTTTGTTAGTTACGATGAGACCTTACCACCGGACTTGATAGAGTGACCTGAAGGGGTAATTCAGTAACTACTGCTGGAATTTCTGAACGAGTAGAACTAGGTGTGCCGAATTTGGGCTTCGTTTTGTTAGTTATGACGAGTCCATACCTCCGGACTTGATGGAGTGACCTGAAGGTGTAGTTCAGTGATTACAAGTGGAACTCCTAGACTTGTAGAACTAGGTATGCCGAGTTT
Source organism: Parnassius apollo (assembly GCA_907164705.1). Taxonomy (NCBI): domain Eukaryota; kingdom Metazoa; phylum Arthropoda; class Insecta; order Lepidoptera; family Papilionidae; genus Parnassius; species Parnassius apollo. Next base: position 994,515 of record CAJQZP010000008.1, read on the forward strand.
GGGTTCGTTTTGTTAGTTACGATGAGACCTTACCACCGGACTTGATTGAGTGACCTGAAGGTGTAATCAGGTGGTTACAAATGGAATTCCTAGACTAGTAGAACTAGGTGTGACGAGTTTGGTTTCGTTTTTTTAGTTACGATAAGACCTTACCACCGGACTTGATGGAGTGAAATTCGGCACACCTAGTTCTACTGGTTCAGAAATTCCAGCAGTAGTTACTGAATTACCCCTTCAGGTCACTCCATCAAGTCTGGTGGTAAGGTCTCATCATAACTAACAAAACGAACCCAAACTCGGCACACCTAGTCCTACAAGTCTAGAAGTTCCACTTGTAATCACCGAACTATACCTTCAGGTCACTCCATCATGTCCGGTGGTAAGGTCTCATCATAACCTACAAAACGAACCCAAACTCGGCACACCTAGTTCCACCAGTCTAGGAGTTCCAGTTGCAATCACCGATTTACACCTTCAGGTCACTCCATCAAGTCCGGAGGTATGGACTCGTCATAACTAACAAAACGGAGCCCAAATTCGGCACATCTAGTTCTACTCGTTCAGAAATTCCAGCAGTAGTTACTGAAATACCCCTTCAGGTCACTCCATCAAGTCCGGTGGTAAGGTCTCATCATAACCAACAAAACGAACCCAAACTCGGCACACCTAGTTTCACTAGTCTAGGAGTTCCTATTGTTGTAATCACCAAATTACACCTTCAGGTCACTCCATCAAGTCCGCAGGTAGGTAAGGTCTTATTATAACTGACAAAACCAGTTCAAAGTCCAGAGCTAACATCTCACTACCAGTAGAGGGCTTCCAGTGCCAAGCAGTCTTTGGAGCAGGTATTCATATTTCGTATCGAAGTATATTTCTGAGGTAGGTATAAGAAATGAAAAACAAATTCAATCTTTCAAATTATCAAAATAATTTCATTTGACTACGATTCCCACAGCCAACCGTGCGTACACTAGTGTGTGTGTGACTTTTGTCAATGTAGTAGTGCGATTCTATACCTATCCATTTTGTAAACGCGTCCTTAAAGCTTAATTTCAAAGTCAATGATTTTAACTAATTTGGGTAAAATTTATAAAAAAATCCAAAACCATTGTTGTTGGAGAACATATGGAACAACGACGGTGGCGGTGCGTTGGAGGCAGCGGGAAAGCGCGCCTGCACTCAGCACTGCGCCCAGCGTTGCCATTGACACGACAATTGCCGTACTATACGGCAATCCGCGATATTTTTCCAGAAATTACAGCATATGACAGGCCTCTAATTGCCGTATCAATAATAATCAGCATTTGGCCATAAGGTGAAACGAAACGTTTTGTTTACTAATGTGATGAAACGAAACATGTACCACATGAGAACAGAAACGGAACAGAGACAAAGCTTTATACAACTGCGCTAGGTGTGACAGGTGTACTCTCTGTCCAATGTAATTGTTCATATAGAAATCTTTACAGAGAAGACACAAACAAGGAATAGACATATCTATACGTCTATACATATAATAAAACAGTAACTAAAGAAAAACTGTACATTGAGTATTTTCGAGAAAAAATAACTGGCTTTTCTTAGAAAAACGTAACTGATGACAAAAAATGACATTTTAGAATTTTTGTCTGTTTGTCTGTGTGTATGGTACGGCTACACGCCAAAACTACTGGATAGATTGAATTGAAATTCAGCAAAAATGTTCTTTGTAAACCAAGGAAGGCTTTAGGCTACATATTATCACGCCGTATGTTATAGGAGGTAAGCAGTATTGATTTTAAAAGGTTTTTCTTCGTAATTGAATGCACAAAATAATTGAATGCAAAAAATGACATGTTATTAGTTAAAATAAAAATAAAAATTTAACTCTGGGAACATAATAATCACGCTATTTTTATAAAGGAGCGGGGCAGTAATATAAATTGCAAGGGAACAGCTGTTTGACAATATGTCAACGGGGAATTTAGCGGTAAGGTCAGGCGACCGTTTACCGCATTAAATGGTGCAAGTTGAAATCCCATAATATTGTTTTGAAAAATCGTAATTTTTGTTTAATTTTTGCACTTTTTATGTGCATTAGGAAATCTGAGAACTTTATATGTCCTATCTAATTATATGGAGAGTTTCACGCCAATATTACTAAACAGATTGATTGGTGGTACAACAAGTTACACTATCATGAAGTCAAGTCAAACTTTTGGTTCTAAGTTATATCTTACCAAGCACATTTGTTGCAGGTAATTGATTTAAGTATGTAATTCTTAGTTTTGTTCCTTGCTGCTGTTACCATATTTTTTAATGCAAAAATAATGTACTTGTCTATTAAATTAACGACAATTTAGTTTTAATTCATAATTTAATTAATTAATTTGGGTAAATAATATGTAGTTTCCGTTTACTAACTAAATGGCATTGGCGTCGAATTAGATCGCGCTATGGTTTCGTTCCCAAAAAGTGATGTTATAGGTGCCGATGGGCCGCTCTCATCTTATAGAAACGGGGGTTACCTTTGTTGTTTGTGTTGGTTGATGTGTTCAATTTTCCTGCGAATAATTATTATTTTTCTACTTCCTAGCAATTCTTACGTACTTATTCGATTACTTTTCATTGTTTTGAATATCGTAAGTATCAGATTAAGAAAGAATTTTAGCTATGCCTTTTAGAAAAAGATCAAATCTGTCTCGAAACTCAAGGGTTTCTAAGATGCGCAGGTTAGTTAGTAGTAGCAGTAGTTTCTCTCGAACCCACGCAGAGCGTGAACAACGGCTAGGTGCTAACCGTGAGCGCTGCACTAAGGTTGTCCGCAGAAACTAGCACGCAGCGCGAATTACGACTAGAATTTAATGAATGAAACACCTGATACAGAACCGCAACAGACCAGCTAAAGTATAAGAGATATAAAAATGGTTTTATAGCAAAAACTATTCCACGTGAAGAGTTTTTTCTGCTGTGAGAATAAATTTGAAGATCTGGAAAACCTGTTGTGGAACTCCAAAGCCCAGCGACATTATAACATATAGGAATGACGTCTTAGCAAAAGTTGTTTAGTCTGACGGGCATTTCGTGTTGACTTACAAAAATTAAAGATCTGGAACGTCTCGAATCGTTTCTCGCATCACATTGTTTTCCCGTCCCCGGGCTCTTAGATTTCGACATCAGACGTTTTAGATCTTAGATTTTGACGACCCCGTTGTCGCTTGCTTAAAACAAAAAATAATTAAAAATACGGTAATTTAGTCATTTTATCCTTAAAATACGGTAGACCAGACCGTGACATACGGCCACTCAAAGTTTTAGGGTGGCAACACTGATCTCGGCAGTTCGCCATTCGCACTTAGAAGACCACCGGTGCTAGACCACGCAACATATGGTTCTTCGATCAACTAAATACGTTACAAATAGACCTTCGCGGATCTACTACCAAAAGTATCTACAATTTTGCAAGAACCGGAAATAAAGCGAGTTATAAAACCAATCGCCGCCGTGTGGGAACTTTGGACTCCAGCGAACGGTTGCTTCAAACTCGTTCGTTGGCATCGAGTCATCCCGAGTCATCTTTGAGAATTTACGCTTACGGCCTATTTATTTTACCAATATAAATTTTATCAAATTTAAAATTTAAAACATTGGAGCAGACATTATCGAAGAGACAAATTTGCACAAAGGACAGTATAAACCTAAAACGAAAACTTCTATTCGTTAGTAGCCATTGAGTTTAGTACACTGTCCACTTAATAGATAGCAAGGTTGTACTGTATTCCTCGTTACCAGTAGCAATGTTTCTCGTGACTCTTAGTATGAAACACAGCAGAGTTGTGATGCTATTTCACGCTTCAGCACCTGTGCGACCATGGCCCCAACCTATTAATGCTGCAGTATACAATATCACGAATATATTGTACAAATTTTAATTTTTGTTCATTACCAAAAAAAGATAAATGTAAATGAATATACGATACGAGCCGTGGTAGCTCAGATGGTTAACGCTCACTGTAAATATAACAGAACGCGAGTAACCCGGGTTCGATCCCCGCCGGCATCAATGAAATTGTTAATTGCAATTTTAAGTGCTGATTTACCACGTGCTCAGCGGTGAAGGAAAACATCGTTAGGAAACCTGTCATCATTCATCATCATCATCATTACAGCCCTTCACAAGTCCACTGCTGAGCATAGGCCTCCCCCAAGTAATACCACAAAGCACGGTCCTGAGCCACCTGCATCCATCGAATTCCTGCATATCTTACCAGGTCGTCACTCCATCTAGTGGGGGGTCGCCCTACACTACGCCTACCGGTACGAGGCTGCCACTCGAGAACCTTTCTTCCCCATCGGTTATCGGTTCTTCGAGCTATATGGCCGGCCCATTGCCACTTTAGCTTACTAATCCGTTGGGCTATGTCAGTCACTCTGGTTTTACTGCGGATATCCTCATTTCTGAGTCTATCACGCAAAGAAACTCCGAGCATAGCCCTCTCTCCATAGCTCGCTGAGCGACCTTGAGCATCCTCATACGGCCAGCAGTGAAGGAACACGTCTCAGATCCGTAAGTCATCACTGGCAACACGCACTGGTTGTACAATCTAGTTTTTAGAGATTGAGGTATACCTGACGAGAAGATATGTAATTTCCCGAACGCTGCCCAGCCGAGTTGAATCCGTCGATTGACCTCTCGGTCGAAGTTAGACTTACCTAGTCGGACTATTTGTCCCAGGTAAACGTACTCGTCAACAACTTCGAGCATAGTGCTCCCAACAACTACCGGCATAGGTGTGACATGGACATTAAACATGATCTTTGTTTTGTCCATGTTCATCTTAAGACCTATCCGTTGGGAGGCACTATTGAGGTCATTGAGCATAGTGCTTAAGTCCTGCAGCGATTCTGCCATAAGGACTATATCGTCGGCAAATCGAAGGTGAGTGATGTACTCGCCATTGATGTTAATACCGTATCCTTTCCAGTCCAGTAGCTTGAAAACGTCTTCCAATGCAGCGGTGAAGAGTTTCGGGGATATAACGTCACCCTGTCTTACACCTCTCTGCAGTTGGATAGGTTTCGAGCTCTGGTTCTGTACTCGGATAGCCATCGTAGCCCTACTGTACAAACACTTCAGCACTTCGATATACCGACAGTCAACTTGGAAACGCTGAAGTGACTGTAGCACCGCCCAAATTTCGACGGAATCAAAGGCTTTCTCATATTCCACATACGCCAGGCAAAGTGGCAGATTGTACTCTTCAGTGTTCTGTACAATCTGCCGCAGGGTATGTATGTGGTCTATGGTACTGAAGCCTTTTCGGAAACCGGATTGTTCGGGAGGCTGGAAGCCGTCGAGTCTGCGAGCGAGACGATTCGTAATGACTCTCGAAAACAGCACGTAGAAGCGGTTCAGAAGGGAAATCGGTCTGTAGTTCTTCAAGAGAGCGTTGTCGCCTTTCTTAAAGAACAAGACCACCGCACTTCTGCTCCACGCCTCTGGAGTAGTAACACCATGGAGGACGGAATTGAAGAGCTACTGAAGGACTTCAAGTACCGGTGTTCCACCCGCTTTCAGAAGCTCCGCTGTAATTCCATCCTCGCCTGGGGCCCTGCCGTTTTTAAGGTGCTGGAGAGCCATTCTAATCTCGCTTAGACTGACGTCCGGGATATCATCGGAATAGTGTCGGATAAGACTTGCTCTTGTATCGTTACTCACACTTGCGTGTGGCTCCAACGATGATGTGTACAGCTGCCCATAGAACCTCTCAATCTCACTGAAAATCTCAGGTGTCCCGGAAACGATGCTACCACACTCAGGCTTCAGCTTTGATAGTTGGCTCTTACTGACAGACCGATCTCTGGCAAAGACTTTGGAGCCCTCGTTCCGCTCGCACGCTTCTTTAATACGAGCAGTATTAAAGTTGCGTAAGTCTCGCCGCATGCATTTGGAGATCTGTCTGTTCAGTTGCCTGTATGCTGTCAAATCTGTTGACGATTGCAGCCTCATCTCCCGTCTAACAGCCATGAGATTAAGAGTGTGATCGGAGAGTTTTTGTGTTCTTATGTGGCGGGTCTTGCAGAACTTAGCTCCGACCGCATGGACAGTTTCCACGAGCTTGTCATTCATATCGTCCACTGCATTGCAATCTTGTAGGCACTGAAAGCAGTTACGTAACTCGAGCTGAAAGTTTTCGGGATTCTGGATTTGAGCACGAGGGGGGACGGAGCGTTGACTTCATTAGACGAGACCTCTCCAACTTAACGTTTAGGTTCAGTGTGCCTCTAACCATTCGGTGATCGCTGCCAGTTTTCACCCTAGCGATCACTGAGACATCACTGAACAGTTGGCGTCTGGTCGTCATAATGAAGTCAATCTCATTTTTTGTCGAACCGTCGGGGCTCGACCAGGTCACTTCCTGTGGGGCCGCTTCTGGAAGAAAGAATTCATCATAAAGAGTCCCTCTTTCTCCATAAAGTCGGCCAGCTGCTAGCCCCTTCGATTCCGTTGCCCTACTCCAAATTTCCCTAAATTCAGCTCACCGTTTTCTCTTGTGCCTAGTTTTGCGTTGAAGTCTCCCATCAACACCGTGTAGTGGGTTTTGAAAGAATGCATGGCTTTGGAAATATCCTCATACATTTCCTCCAACTCGTCATCGGGATGTGCCGAGTTTGGTGCGTAAACCTGTATGACCTTCAGCGAATACCATTTGGTGATTCTGAGTATCAGGTACGCGACCCTCGTCGACACACTCCCAATCTTTACAACGTTGTTGACGAGAGACTTGTGGACGATAAATCCGACACCTCCTTGGGACAGATGGTCGCCCTCCCGGTGATAGAACAAGTTGCCGGATTCGAGAATCACCGTGTCCTCCCCCTCTCTTCGGACCTCGGATAATCCTATAATATTCCAGCGCAACTTGTCTATCTCTTCTTCCAGCTCCGGGATCTACTCGTCAGTCCTCAGGGTGCGTGCGTTAAATGTTGCCAGGTCGAGTCGTCGTAGGTGGCAACCGAACCTCCACCGGAGATTCTTAGCACCCCCTGCCCCGTCGTTACCATGGTCGCCACCGTGGTCAGGAATAGCGAGGCCGCCGGGGACTGGGGGCCGTCTATTTGTGCAATTGTTCATGGGGGGTATAATGCCAATAGGAAACCTGTATGTCTGAGGAATAAGATAAAAATATTTCGAAGACATGTGAAGTTCGCCAACACGCATTGGGGCAGCGCGGCGGACACTTCCTTGCCCTAAAACCCTCTCAGAAATGAGGGTAGGCCTGTGCCCAGCAGTGGGACGTATATAGGCTGTAACTTTACTTTACTTTACTTTTTAAACGAATATTACGAATTTGGAAGAGTCGGAAAGGGACGTCCTAGGCGGAAATTTGTCGACCAAATTGGCGATATACTAAAAATGGGCCAAATTTGGAGTACCCTTAACCGACGAGCATGTATGCGTAGGTATATGGATGTGGAAGAGGCGAGAAAGGTATGTCAGGATCGTGCTAAATGGAAGTCTGTAGTCTCTGCCTACCCCTCTGGGTGACAGGCGTGAGTGTTTATGTATGTATGTATGTATTACGAATTTCACAAATTCCGTCATTTGTTTATGATTGTTTACGATTTAAAATAAATATACTTTAGGCCGCTAACAGTATGATCACAAACACAATTGCGACTGAAACATTTGTTAGAACTTATAATGCACTGCACGGCCAGTGTTTAGGTACGAAATCCATTCCAGCTATCGACAATGGAATAGAAAGGTGCACACTGTAGTTAGTAATCCAGTGATGCATTGATAGGTTGGTTACGCATTGTTATGGCAAACATTTATCTTCTGGGCATCAATTCTCACAAAAATCAGTAAATATAATGCAGTTTCACTACGTGATGAGGCTCTTCTTTAATGCAACCCTTATTGTGTTCCAGTCTGAAGGCTATATATTGCTAATCTAAGCATAGGCGGAGCATTACACCTTAGACTTCAGGTGTCTACTGTAGTAAGTGTCTACTGCAGTGGCTGGCCACTTACCAAGAGGGTCAACTATTAGTTCGTTCTCTATTGTATTGTATCAAATCTTATATAACTAGTTAACTAGTTAACAAGTTTAGGAGGATGTTTATCTATCATTTTGACGATATACTGAACACGGGCTCTGTGCCTACCTCTCTGTGAAATGGTGAATCTGGAAGATATAAGAGCATAAGTTATGATAGGCCCGGTTTACATTTTGAGAAGTAACAAATGCGAGTGGCTAGTCAGTGCAACTAACTAATGAAAAGTGCTTAGTTGCTAAGTAAACAGGTAGTGACAACTGATAAGTGGGAATAAAATAAGCACTTGTTACTTCTCACTTGCCACTCGCACTTGTCACTTCTCAAAATGTAAACCGGGCCTTAGAAACAGTTTAACGTACGTATCGAGTAAGTTGAGCTCTCGTTTTAGGAAGATAATTCTAGTAGCATGAGTTTACGATCAAATTAAAGTGTCTGTATAATGTTTAAATAAGTGACTTCTAGTTAGCTGAGAGTATTATTAAAACATAAATAATAATTATTCAATTTGTTGTCTGTCTGTCCGTCTGTCTGTGCGGGCTCTTATTCGGAATCGTAGAACCGATTGCGATGAAAATTTAAAAAAAAATATTTACCGACTTCAATAATCTGTCCCCATTGTTATACGTAGGCTAGAAAGTATCGGATTTCGTGATTCTGCTCTCTCCCTTCTCAGCAGCTACCTTCAAAACAGAAAGCAGGGTGTAAAAATAAACAACCTAATAAGTGAAGAAGAAAATGTAAAGTTTGGTGTACCGCAGGGCAGTGTTCTCGGCCCAACCCTCTTTTTGATATATATATCAATAATCTCTGTAACCTTGGTAACGTTGGAGGGAGGATACTGTCCTATGCGGATGATACCGCTATTATTTTCACCGCTAAGACCTGGGATAAAATTAGGATGGGGGCTGAGATGGGACTAGGTAGAGTTAAGCACTGACTTAGTGAGAATCTCCTTACTCTTAACACTCAAAAAACGAATTATGTGTGCTTCGCTCCATATATTAATTCGCAGCCGTCACCTAATTTTGAAATCAAAATTCATTCCTGTGGTACACCTTTCCCTAACACATGTAATTGCCCAGTTATTCAGAAAGTTAGTTGTGTTAAATACCTCGGAATCATTGTGGGTCAAAGATTAAGTTGATATCCACAACTAGAACTAACAATAGCGAGGGTAAGGAAGCTCGTGTAGGTTTTCAAATCTCTGAGAAACGTGATGAGTACCAAGCTACTGAATAAAATATACTCGTATATCGCACTAGCCCAATCTGTAATAATCTACTGCATATCCGTATGTGGAGGAGCAGCTAAATCATACTTTATAGATTTAGAAAGGGCGCAAAGATCCTTGATTAAGGTAATGTACTGTAGGCCCTATAGGTTTTCTACCGAAACCCTATACCAAACATCTAAGCTGCTCTCCGTTAGAAAAATTTATATTTTACACTTGATACTAAGATATCAAAACGTTACCACTTGACCATACCAAACTTACGAAAAGGCGGTGCGATATCGTGGCTCCCTCATACCCTGCACGTACAGTATTTGCCACTCGACAAAATATATCTCAAGCTCCTCATGCCTATAACAAGATCAATCGCTTACTTAATATTTACCCAATGCAAATGTTTGAGTGTAGAAAAACTCTGACCGAGTAGCTCTGTACTCTTAATTATTATGATGTGGAAAACATTTTGGTCTAAAAGAGATGAACCAGTTTTAAATAACACACACTGACACAACAAATCAATAGGTAATGTGACACATTCATAAACTTGCACACATACACACACATACACACACACACACACACACGCACGCACGCACGCACGCACGTAAGCACGGATGCACGGACGCACGTATGCATGGACGCACGAACGCACGCACGCACGCACACACGCACTCACGCACGCATGCACGCACGCACGCACGCACGCACGCATGCACGCACGCACGCACACACGCACGCACGCACACACGCACGCACGCACGGATGCACGCACGCACGCACGCACGCACGCACGCACGCACGCACGCACGCACGCACGCACATACGCATGCACGCACGCACGCACGCACGCACGCACGCACGCACACACACACACACACTACGGGCACAACTACTCAGGTATACATTTCTCCTAAGCTTCTTTCTTTCATTTTAAACTGCATGAATAACTGTAATATTAATTTTAAAATGTTTATATTTTGATGTAAATCTGAGTTGATACGATTACGTAGGAAGAGCGAGACTCTCCCAATACAAGTATCTTATGATTACTTTCTGGGAGGCCTCGGCAAAGTAACTGTAAAATGATTTACAGAAATAAAACATTTTTAATTTTTAATTTAAATTTTTAATATATAATCGGAATCTCGGAAACGGCTCCAACGATTTTCATAAAATTTAGTGTCCAGGGAGTTTCTGGGGCAATAAATCGATCTAGCTAGGATTTATTTTTAGAAAATGTCTTTTTGTCCGTGTTTTTAGGCAATGAAAAACTGCTACAATATAAGAAGGTAAATTTTGACACTTTCTTAATCATCGTAATCGCTCAAGTGGATATCGTGCAGTTGCGAAATCGTAATGCCTTGGTTCGCGTCCCGCTTCGGTTCGACTTTTTTCCTTTTTTTTTAAGTTCTCTTCTTTTGTGAGAAAATCTATTATTTCGAGCCCTTTTTTTAGTATTTTTTAAAAATACGAAAATTTTAAACTAATTGCACTCATGATTTTTTATTCAAATAACCAGTTCAGTTTTTTCTATTATATCAATAATATCAAAAAATATTATTCATGTAATTTGTATCTAAATGTAATTAAACAAAAAACCGAGCAAAGCTCGGTTATCCGGGTACTAAGTATTTAATTGTACATAATATTTGAATTCAAAAAGAATGTTTGTACCTAATTTTTAAGCAATGCAATAATTTTAAAATGTAACATTGGGTTTGTGTAATTAGTTGTATTTCATATAATTTTTGCATGCCAATTATGCCAAAACATGTCAGTTTCACGTCATTGATCATCTTATGTACCATGTTTTTAAGCAAATAAATTTTCTATCTATCTATCTATCTCCTTTTGAACTTAATATCTTTTTAAATTATTAACATAATTTTGTATTGCAAGAAGACACAGCGCGGACGCTGTTATGTATTATTTCGACGTCTGGCATAGTCGAAAGCCGAAAGTGATGTGAGTGGTAGGGCAGAGTGTAATACACACTTCCCGCGATCCTGCTACGGCAGTATTTAGCGAAGTATTGCCGGCAGCGCGAGGAGCAGCGGCAGGGGCTGAATGTAAATGAGGCTTAACTAACGTCACACCTATCCAGGAGACGACGGGGCAGATCGCTAGTCGACAATAATTTTAAAGTCATTTTATTTGTACTACTTTTCAAGAAATTTTGAATACTTCCGCACGGTGTAACTGTAAGATAAGAACGTGGATAACAGAATTGAATTAATTATCCCGTTGCGAATTACTATGTATTATGTAAATGTGCTCACGGTTATTCTAACTTTAAAATAAAATTTAAAACAATACATCTATAGACTGCACATTACAAAGTTCAATTTCATTTATTTGTGAATTTTTTATAGATGAATACTTTTGTATAATTTTTTTTCTTTGATTAATTAAATGTGTAAGTCGTATTTGGTAACACTGTAAATTTATGTGATTTGGACAAACATTTGTACTATCTTAAAGTTAGTTAAAGTTACAGCCTTATACACATCCCACTAATGGGCACAGGCTTACTCTTATTTCTGAGAGGTTTTTAATAAGGCAAGAAAATGTCCGCCGCGCTGCCTCAGTGCGTGTTGGCGAACTTCATATGTCTTCGAAATATTATTTCTCAGCGATGCAGTTTTATTCACAATGTTTAACTTCACCGCCGAGCACGTGGTAAATCGGCACTTAAAATTGCAATTAACTATTTCATTGGTGGCCACAGGGATTGAACCCGGGTTATTCGCGTACTGTATAATTTACAGCGAGGGCTAACTTTCTGAGCTACCATGGCTCTTGTAGGTACCATGTGGTTTCACAAAATTTCTTTTAAATTATTATTATATCTACTAATTATAAAAACCGTTCGGATTCGCCGCACGGCATCATCAGGGTAATCTGGAACTCCTTACAGAATATTAAACAGTATAAGTGAAAAGTAGCATATGATATGAGAGTAACTGAGTTAATGTTTTATAAGTCATCATCATCATCATCATTACAGCCCTTCACAAGTCCACTGCTGAACATAGGCCTACCCCAAGTAATTTATTTATTTATTTAGGTAATCATACAGCGTTTTTATCTTATTTGCAATACATATTATCATATAGTAAGGCCAATAGAGATTACACAATTTTTATCAACTAATAATTAAGCGTGCGTGCGTGCCTGTGTGTGTGTGTGTGTGTGTGTGTGTGTGTGTGTGTGTGTGTGTGTGTGTGTGTATGTGTGTGTGTGTATGTGTGTGTGTGTGTGTGTGTGTGTGTGTGTGTGTGTGTGTGTGTGTGTGTGTGTGTGTGTGCGCGCGCGTGTGTGTGTGTGTGTGTGTGTGTGTGTGTGTGTGTGTGTGTGTGTGTGTGATTATGCCCTATTTTTGTTTATAACATCACGTTTGAAGCGACTCTTGGATAGGTTGAAAATATCCAAGTCAGCGTAAAACTTATTATAGTTTTGAACAATACGACATAAAGTAGAATTTTTTGCGTAATTTGTTTTTGCTCGTGGTACGTGAAATAATGGAGTATGTCTAGTTCGGTATTTAGGTACTAGTATCGATATTTTAGATAACAGGTCTGGACAATCTATGTTACCAGACCATAAACCGTGTAGCAAAAACATATCGTGTTGAAGTCTTCTGAGCTCCAAGGTATCTAAGCGGTAAAATTTGCAAGCATCTTCGTATGAAGCAAAACTATTATGATCTTTTGATGAGATAAACTTAATGAACAGTTTTTGAATTGATTCTATTCGATGCTTATGCTTCGCATACTTTGAAGACCAGATTGTATTAGCGTATTCGAGAACACTCCTTACGTATGCAAAGTATAGAGCTTTAATGCAATTAATACTGCTAAAATCGTTGCAGACGCGCTTTATGAATCCAATTTGCTTGTAGGCTTTGTCAACAATGCTATCTATATGCTCATTGAACGTTAATTTTGAGTCCAGCCTGATACCAAGATCTCTAACTGATTTATTGTTAATTGAATAATTGTAATCTATGAGCTGTTTCTTGCGACTGAAGGTTATTTTGACACATTTTTCACTATTGATAGTAATTCTATTTTTGCTGTAATAAGTTTCTAGGTTTTTTAAATCGTTTTGAATCAGAACACAGTCATCAATTGTTTTTATTTTTAGATAAATTTTTTTGTCATCTGCGAACATTAAATAGTTTGAATGATAGAAGCAGTCACCGATGTCAAATAAATAGGCGTTGTAGAACAAAGGTCCGAGTATTGAGCCTTGTGGGACACCAGATGTTACCATAATAAAATCACTACGAGCACTACCCAGTAACACTGCTTGCCTTCTGTTACTTATGTATGAAGTTACCCATCTGTGCAAATCACCATGAATACCCAAACTGTAAAGTTTACGTAAAAGGATGGCATGATCAACACGGTCAAATGCTTTTTCAAAGTCCGTGTATATTACATCGACCTGCTGCCTGTCATCCATGCTCATATATATATAATTGGTTAAAGTAGCTAAATTTGTTACAGTTGATCTTTTATTTATAAAACCGTGTTGTTCAATTGGTATTGATTTTAAGATTATGGGACTGATGTGTATAAACATAAGTTTTTCAAAAATCTTTCCAAATGTGTTTAATATGAAGATTGGGCGGTAGTGCTCAATTCTGCTTTTTGGTCCACTCTTATGTATAGGTATTATTAGAGCTTCTTTCCACTTACTAGGAAATGTTCCATAGATGTTAACAGACATATTAAAGATTATTGAGAGAGGCTTGGCCAAGTGTTTTGCACATTTATGTATAAATAGGGGAGGTATGCCATCGCTACCAGGCCCTGTATTAGTTTTAATTGTATGTAGAATACGATAAAGATTTTGAGTACTAAAGTATATATTATGTAATATATCATTTGATTCTACGTTTGGAATATGGGAATAATCGTAAGAAGAAGAAGGTTTTTGAAAAACACTTTCAAAGAATTTATTAAATCCCGCACACACGTTCGTTTCGTTTGTGTATGATTCATTTCCTAATTTTAATGTATTAGGGTATGTAGAGTTGCTATTACGTATAGATTTTAAATAAGACCATAATATTTTAGGATCTTTTTTTAGAAGGCTTTGCATTTTATCTAAGTAACGCTCGTGGCACTGTTTCTGTAATTTCTTTTGTCTAGTAGTAGAAGTTGGACTTACTTAGTCGGAATATTTGTCCCAGGTAAACGTACTCGTCAACAACTTCGAGCATAGTGCTCCCAACAACTACCGGCATAGGTGTGACATGGACATTAAACATGATCTTTGTTTTGTCCATGTTCATCTTAAGACCTATCCGTTGGGAGGCACTATTGAGGTCATTGAGCATAGTGCTTAAGTCCTGCAGCGATTCTGCCATAAGGACTATATCGTCGGCAAATCGAAGGTGAGTGATGTACTCGCCATTGATGTTAATACCGTATCCTTTCCAGTCCAGTAGCTTGAAAACGTCTTCCAATGCAGCGGTGAAGAGTTTCGGGGATATAACGTCACCCTGTCTTACACCTCTCTGCAGTTGGATAGGTTTCGAGCTCTGGTTCTGTACTCGGATAGCCATCGTAGCCCTACTGTACAAACACTTCAGCACTTCGATATACCGACAGTCAACTTGGAAACGCTGAAGTGACTGTAGCACCGCCCAAATTTCGACGGAATCAAAGGCTTTCTCATATTCCACATACGCCAGGCAAAGTTGCAGATTGTACTCTTCAGTGTTCTGTACAATCTGCCGCAGGGTATGTATGTGGTCTATGGTACTGAAGCCTTTTCGGAAACCGGATTGTTCGGGAGGCTGGAAGCCGTCGAGTCTGCGAGCGAGACGATTCGTAATGACTCTCGAAAACAGCACGTAGAAGCGGGTCAGAAGGGAAATCGGTCTGTAGTTCTTCAAGAGAGCGTTGTCGACTTTCTTAAAGAACAAGACCACCGCACTTCTGCTCCACGCCTCTGGAGTAGTAACACCATGGAGGACGGAATTGAAGAGCTACTGAAGGACTTCAAGTACCGGTGTTCCCACCCGCTTTCAGAAGCTCCGCTGTAATTCCATCCTCGCCTGGGGCCCTGCCGTTTTTAAGGTGCTGGAGAGCCATTCTAATCTCGCTTAGACTGACGTCCGGGATATCATCGGAATAGTGTCGGATAAGACTTGCTCTTGTATCGTTACTCACACTTGCGTGTGGCTCCAACGATGATGTGTACAGCTGCCCATAGAACCTCTCAATCTCACTCAAAATCTCAGGTGTCCCGGAAACGATGCTGCCACACTCAGTCTTCAGCTTTGATAGTTGGCTCTTACTGACAGACCGATCTCTGGCAAAGACTTTGGAGCCCTGGTTCCGCTCGCACGCTTCTTTAATACGAGCAGTATTAAAGTTGCGTAAGTCTCGCCGCATGCATTTGGAGATCTGTCTGTTCAGTTGCCTGTATGCTGTCAAATCTGTTGACGATTGCAGCCTCATCTCCCGTCTAACAGCCATGAGATTAAGAGTGTGATCGGAGAGTTTTTGTGTTCTTCTGTGGCGGGTCTTGCAGAACTTAGCTCCGACCACATGGACAGTTTCCACGAGCTTGTCATTCATATCGTCCACTGCATTGCAATCTTGTAGGCACTGAAAGCAGTTACGTAACTCGAGCTGAAAGTTTTCGGGATTCTGGATTTGAGCACGAGGGGGGACGGAGCGTTGACTTCATTAGACGAGACCTCTCCAACTTAACGTTTAGGTTCAGTGTGCCTCTAACCATTCGGTGATCGCTGCCAGTTATCACCCTTGCGATCACTGAGACATCACTGAACAGTTGGCGTCTGGTCGTCATAATGAAGTCAATCTCATTTTTTGTCGAACCGTCCGTTTTATAAGTATATGTTTTGAATAAGGTAGAGTCGAGTAGCTACGGGAGATGCGACATGTAAATGGGGCGGTTCTACGTGAAAACCCATTTTAATTGCGTTTAATTATTACATAATATCATCATCGTCATCATTACATAATAACATCACAGAAAGGAGTGTCCCTTTCCAAGTCCACAAATGAACATAGGCCTCGTCCAAGGAATACTGATAAGAACAATATTGTAAGCATACAACAATTTATCGTTGTAAACTTCGGTGTGTTAACGGCGCAGTTAATCCCTCACCCTACTTCGTCCCGTGGGTGTCGTAAAAGGGACCTCATACAATATTCTACCTAGTATAATACAATAACTTTATTTTAGACATCAAGGACTTGAAAATTAAGAACATTGACCCATAGCAATATATACCTTAACCTAAAAATATATATAAAATATAAATATAACACTATTTAGGAAACTTTCTTCTTTGGCGCGTCCCTGTATCGGCAAAACACTGCCTCAAAGGGCCAGAAATCGGGAGCAAGGAATGTCTCTTTGTATTTTGCAAGAGCCTGGATTACGTAGTAAGTGCGTTGACCTAGTAGACTCCAGACGCTGCAAATGTAAAGGGATCGGATCCCCTGTTCGGTATCGGCCTCGTTCTTCCACTACACGCAGTACGTCTTCTCGCGACGTACTTTTGTCCAAACGGGGGATGTAGAGCTGTATGGTGGACTCCACAATACGCAGAGTTGTGCTTGCGTTTATTTTGGCGGTCCCACGCTTGTTACAGACGGGTGTCGACCGACGTCTCGTCGCAACAAGAGTAAACCTATCATCCTGTAGGGATCTTTCCGATAGTATCAATGTTTGAATATGGTTAGATAGATGGCGGTGGTAACTATCTCGTATACACCCATCCATCTATTACAGCCTATAAAAGTTCACTGCTGAACACAGGCTGCCTCATAGATTGCCTCATATATGAGGTTTCAAAAAAATCAGGGAATCTGATCGTAACTTTTAAATAGTATTAAGTTCAATAACACAAATCAATGGGAATCCCCCTTTGAATATATGAACTTTTATACAGATAATTGAAAAATGTAAGTATGGAATACGAATAAGGGTTACAAACAACCACACAGTCCGTCTGATGGTAAGTGAATGCTACGGCCTATAGATATCTGTATCTATAAAAATCAAAATGCAGATGCGCGGTACTAAGGAAAGATTGAACGCCTCGTTTTCTGTAAACAGAATCTCCAGTTCTCTTCACTCACCATACGAAACACAGCAGCATTAAACTTATATTTTCCAGTCTAGTCTAGTCTAGTCTAGTCAATCTAATCGTGCTAAAAGAATAATATAGTTGCAGCTTGAGCTTACCACGTACTTATAAAACACGCTGCACTTTGTTTACGCTTTCCAGCAATAATTTTAAAACTAATTATAACATTCATAGCTACCGACGCTCATTAAAATTCGTATCATGAACTTTACGTGTAACCGCGCTATAGTTATTGGGCCAGTGGGTTCACGACCCCACGGAACCGAAGGGCAACTACGAGCACACCGGCACGCAGCACTTTGCTTTTACAGTTAACTTGCTGTTACAAACAAGATTTTTAACTAACATGTAATGTAAGTAGCAGTTAAAATATACTAATTAGGATTTTTTTATAAAATTAGGGTGATAAGTAAAAACACAAATGGTAGGTGGATGCTATGGCTCAGACACCATCATCAAAATGCAGATGCGTTGTCACCCCTGAGGATTTAGATGGATTACTTCGTTACCGGTAAATTTAGGTTTTCAGCTATCTACACTCATCAAACTAAACACAGCATTTATCTGCAGTGTCAGTCTGGAATTTTATGAGAGCTTGGTCCTTCCCCAGTCGAGCCGATCCATTCGTGCTGCAATCACATTATAACTGCAACGTGGCTCTATAACATATGCATTTAAAATATTGACGAGTAATAACGGCTAAAAAGATGTAGTCATAAAATATCTATAGTAGGAACGGCAGTATTGCCAAAAGGTTATATTTTTTTACATTTTACGTCATTTTTTGTCAACCTATTTTTGTCGTCTTCGTACATACATTCATATAACTTGTATATACGAAATTTTTAGGAACATTCATGTAACTAATTGAAATATAAATTTATTAGTTATAATATCACAATTTCGATCAGTTCACGTCAAACAGGTCATCAAATTCAATTTTTTTTAAATATTATATAGAAATAACTGTTGTTTATTTGATAAGTCAAAGTAGATCCATTAAAAATGACCACATCGTAAATATTTGTATAATATTGCAACTTCAGTCGTGCCAACGTAATTTACAATCAAGCCTCGGCAATACTGGAGAACTAAAATAGGGCCAAAGGTGCGGGACGACTGGTACTGCCTGCCTAGCGTTACGATAATGACATCATCATTGTCATTTATCATTACAGCTCTTTACAATTCCACTGCTGAACATAGGCCTCCCCCAAGTAATGCCACAAAGCACGGTCCTGAGCCACCTGCATACATCGACTTCTTACATGTCTTACCAGGTCACCACTCCATCTAGTTGGAGATCGCCCCATAGTTCGTCGGTACGATGCTGCCACTCGAGAACCTTTTATCACCATCGATTGTCGATTCTTCGAACTATATGGCCGGCCCGTTGCCACTTCAGCTTACTAATCCGATGGGCTATGTCGGTCACTCTGTTTCTACTATGGATATCCTCATTTCTAAGTCAATCATGCAGAGAAACTCCGAGCATAGCCCTCTCCATAGCTCGCAGAGCGACCTTGAGCTTCCTAATACGAACAGCAGTGAAGGGCCACGTCACAGATTCATAAGTCATCACTGGCAACACGTATTGTTTGTACAATGTCGTGTTCTAGTTTTAAGGTATACCTGACGAGAATATGTGTCGTAATATCCCGAACGCTGCCCAGCCGAGTGGAATCCGTCGATTGACTTCTCGGTCGAAGTTGGACTTAGTTAGTCGGACTATTTGTCCCAGGTAAACATACTCGTCAACCACTTCGAGCTTAGTGCTCCTAATTACCGGCATAGGTGAGACATGGACTTTACACATAATCTTTGTTTTGTCCATGTTCATCTTAAGACCTATCCGTTGGGAGGCACTATTGAGGTCATTGAACGTAGTGCTTTGGTACTCCAGCGATTCTGCCATAAGGACTAACGTTGGCAATCCGAAGGTGAGTGATGTACTCGCTATTGTTGTTAGTAGAGTATAATTTCCAGTCCAGTAGCTTTAAAACGTCTTCTAATGCAGCGGTGAAGAGTTTCAGAGATATTACATCCCTGTCTTACTCCTATCTGCAGTTGGATGGGCTTCATATTCTGGTTCTGTACTCGGATAGCCATCGTAGCCCAGCTGTAAAAATACTTCAGCACTTCGATATACCGTCAGTCAACTTGGCACCGCTGAAGAGACTGCAGCACCGCTCAAATTTCGACAGAATCAAAGGATTTCTCATAGTCCACATACGCAAGACAAAGTGGCAGATTGTACTCTTCAGTATTCTGTACAATGTGCCGCAGGGTATGTATGTGGTCTGTGGTACTAATGCCTTTTCAGAAACCGGCTTATTAGGGAGGCTTCAAGTCGTCGATTCTGCGTGCGAGACGATTCGTAATGACTCTCGAAACACCACGTAGACGCTTCTCAAAAGGAAAATTGGTCTGTAGTTCTTCAAGAGATTGTTGTCGCCTTCTTTGAAAAACAAGACTACCGCACTTCTACTCCACGCCTCCGGAATAGTTCTACCATGGAGGACAGAATTAAAGAGCTTCTGAAGGACTTCAAGTACCGATTTTGTAAAGCTTCGCTGTAATTCCATCCTCGCCTGGGGCTTAGCCGTTTTTACGATGCTGCAGAGATACTCTAATCTTTCTCAGACTGCCGCTCGGGAAATCATCGGTATAGTATCGGTAATTAAGTAATTATTACAAAACCCTCTTATAATGGGAGAGATCGATATCCTGCAGTAGATTTTATGGGCCAATAAAGAACAAGTGAAGCAAGAATTATACTAAAATTGTTTTCATGTTGTATAATAGAAAACAATCATTATATCATCTACGCAGAAAATATTACAGCGTTAAAATGTAAGCGCAAACAAAAGAAATCACTCTTTCTGGCTTCCTAATATCCAACATATTATATAACACTAACTTCTTAGTCGGCTCGGAAAAGTCTACAGCTGAACACAAGCCTCTAGACGTGTGTCATTCGTTCATTTCTAGCGACTCATTTCAGAATCATTCAAATATTGATTCGTCTTCCAAACCGGGTCATTCGGGTCGATCATTCAAATGGATCATTTCGAGTTTCAGTACTCTGTGATCTGTGAGACTGTGAGAGATTACTGTACTCTCTGATCGTAGGTCCTGTCAATCGTTCAATAATTTAATGCAACCCGAATTAAATGAACGAATCATTCGAGTAGGAAGGATTTAAACTAATCGTCACGCTTGGCAGTTCTTTTCACGATCTCAGTAAAGGAAGACTGGGTTTTACTGTGTAGTGGTTGTATAATAACATCCACTACCCCATATCGTACAGTGGGTGTCGTAAGAGCCGACAGAGGGAAACAAACCAAGAGATGGGCAGCAGCGTCTTCCTAATTACAACTAAAAATAAACAAGCGGTTGTCAATCGCCTGAGTAGGGCTACGATGGCTATCTGAGTACAGAACCAGAGCTCGAAACCTATCCAACTGCAGATCGGTGTAAGACAGGGTGACGTTATATCCCCGAAACTCTTCAGCGCTGCATTGGAAGACGTTTTCAAGCTACTGGACTGGAAACGATACGGTATTAACATCAATGGCGAGTACATCACTCACCTTCGATTTGCCGACGATATAGTCCTTATGGCAGAATCGCTGGAGGACCTAAGCACTATACTCAAAGACCTCAATGGTGGCTCCCAACGGATAGGTCTTAAGATGAACATGGACGAAATAAAGATCATGTTCAATGTCCATGTCACACCTATGCCGGTAGTTGTTGGGAGCACTATGCTCAAAGTTGTTGACGACCACGTTTACCTGGGACAAATAGTCCGACTAGGTAAGCCCAACTTCGACCGAGAGGTCAATCGACTGATTCAACTAGGCTGAGCAGTTACGACACATCTTCTCGTCAGGTATACCTCAATCTCTGAAAACTAAAGTGTACAACCAGTGCGTGTTGCCAGTGATGACTTACAGATCTGAGACGTGGTCCTTCACTGCTGGCCGTATGAGGACGCTCAAGGTCACTCAGCGAGCTATGGAGAGGGCTATGCTCGGAGTTTCTCTGCGTGATAAATTCAGAAACGAGGATATCCGCAGTAACACCAGAGTGACCGACATAGCCCAACAGATCAGTAAGCTAAAATGGCAATGGGCCGGCCATATAGCTCGAAGAACCGATAACCGATGGAGAAGAAAGGTTCTCGAGTGGCAGCCTCGTACCGGTAGGCGTAGTGTAGGGCGACCCCCCACAAGATGGAGTGACGACCTTGTAAGATATACAGGAAGTCGATGGATGCAGGTGGCTCAGGACCGTGCTTTGTGGCATTACTTAGAGGAGGCCTATGTTCAGTAGCGGACTTGTGAAGGGCTGTAATGATGATGATGATGACAACTCGCTTGATAAGCATGGCAACTATGATATCCCTCCTTAGACAATCTATGGAGGAGGCCTATGTTCAGCAGTGAACGTTAATAGGCTGTAACGGTAAATGAGGAAGTTTTGCCGCCATCTGTCGGAAGCCATAAGTTTTTCTGTCATTTTAATATAGAATAAGGGTGACAAACAAGCACACAGTTCACCTGATTGCAAATGGATGCTGTGGCCCGTAGACATCCACGGCTATTCTCGATTAAGAATCAAAAAGTAGATCCGTTGCCACCACTTAGGACTAAAATGAAATGCCTCGTTTCCAGTAAAAAAGGGTCCCCGGATCTCTACACTCACCATACGAAACCAGCAGTATTAAACTGCTATTTTACGCTGGTATTCTGTGAGAGTGTGGTTCTTCTCCGGTCGAGCCGACCCATTCGTTTACAATCATAATATATGTGCAGCGTAGCTCTACCACGTATAATTTTTTTGCATTTTCAAAAGTCTCCCATTACGACACCCACGGGATAAATTCTTTTTACTAACCTTCACCATTACGCAATGTGGAGGCGTATAATAATAATAAAAATAATACAGTTATAAAATGAAAGTGTGTCGATGGATTGCAATTACTCATTCCAATTTTATGATGTGCCTTTCGTTCTTACGCGGGGAGGATTTATAACCGTGTTAAGTGTTGTCAGAAGTGCTTCGGGAATTACTGAGATGCGGTTCCAAGGACTGGACTATAAACAGCTGAGACTGCGCAGCGCAGGGATAGTCAATGATCGTAAGAGCTTCCTTAGTGTTCAAACTATTTTACTCCTAAGTGGATGGAAATTCGCTGTGTTCCAGTCTTAAAAATACATATACATAATACATAAACACTCACGCCTGTCACCCAGAGGGGTAGGCAGAGACTACAGACTTCCATTTGGCACGATCCTGACACACCTCTCTCGCCTCCTTCATATCCATACACCTACGCATACATGCTCGTCGGTTAAGGGTACTCCTAATTTGGCCCGTTTTCAATAAATCGCCAATTTGGTCGATAAATTTTCGCCTAGGACGTCCCTTTCCGACTCTGCCATTCACTTCTGCAACATAAATTTTCTTTGTCACTCTTTCCTCATTCATTCTTTCCACATGACCAATCTTAAAAATAATAGCACTCTTTATTATATAAAATACATAGCTCGCTAGGACCCACCCTCGGTACGCCTGGATGGTAAGATCTATTAATGTGGCTTCATTTAGATTTCAGATATACAGAGACTATTTAATTTATGAATTTTTTATATTTTTTTCAAAAAAATTACGTCTAAGGTTTTCGAATCTTTTTGTAAAATTCATCATTCATTCATTCACATTACAATCGGTTCATCTATTCCGACGATTAAACCGGATTGACAGACAAACAGACAAAAAACGTTAAAATAGCATGAAAATAACCCTCTTGAGTTTAGCCAGTTATTTCAATATCATGGTTTGTTTTTATGTTTTTGTTAGTTATGTTTTTGAAACTTTCATAGATAAAAACAATTTTATTTATAGATACCTATAAGTAGTTATAACTAATTTTTTTTAAATAAATTACTGTCTTAAGCGAGCTGTATACAAGTGGAAAAATTAAAAATTCTGTACAATCGACTTCAATACGACCGAATCATTGTATTCGAATTCAATTAAATACGTAATATTTAAAGGTTAATAAAAAACTACCGGTCAGATCTTGATCAAATTTATATGGGACCACACGAGAAGCGCCAGCTTTCAAATAAGAAATCAAATAAGAATCATCAAAATCGGTTCACCAAGAAAAAAGTTCTGAGGTAACACATAAAAAAAACATACAGTCAAGTTGAATACCTCCTTCTTTTTGAAGTCGGTAAAAATTAAGAGTGTTTCTTTTATATTCACAATGCGATAAGTATATTTCAACAGTAAATCTTTATGTTTTGGCACCACATTAAGAGTCACAGCTGCGGTGTCGCAGCATCAGCATTTGGCTTTCTTGTAAGACTGAAGAGACAAACGAACGAAACCAACACCACCTGATGGTAAGTAGCTTCTGCAGGAGATGGACTCCTGCAATCAAGCATAAATAAAAAAGATTACAGATGCGTTGTCACCTCTAAGGACTAAGTTGGAACGCCTCTAAGCCTGCAATTAAACTGGCTTTCTATTCTCTTCAGACCACGACACAGCAGTATGAAGTGGAAGAAATTTGTATCTTACTAGGTCATTTCATTTATTTGAAGGCCGCTCTATACTTCGCCAACCGGTACAAGGTTGCCATGACACTCGATAATTATTTTCCCCATCGGTTGTCGGTTCTTGGAGTTACTAATCGTATATTATAGGTAGGCATATTAAGCAAACAGTACGACAAAAAAACACCGGCAAAGGTTCCATAAATTTAAATTAATAAACTGTTATACAAATACAGTGCAACAAGTAAGAGAAATATTAAAAATCAAGTCGCCTTAATACTGGCAACACTGGAATAGTTGACGATGAAATGCTGACGTGTGACCTCCAATCTTGAAACGAAGTGTGAAAAACATTTAAACTGTAACTGAACTGTTTCAGTACCGAAACTCTTACTGTCGCTATATTTCAAGAGCAACAATTCATGTGTTTTATAGACGCAATTGCTTCTTTCCTTTGTTCTCCGGCCTTGTAGTAATGGTTTTTTTTTTCTTTCAAGTGCTCTATTATTAAAAATTGGCTTGTAATACTTTCAAGGGAAAAATTCAATAACACAGACCTAGATTATTTTCGTTTTTTGTGATTTTCGCTGTGTTGAAATAAAATGATGAACTACACAATTCCTCTAGTTTGTGAGTTTTCGGGATACATAAAGGGATATAGTGAAATTCCGTATTTAAAACACTAAGTCAGATTGAAAGAAAAAAAATTAGTCGTATGAAACATGAGAATAGAAATGAAACGAAACTCGACTGACTTTTTCTGCTCATTATACTTAGCCAGCGTTTGACTATAATTCCACCGGGTGGGGGGTGAGGTTAGCCCTAGACGGAAATGCCTTGAAGACACACGAATTCTAATAATTATTGTAATCGGACGGAAAAACAGACAGCGGTAAATTGTTATTTGTCATTTGCTGTTAGTTTTTTTTTTGCCTTTTAAGGAACACACAGTACCTAAAAAAATAATTACCGGAACAAACTTCGCACTTTTGTTACAATATAGATATAATAGGTCTATTGTATCATAATTAAAATCTCAGGTAAATCCATTACCTTTTTATGACACATGAAAAATAATTTTTGGCTTAGTCTTTTTAAATCGATTTCAAAATCTTTTTAATTAGATATTTATTTTTATATACATTCACCGAAGTCTCATAAAACAGTAGAAACGAATTAAATTATTTTTTATCAAATGACGCCGAACGCATTAAATAGGCTTTTTACTATGGATTACATTCACATTTGAAGAAAAGCGCACCCCTCTGGGTAGAAAAATAGACAGGACGTTTTTTATTGCAATTATTGGAACGTCAAGTTGTTACTTTAAGCTGGTATGGTATGGTAGTATTGCTTAATTCACTCAAAAAGATAAAAGTTAACTTAAACAAACAATAAACTAAAAAGTAAAAAATTAAGAAAATCCCTCTTTTTTTGTTTTTGATATCGGTTTTAACTTTTTATCAATACCTAATTTACAATAACACAGCTAAGGAATGGCCTTGCGCTTGGTCGCGACGCTGCACGGCCGCGGATTTGAATCCAGCACAGTGCAAGTATTTGTGTCCTGTTTGTGTAGGTCCTATAACATTTTACATTTATATAAACCGCGTCCACGATAGAGCATGTAGAAATCCTATTGTGGGGGGGTAACGATTTTAAAAAATAAATTAATTAAAAAATATCTTTTTTCCTTTTATAACCCCCTCATTTGTCATTGTCAAAATTAATGCCAAAATATGTAATAGCAAAAACTGGTTCTCGTGAGTTTCAAGGTAATTTAAAGAACATAAGACTTCGTATAGTAGGATTAAGTAATTAATCTAAAATTTGGGAAATCACTAACTAAGACTCATTTTATTTTCGTGTGTTATGTATGTACGATGTTCGTTAACATAACTATTATACGGCGCAGAGTCAGGTTGAGTTAATGTAGGTATAATATATTCAAGTGATTTAGAAATCAAAATATCTTGTGTTTTTTTTTAATAAGGTTGACAAAATAGCACATAGTCTACTTGATGGTTAGTAGATAGTGTCGCGCATAGACATCTACATCAATCCTCGAAAATGATACTGCGTTGTCACTCCTAAGGGCTAGGATGGAATGCCTCGATTCCAGTAAAAAGGTTATCCAGTTCTCTACACTCACCATACGAAACACAGCAGCACTAAGCTGATATTTTACGTTGGTATTCTGTGAGAGATTAGTCTTTCCCCGATCGAGCCGAGTCATTCGTGCTGCAACGATAATATACCTGCAGCATGGCTCTACCACGTGTGAATAAAATTCCTATAAAAATAGTCACAAAGATTCACTAAGAATGTTTATAAGTAAAGCCATCCTTAGCGGTGTGTCCGTGCGACGTCGGTTGCTGCGGTTTGGTTTTGACACGACATGCACGGTTTAACCTTTATCAGATATACTGCGTATTGCTGTGTTACTTTACCTAAGATATCTTTTTACGTATTATAATATTGAATAAATATAATATTTCAATATTTTTATTGATTTCTTGGGAGCACTTTATTATTTCCGTAGCATTCCTCAGGGGAGGCTTTTGTTCAGCAGTGGAATTGTAATGGCTCTAATGGATAATAGTAATGATTGTATACGTAACAGTTAAAAGATATTTCTCATCGAACCACATTCCTAGTCAAAAATAAAAAGCTTTTAAGACTCATTTAGTACAAATCCCCTTCCAATAGTTTTCGTTTTCACTCTTTTTTATAGCAATGGGTGACAAACAAGCACACAGTCCACCTGATGGTAAGTGGATGCTGTGGCTCATAGACATCCACATTTATCCTGAACTAAGGATCAAAATGCAATGCGTCGTCATCCTGAGGACTAAGATGGAATGCCTCATTTCCAGTAAAAAAAGGTCTCCGGTTCTCTACACTCACTATACAAAACACAGCAGTATTATGCTGCTATTTTTCGCTAGTATTCTGTGATAGCGTAGTTCTGCCCCGGTCGTGCCGACAAATTCATGCTCCAATTATAATATTATAGCTGCAACGTAGCTCTACTACGTAAAACGTGGTGGATCTACGCTATAAGTATATTTTTAGAAACACAAAAAACGTTCTGACATTCATATTAAAGCGGAATAATCATATTAAAAATTCTTTTCTTATTAATGCAAGTTTCCTCGCAACATTTTCCTTCACAGCCGAGCACGTAGTAATGAATAGTCAAGATTATTATTACTCACATTTAATATTAATATATTTATTTTAGAAGTTTATTTCGACACAGTATTGCTCCTAATGTTGACACAGGTGTGCGATGTAATAAGATTACAGAATGGAAAATGAACCTAACATAGCTGAGTGGAAGTAGGCTATAACATACGGCATACAGTCCATTTAAATAAAACATCTATAGTAAATAGATCCGTGTCTCGTCCTAACAAAGTCTACAACTTAGGCCTCCCCCACAAATTGCAGGATGGATTTGGTAGGCCGGTTGGAAACTGTAGTTGATATCAGGAAGATGCTGTTGCCCATTTCCTGATTCTTTTCACTCTGTCACCTCTTACGCGGCGGTGCGGCGTAAGATATGTACCTTCCGTTATATTTAGATACGTTACAAATGTTTAAAAATTAATAAAATGTAAACTTGATAGATGAGTTGATCACAGTTCGGGCTGTAGGAGTTCTTTAGTTGTAAAATGGGGTATGAGCTTATATAAACCTTAAAAGATGGCTTAAGGCCTTACTTGACGAGTTAGATTTTACGTGTATTTTTTGCCTCAATTGTTTTAAAATCATTGTCTGACTGCACCGTGTGATTAAAAATATATCAAGTAATCCTGGCTCTCTATGCTTTTATTGACAATGTAAAATGATCTGGTGGTAAATTTTCACATTCGTAAGGCCTTATGTTAAAGCATCAAACATCTCATAAACTCTTTAAAAACATAAACTCAAGTACACCAATCAAAACACGATTATTCATTATTCGTTCGAAGAACACTTACCCTTCATTTTCACACTTACAATCTACATCTCTCATTCTACGACACGTCCCGTACTATTTGCCTTTTTATACTGACCTCACTTCATAATAGTAATATAAGATATCGTCACTGATAGGATTTTAACTGTCCTCAAACTATTTTAATTTTTTTTTAGAAATGAGAGGAAGCATATACGCCGAGACCGAGAGACGTTTATAAAAATTATAGTTTATATATTTATAATTATTGTTGGCCACCTATTTTTCTATATATTGTTTGTGCCGTAAGCTTCCGCACAACATTTATATTCAATTACAATGAAACTCTATCGAAATGTTGTATCTGAGCCTGCAAAGGTCTCAGACAAAAAGTACGGTTCACCCTACAGGCCATCACTGCAACTTCCCGCTAATTTCAAACGCAAAGCGTATAAAAAAATCAGTAACAAAACAATAACATCGCGATTTTTTGAAAATTATTGATTTTAATAGCGGTAAGTTAAAAATGTTTGTTTGTTGGTTTGTTAGTTTTCTATGCGTTGCTACCATGTGCCATTCGCCTGGCACAACTAGCAAAATACAATTTTAAAAATGCTTATTATGAAGTACGTACCACTTTTAAAGTAAGTAACTAATTTACTAGAAAAAGTAAGATTGGTATAGCGACAACTATGGTTTACAAATGATATAAACACAAAGTAAAGTAACTTTTTTATTTAATTTGAAAGTTTGAAAATTACTTTAAATAGCATAGCATAGCATTCAGTGGATAGACGTCTTAACACTTTGGTGCTACCAAAGTCTACTTTTAGAGGTAAGTCGGAGGTCCTTGTGTTTGCCGAGACTATAACGTCGCTGTTAAGAGTAACTTTATCCGATAAGAGCTTTGTCAACTCAGCGCACGTTAAGTAACATAGCCTCGTTACTGTGTAAAATATGGGGACGGTAAGTGATAAGGCATTTTCTTGTGTATATAAAGTGATACTGAAACGATGCTTAAAGTCTTGACACGCATTCACACATATTTTGTATTTTCTTTTTTTAACAGACCTTAAAATTGCACACCTGGAAATACATGTACACTTTCGATATATAAGTGTGCCAGAGAGTAAATTGAATATAATTTTGGCTTGGTTACGACGTCTCTTAAAATGTACGCAATGCTCCTCAAAATTTTTTTGTTAGCCTGAGTATACAGTACATAGACGTGGTAGAGTCACTGTGCAGTGCATTATTGCTATAAGGTGAATGGAGTACGAATGAATAACTGTGGTTGATATAATTATTATTTTAATAAAATGTGACAAGCACACGGCCCACCCTGTTGCCCATACATATCTACACCTATCATAGGTTAAGAATCAAAATACAGATGCGTTGTTACCCCGGAGGAGTAAGATGTCCAGGTCTCTACACTCACCATATGAAACATAGCAGCATTAAGTTACAATTTTAGCTTCGATCAATAATATACATTTACATATACACATATACATTCAAGTATATAATTGATCGAAGTATTTACACTGATATTGCGTGCGAGCGTGGTCCTGCCCCGGTCGAGCCGACCCATTTGTGCTACAACCACAACACAACTGCAGCATGGCTCTACTGGTTCTCCACTACGTACGTATATAATTCACACATATCCGCAAAATATTTTATTCCACATACATGTAAGTTCACTCAAGGTGTTTTCCTTCACCGCCGAGTACGTGGTAAATCAGCCATTATTTTTTTATTATTTTGAGTCATATCAAGTATCCACCTCCAGGTTCAGTTTCTCTCTGTCGCTTCAGATTGCACCCGCGGGGCGACATGGCGCAGTAGGTTATACACCGCTGCTACACGTAAATTAAAATTTGTTTCGATTCATTGCTTGTTTAATCTAATTTAAACTTTATCTTGTAAAGAATGAGTAGTTACAAGGTTCAGTAGCGGCTGTCCCGCTCCGCTGGCTGCGAAGGTCTGTACTCTGTATGTGTAAGGGTCAGTGCTGCTCAATAAACCGCGTCGGCGCGCTATTGTTGATGACATTGATTGCTCTATTTACAAAACTAGATTTGTTATGTTATTTATAAAATATTTAAGGTGTGGGTTCATGTGGAGCCATTAATTCGCAAGGGAAATCTTTACATCATAATTAGCTCTATAACAACGCTTCTGCATTTGATTCGTATCGAGGATAGATGTAGATACATAACTATGGGCCACAGCAAGTAATTACCATTACGTACGTGGACTGTGTACTTGTTTGTCACCCTTATGCTGTAAAAAATAGCTCTATTGCCCTTTGTTAAATGACTTCAAAACAAGGATGCTTAAAACTCGACTGTATTATATTATTTTAGTTGATTAACGATTATATATAAACGTGTGTTGACGGCAATGTGTTTCGTCCGCGAGGAGTATCTTTATATCATAATTATAAGCTTTATACCCCTTTTTTAGATGACTCATAAGGATTTTTTATGTAGGTAGATATGTTATGCGATATCTCTGTCATTTGCGAAAAGATTTTAATGACTCTTTTTTCATTAAATATTTTGTACTACAGGTTGTGGTCACATAAAAATTTGTAAAAAAATTGCAAGGGTACAAAACAATTATAGTAAGTTTTTAATGTAACTATTTAGATGACATTGAGATTATTTTTACTCAAATGGGTAAAAAATAACTTTTAATTTGAAGTAGGCTTAAAAAAATAAAAATATAAATTTCTTCACAACCTTCCGCTAAATAAATACAATGATATTTATTTAGCAGAAGGTTGCTTACCTGGATTGAAGAGCACCTCCCGCCCTCCCTCAATTGCATGCACTAACTCCGTCACCACTACTCCCGGCACCACTACTCCCAACAACACTATTCCAGGTAAGACACACCATCGACGATAATACGACACGTGTTTCGCCTCTACACGAGGCATCCTCAGGTAATGTAGACTCTACGGCGGCTGACCGCTAAGATTTTTAATATATAAGATTTTCAATTTTTATTCACAAAAAAAGACGTAACGATTTCTTGTAGGTATTTAGATAAACACTACACATTGAATAAAACGAAAAAGGTTACTTACTAAGTCCGTTAAAATAGTTTCATTTAACACAAGTAGACTGTTCTATTCCCGTCGGAAGGGAATAGAGCGACAGTATGATAACAGGCTTGGAGGCATTCCACCTTATCACTATCATCACAGTGGTGATGACGTATTTTTAGCCTCCTTTTTTGACTGTAGCTGTTTTATATCAGAAATAAATATTTTATTAATTTGTAACATATAGGAACATGTGCCCTGTATATTACATAACAGGCGTTTGCAATAAAAATAACAATGTCTTCAATTTTACAACTGACAAGGAGTAATAGGGCAAGGCTTATAAATTAACAAAACTTATTGCCATATGCCGCAGTCGCCACTGGGTAGCGGTTATCGTCCGTTGACCTTCAGCAGCTCACCGGCCCTGAACACCATCGACGCCAAAGGGGAGCTCACAAAGGAAGCAGGTGGGCACACTCTTCGCTTCGCAAGAAATCGGGTCAAGTCATTTAAATAAGTCGAATTGTTACTTTCACTCGCACGAGCAATGTTTATCTTAACAATCTTTTATTTTTAAATTGCGTAGCACATTTACAGAAAAATAACTTATATTTTAAAAGTAAAAGAATAGTATTAAATGGCAACCGTGTTAATGTGGTAGAGCCATGCGGTATTTGTGTTTTGGTTTTAGCGCGAATGGGTTAGCTCGACCGGGAAACGACCACGCTTTTACAGAATGCCATCATAAAGTAGCAGCTTAGTGCTGCTATTTTATGATGGTATTCTGTATTCTTAATGCTGCTATTTTCTGGAAACGAGACATTCCATTCTCAGGGGTGAAAATGCATCTGCATTTTGATTAATCGAAGATAGACGTAGACACACACACATACAGCATCCATTTACCATAAGAAGGACTGTGCGCTCGTTTGTCACCTATTTCTATAAAAAAAGTTTTGATAGACATACGTCGATAAGCTTAGCAATACTTAACAAGGTCAAGCTTTAGCCATTTTAAAATTCTAACCTCAATATAGTGTGGAAAATATTTCGATATTTTAATGTATTGTGTTATTCAAAACCAAAAGAACCAGGAGACATCTACAGTACGAACCATCCCCTTACCTGCCACACTCGTGTACTTTATTCCTCTCCTGTGCATCTAGTCTCCTTTGAGACTGGCCGCCATGACCGAAATGAGGTCTTCATTCATTATTATTATTATTGTTACTAAATAAGACTTTTAAAATTAATAACAATTCTTCAAGGACTAAAGCTTTGCTGTTGGTATAGCTGTTGCCACTTCTCACTTGTGTAAACTGACTAAGGCTTTTATAAACCGGCCAGTGACCTATATCTTCTCTTTAGATGACTAGCTTCGGAATGCGAGTAAAAGGCAAAACTATTCCCGTATTTATTATTATTCGTTCTTCTGCAAAACATAAAGATTTCCAAATTGTGCTATAGAAATAACTGAAATAAACTATTCTAGCTGTATCGACACTAGTGAGTTTTTATTTTTTTTACAGCATAAGCCACAGCGCTTCCAGTCTGCTTGCTAGTTTAGATATGTGGGGCCCCACTGAAGCTTTGTGTTTAGAGTGATGCGAAGAAAAACAGTGGAATCAACAGGGCTCAGTTCCTTCCCATTTAAAAACACAAAAGTAGTCAGGTTTTTATGAATGTTGTTATTTTAACACATTCAATTTTATTACAATTTAAATGTGAATTATTATTGTTAAACCAAGGTACTAATTTTGAAATAGCATTATTCACCTCATTTTATTTAGCAAAACAGATATAAAATAACTAAAAATGTTTTTTTTTAATTTCAGCGTCCGTCAATCCGCCTACCAAGCGTAGGTAATGATTAAGGCTGCCGCGGGAGATGCTTCACCCGCTAACTTTAAATGACACAAAGAGAAAAAAAATGATGAAAAACTTTGTAAAAATACTATTCGCAATTCGTTCGACACCAGTGATTGGGGGGTTCTTTTACAAAAACCAAATATTGCCTCCCACTTTCTCGGTTAAATTATAATGAAAATGCGAATTTAATTTTCTGCCACGCATGACTACATTTTGGAATTTACTATCGCTAGTTGTCATACCGGAGCAATACGACTTAGGGATCTTCAAGAAAAGTGCCTAGTACTCCTGTTTAAGAGTCCGGCAACGCGCCTGTTATTCCTCTGGTGTTGCAGCTTTTCGTGGGCGGCGATATCCAATTACTATCGAACAAGCCGTATGTTTGTTTGCCTTTTCTTTCGTAAATGAGAAATAATATGAATGAAAGAAAAGAAAAAAAAATAATACACACACCAAGCTTCTGCCGCTTAGCACGCTTCTGCAAGCTTTGGCTTAATTTTAAAACAATTTAAATGTAAGAATTAAACTAGTAAAACAATGAACTGTATTTTGTAAAGTGAGTGTAGAGAACCGGAGACCCTTTTACCACAGAATACGAGGAAATAATAGTACTACTTTAACTGGAAACAAGACATTCCATCTTAGTCCTCAAGGGTGACAACGCATCTGCATTTTGATTCTTAATTGATGGTAGATGTAGATGTCTAACGGACTACAGCATCTACTTATCATCAGCTGGACTGTGTGTTTTTGTGTCAGTCTATTTCTACAAAAAAATACAGCAAGCTTATGAGCCGCTTAAAGTTAGGCATAATGAAACAATATAATGTAAGAAACAGTACAACTACGAAAGGAAACGGGACCCGATAAGTGAAAAATATATAAAAACAAAACACAGTCGTTCGTAAACGTGACGTTGACTCATTGCGCCAGTTAAATCATGGAGCAGCTGACGCGGAACGTTTAACCAACTGCATATCACTTTTACCGTCGTAGGCAACTGCGGGCCGCCACCGCCAGGATGTCTAGGTACGGTCGTGTGAAATCTAGACTTAATCATTCTTATTATAGAACTAGCTGTGACAGCGACTTCGTTCGCGTGGAATTAGAATCTTTGCTTATATAAGTAATAATGATTTATTTGCTATTTTAGCTGGAAATGGGACTGAAAATGGCGTCACCTCTTTTAGCGACTCGCTCGCACACTGTCGCTATCTATACTCACAAAATAAAAAAAATAAAAAAAAACTACAAAAAATACTTTACAATATGCGTTTTTATACGTTATATAATGTAAAGTTAAAAAAATCAGTCCGGTTATGCTAATTTTGTGAGCTACGACGCGTTCTGCGAGTTTTCTTCATAATTATTGTCGATTTTGTTCGTTAATATTTTTGTATATAATATTTTATTTTAAAAGTAATAAAGATTTATTTGCAATTTTAACGATCGCGAAGGCTTAAAAGACAATAACTCAGTCAATCAGACATATTAACGAACGCACCAATAGACGGACACAAATTAACACTGAAATTTATAAAAATATACCACATTTTAAAGCTTTAATCTGGAGGTAGCCGTGGTTAACTAAGACATTGGGACGTCGAACACCTCTGTGACCATGGGTGCTGTAAAGTGCTCATCGGGAATATAAAATAAGTTAATCTATATAATATAAAAAATATATACCGAATAATAAAAAGTTCGTAAAATCTAGTTTTATTTAAATTGATGGACGAGTTTAGAATAATTATGCAAAAATTCGCAATTCGTAATTATTTAAAGTATTTCTATTGGCGAGATTACAGACGTACCTGAGGTGATAAGAGCCCATAACCTCCACAAATATAAAACAATAACAATACTAAATTAAATATATTTTTTTTAATTTGGTCATCTACATCTCTCTTCTATTAAGAATCGAAATGCAGCTGCGTTGTCATCCGGGTCTCCGGTACTATACATACTACTCACCATAGAAAACACAGCAGCCTTAAACTGCTATTTCATTATGGTATTTGATACGGAATCTGTGGTATATCCTGCTGCATAGCTGTGATCTTAAATAATAATCTATAGAACCATCACGTGTGTAAGCCGGCGTGCAAGTAAAAAAACCCGCATACCGGTTACTTCCTACACTTGTTAAGAACAACAGACGGTGAGAAGTCGTCAACTAGAAGGAAATCCTCTTTACGGCAACGAGGAAAATTACTGTTAATGTGATATTCGTCCGTTTACCACAATTATATAACTTAACGGATTTAACTAAACGTCTGCGCTTCGTTACCTCTCTGAATTTTGCATTATTTATTAATAAAATAATGATACATTTCACTTACAAAACCCTTACTTTTGTTATCAACCAATATAAGTACAGTAAATTACGTTGAAACAAAATTAATAATAAAATAAATTACATAGAAGGTACAATAGTCGCTCTTATCGCTCTGAAAGCAATTTCGTCTAGACAACCTTTTGGGCAAAGAATTGTTGTTTTACATGAAAGGAAAGTAAGAAAGGTGCATACATACATTACACAAGATTATAAAAGTAGAGGATAATAAATATGATAGACACATTAAGGACGTGAAATATGATAGGAAATGTTATCTTATCTTATATAGTTTAAAGTAACAAGCTTTGAGTCGATTTTTGAAGGAAAAAGAGACTGAACACGTCGATTCGATCGAGAGGCCTGTACCCAGCGTTAGGACATAATTTATTGTAACTCTACTTTACTTTATATGCTATAAAATTATTTTTATTAGACCGCGGGGTTTAACGGCAGTTGCCGACTGTATCCATAGGTCAATTAACATATTATACGTTATTTAAATTTCAGCTTCTATTCACTGATTCATATATGTATAACCAAATTAGAAAGAATACAAAAACTTTTCATAAAGCACCTCAATTCCAAAACCGGCTTGCGTCATCGTGGAACTTATAATGAGGATTGTCTTAAATACAATCTCTCATTACTGGAATCTAGACGAGAATTACTTGATATGTGTTTTTTGCATGATAACCTTCACAATAACATCTTCATATTCTCGCTAGTATCAGGTTCTGCACTCCTAAGTACCGAACGAGAAAGACTCCAGTTTTCAGTGTACCTAAACACCATACCAAATACGGTATGAATGCTGTCATGTCTCGTCTACCCAAAATTTATAATAGTAAATATTGATATTTTCAATTTTTCTAAGTCTAACTTTAAAATTCAACTTATCTTGGAGCTGTCTAAGACTTAGAAACCGTAACCGTCACAAAACGTACATCTACTCTTTATTAACTCCATCTGTTTTATCTCAATTCTGTAAAAGAGTCAATTTGAAAAGCATGTGTACCTCTGCTTCGTAAGTGTTAACCATCATTTTGTTTGTTAAAAAAATACGGTACATTCGTCCTCCTTCTTCAATAAATCATTTTCTGGTACAGATGTACGCTTGTGGAACTCCTTCATTTTTAATTTAAGGAATTCCACAGCGAAAGATTGCCACGGGCCTCCTCTCATTTCTGTAGAAGTTTTATGCAAGAAAATGTCAGGCGCGCCATCCCAATGCGTGTAGGCAAAATTTTTTATAGAATCAGAGTGTCAAACGAGTCCATAGGGTGATAAATAAATGCCAAGGCCCATAGACATCTACATTTATCCTTGATTAAGCGTCAAAATGCAGGATATTTGTCACCCTTGAGGTCTAAGATGCCTCGTTTCCAATAAAAAGGGTCACCGATTCTCTACACTCACGATACGAAACACTACAGTATTAAGCTGCTTTTTTACCCTGGTATTAATTTTTTTATGGAACATTCTTTATGGTCTATCCATCCATTACACCTTCTAGGGGAGATATTGCGATAATTGCCACGCTTGGCAAGCGGGTTGGAAACCGCAGTTTTTATTATTTTTTAACTATCTCTAATTTAATATCCCCTCCAGACTCACGCCGAGAACCTCCGAGAATACCCGAGAAGCGTGAATGTGATCGATTTCTCGCCGTCTCGTTCTCGCGCTCGCCTGTTCTCCGACCGGTGTCGGTTTTTTTGTCCGCTTCAAAGAGTTTTTTGGCGAGAAAGAGAAGGCTATTACATTCTCGTTTAGATCTCAGTGTGATATGAGAAGTCACGGTATTCCGGCGTTGGGTGTTTTATTTATTTCTTAGTAAGAAAAGGTTATTTAACATGTGGGATAATGAAGCAGAACTTAATTTCATCGAATATTTCCAAACAGAGCCCATTTTGTGGGACACAAAACACCGTTATTACAAAGACCGAAGTCTTAACAATGACGCTTGGAGTAGAATTGGAGAATTAATGGACAAACCGGTACCAGAACTCAAAAAGAAGAAGGAATCACTTTTTGCAAGTTACCGCAAATATAGAAAGATGGTTAAAGATTCATGCCGATCGGATGCTGGGGAAGATTCAAACCAATATGGTTTGCCTATGATGCCCTGGACTCATTTTTGGGTGATGCGCTCACTGTGAGGCCAACAATAAACACGACATCAATTAATGTAAGTAGCTTTTATTTCAATAAACTTTACAAAAAGTAGCTTTTATTTCAATAAACTTTACAAAAATTCTCTAAATTAACTTATATTGAAAAAATAGTTTTTAAACTCGTCTCGTACTTGGTTAGCGCTAGCAGCTGCTCGGCGCGCAATGGGCGGCAAATTTCTAATAGCATTAGTGCTTGTAAATTCTCTACGCCACGCACCAGGGCGAATAATATTGTCGTCACTATCGTAAACATCAACAGTGCCTGGGGGAGAATATATTTGTGAAGAATTATTGCTGCGCATTAAATAATTATGTAATAATATACAAGTCATGGTAATAACAGAAGCTTTTTCAGGGCATTGCTCGATTGGCCTTTTAAATACTTGAAACCTTGAAGCCAATATTCCAAATGTATTCTCCACAATCACGCGTGATCCAGATAGTTTTTGATTAAATATTCGTTCAGGACTGTTCCTGTTGTGGTTTCCACGATAAGGTTTCATGATGTTCATGTGTAGTGCAAATGCACCATCTCCCAAAAACACATATGGTATATCAATAGTAGAGCCTGGCAGTGGACGTGATGCTGGTAAATTTAGAGTATTATTACAAATCCTATCCCATAGCACAGTATTGCGCAATATTCCACCATCACTTATTCTACCTTGACCACCTATATCAGCAAAAATAAATTTATATTTACTATCGACTAATGCCATAAGCACAATACTGAAAGTTTTCTTATAATTGAAGTATTCGGAGGCTGAATTAGGTGGACATGTCACAACAATATGTTTGCCATTTATTGCACCAATAGCTCTAGGAAATTTAAAACTAAATCCTTTTTCGATTTCCAACCATTCTTCTGCAGACGATGGAATCTGAAAAAGAATGAATTATTTGGATTACTTGTATACCTATACATACTTATAAGATATTATTATTTTTTAGATTGAAGAACCAGGCTCTAGTACTACTAAAGTGGAAACGATCAATGAAAATAGAAACAATACAAAAACATCACAGATGAAGATGACCAGTAGATTACCTCAAGGCGAGTTGAAAGAAGCTGGAAAGCATGTGAAGGATGCTATAAGTATTTTTCAAGAAACCATCAAAAAAAGAGAATCGCAAACCTCCCAAGACGATTGTGACATATATGCAATGGGGTTAGCGAAGAAATTGCGAGCATTCTCTGAAGATTAGAAATTATGTATGAGATCAATGGTATGATTATTAATCTCCGCCGTGCGTTGCGTCCAAACAGATTTACAAATACTACAATCAATCCATCTTCTGAATACATACGATCATCATCTGCACTGTCATCCTATTCTGAATCACTGCCACGCGGAGTTGTTTATAGACACAATACCCACATAGCATATTCCGAACCACCACAAATTCATATACCAGAAGAACAACACACACGCCAAGTTTATTTGCAAAATGAAGATGCACAAGTTGGCTCAAACGTGCAGATACTTTCAAATGAGCTGTTGCAAGAAAGTCAGCTATCTGACGTTATTTCTCTAGCTTACAAAGATGCTTAATTTATATAAAAAATGAAGCTAATTTCCTTTAGATTATAAGTACAATTTTCTTTTTATAAGTAGGTAAATATTAAGTCATAAATTCAGATTAAGTTCTTAATAAATATTTTAAACTTATTTACCTGTATTTCATTTGGCAAAACTTGATTTAATGCTTCACATACTTCTGGAATAATTGTAGAAATCAATTGTGGTGACACTTTAAACAAAAAATGAAGGCTTTGAAAGCTATCTCCGGTGGCCAAGTATCTTAATGTTATTGCTAAACGCATTTTAGCTGGTAAAGCTTGTCGCAGTTGTGTATCTTGTTTACTTATTAATGGAAAAATCTTGTTAAGTAAATATTCAAAATCAACTGTTGACATTCTAGTAAACTTTTTGAATTCTCCACTTGGTTCAGCAACTAGTTCTCCCAGTTGTTTTTGCATAGTAAAGCTGCAACAGAAAGTATTCAGAATTAAAACATCGACTTTTCTTACACATTATAATTACATCAATTTAAAAAAAAGATCTGCAAACCTTGTTCTATTTCGATGAATTTCCGTCATCCACCATCGCCTGCACCTTCTTTTTTTCTAATTTGTTTTCTGATTTTGATATTAACAAGATTATAGTATGCAAATGCACACAAAACTAAAGCCGCTGCACCATCAAAATCGTCCATACGGTAGCGAGGAGAACGTAAGTGAGAAACATCGTGAGTGTGAACAAACAGCCTTGTTTTTTGCCAACAGCGAGCCTTCTCGCGAGACTTCTTGCGAGTCCGGAGAAGCCTTAAAAGTTCTGTCGCCCTATTCCCACCTCGCGAACCTAATCTTAACCAAATGCCGGTCACCCGGATCAATATTTTTTATATTTAGAATAAACGAGATGGTATGTATACCTACAGCCATCTATCGAAGGCTACGATCTTTCTGTACTTTCACATAATCGCCTCATAGATCAAAATGGGCGAAAGAATCCCCTTTTACATTTTTTTATAGTGACAAACGAGTTCAAAGTCCACCTGATGGTAAGTGGATGCTGTGGTCCATAGACATCTACATTTAACCCTGATTAAGAATCAAAATGCAGATGTGTTGCCACCCTTGAGGACTAAGATAGAATGCCTCGATTCCAGTAAAACGGGTCTCCGGTTCTCTACACTCACCATACGAAACACAGCAGCAATAAGCTGCTATTTTAAGCTGGTATTCTGTGAGAGCGTGGTCCTTCCCTGGTCGAGCTGGCCCATTCATTCTACAACCTTAATATAGCTGCAGCGTGTCTCTACCACTCTACCATGGCAGCTACACGACAAATACAATAAGAAATTAACTTTTAATCTTTATTTAACATGTCGGCAAATTTCGATTATTGTAGAAGCTTTGAATAGGTGCAGGTGCCTTTTATTGTATACGCAAAAATAGAAGCACTCTACCACCCTTTGATTATATACCTGTCTAGATAGAGTGTTGCGCTACAAGCCTTTTGGCGAGATGTCCATTTTCCAAGGTTGAAAAAACTCGCCCAAAATATTTTTCACTGTACCATGTACAGTCGCGTCGCAAAGGCTTTTTCCAGCGGCTGGGAACATCCAGATTGAAAAAAGAAATCGCCTAAAACCACAAAATCTACAAATTTTATGTTTTTTAAATAAAAACTTGCCCATTGTAAATTCTAATTATTAGAACAATAGAAAATCATCAAATGAATTAGTTATTTCTTACCATGGCGAGATATTCGTATTCGTATTCGCCGTATAGTAGGTTTGATATTTGTATTCGTAAAATTTGTATTCGTAGCATCACTACTATAAATCATTTTAAATAGATTTATAGTTCGCTAGAAACAGAAAAGTACGATTCCAGAGATATAACGACTTTTAAGATAATAGAATCAGGCATTATTTCGCGGAAATCCATTACATTAAAGATGTAAAGAATTAATAAGCTATGATAATCAATAAAAATATGACGTGCCTTATCTAGTTTCATGGTGTAGTGACAGTGCACGAAATTTAGAGAGAAGGGCTCTTCAAGCTGGGTAACACACATCGTTTTATTTTACTTCGCAAATCTTAGCGAATTAATTTTCAACATGTTTAATAGAACTACTACTACTGCTTACTGCTTCATAACTACATAATTCAGTCAACTGATAATCTAAACATAGCGTTAGTTTAGATTGCTTTTAAAAAATAACAGTCACTTACAATGCCGTAGAAAAAGACGGCGACGCCGCGTCGTGAGAAAGCGTTGCCTAGCAGGTCCGATTGCCTCATCGAACATTTTTCCCTTAGTGCATTGTGTGCAAATTAGCACCGACCTATTGCCTAGACAATTTATAATAGAAACCTTAGTCTACCGTATTGTGTTAAAATAATTGCGATATGCACGTAGGAAAACTCAAAGAAAACATAGTTTCGTACACACTCTTAGAAAACTCGTAAACTGTTGCCATGCTAAATAACTGAAAGTTTACTATTAAAAAACGCGTATATATTCCACGTGGTGCTAAGTGAATGCTATGGTCAATATATGTACATCCATCCTATTTTATAATAATTTAGAATAAAGAGGTATCTAGTTCTACGCAGTTATTTGTACACGTAACAGTTCACCTAAGTTATTATCAGTAAGTGTGTAGTTATATGAACGTCAAGGTTAAGAAGCTTTGATAATAACTTCCGCTGCCTGCGGCTGATATTCTATCAGTGAAGTTCACTGAAATAAACTGAAACTTCTAAACTTAATTCAAGCTATTATTTACATTGTGAAACTATTGACATATTATGAGTAGGAATATTATGAGTAGAAATATTATGAGTAGCTAATTACGTGAGTAGTAAATTACGTAATACCATAAATAATATATGATCATTTCGCCAATTCATTTGAATATTCATTTAGTTGACAAAACATACAGATAACCCCAACTCAGCTATGATATTTCAGATGCTGGGCGCTCACCTTAATCGTCTGAGATCGCGAGCATTCTCAATTTAATTTTCTGTACCGTATCGACACCCCTATTCCATTTTGCATTTAGGAATCTATTTACCACAATTTGAGAGAAGCAAAATATTTTCGGAATGCACTTACAATTGGAATTTTATTTAAGAAGTAGTAAGAAAGTAGTAGTAAGAAGTCAACTTACGAACGCCATTATTGGAATCCATATGAAAGCAAATACAGTGTCATGCTCGAAAAAATCCAAAATAAATTTGCACGATCTTTGTATTTAAAGCAGTACGGATATTCTTTTAATATAATATGCAAGTCTATTTGTACCGGGCATGGTCGGTTACAGCCGCCCGAGAGTGAGGAGAGACATCGCGCTTATTAAATATGTGTGGAAGGTATTACGTGGATACATACATCACCGAGATGTGCTCGCTGCGTTAAAGCTACGTAATTACGTGTGTTTAGGTCCTCCGTTAGGTCCGGTTTCCACCAAAGCAGAGAGGAGACGAGACGGGACGAGATGTGTTTGAATAAACCAGAATCTATGTTGTCGTCGATAATTTAAATATTGAAGAATTAATTGTATTTCTTCAACATCTAATTCCTCTTCCTCAAGCAAATTAAGATACAAGTTGTAACGACATATGACGTCTTCCTTCAGTATCTGCTATACAAATCTCACATCTCTCCACTACACTTCTCCTCTCCGCTTTATTTTTATTTTTTTATTTATTTATATTTTAAAAACAGTGTATATGCTGGCTTACAGTTTGCCCAAAACGTCAGCATGCTAATTAACAAATTACAGTTTTAAATAATAGTAATAATACAAGATACATGTCAAAAGGTCAAACAAATTAAAGAATACATGTCCAGTAGATCAACTAAATACCAAAAAAAAAAATACATGCCAAATAGATTAAAAGTCAAATAAGTTAAGCAAAATGTCATTGTCAGATTGATTAAGAGAATACTAATAATATTACAATTTGTCAAAATGGGATGTCAAAAATAGAAGGGCTTTATTACACAGTTACCCTAAGCTATCAGCAAATAAATCGGTCTCGTTATAATCTGCGAGCATGTCTCCGATAAGCCGTAAAGCACGAGAAGTGGGCGCGTGAGCGCCGTACCTGGTGCGCGCCGGCGGCTGCCACAGAAGGCGAGGACGCCGCCGTGGTGCCACCGTCCCCTCCACATCACAGCCCAGCCGCTTCGGAGCCAACAACCCTACTCTACTTAATATCATCGGACTATCTATACGATTATGGATGATTGCTAGGTAGTGTGTTATCAACTGCATAGTTCGCCTAAGTTTAAGCGTGTCCAAACCCACCATACCATTAACAAATAAGGACGGATATAGATAGGGGTAGTAACCATATTTCCGTTTATATAGCCATCATGCAAATTTGCGCTGTATTCTATCTATCATCAAAATATATTTTTCCTCATAGGGATTCCATACAATGGCACCGTACTCAAGCTTACTACGAACATATGCATTGTAAAGTACCAAAGCGACCACTAATCTATCAAACTGTAAAGAAGTGCGAATAACGAAGCCAAGCAATTTACTGGCCTTTTTACATACAGTAGTCACATGGTTATGAAAATCAAGTTTAGCGTCTAACAATAATCCTAAGTCACGAATTTCACTTACCCTTACTAAGGGCGTTTCAGAGGTAATTTATATTCTTTTTTTTAGTGGACAGCGTTTACGCGTGAATGTTATTATTTTACATTTATTACTATTAAACGGAAGATGATTTAATACACTCCAATCCATAACC
Organism: Parnassius apollo; assembly: GCA_907164705.1. NCBI lineage: Eukaryota > Metazoa > Arthropoda > Insecta > Lepidoptera > Papilionidae > Parnassius > Parnassius apollo. The sequence continues at coordinate 1,038,174 of CAJQZP010000008.1, forward strand.
GCACCGATGTCCCTTTGCAATGACTGGCAGTCAGACGGGTCATCTATACCTAGGCTTAACTTGAGATCATCCGCGAACAACAGACATTTGGAGGCAGTCACGCTATTCGGTAAGTCATTAATGAAAATAAGAAAGAGCAAAGGCCCCAACGTACTTCCCTGGCTCACTCCAGATATTTTATGTAATAGTCACTAGACTCAAAGTCTGTTTGTTAAAGTGGGTGCAACTTTAACAAACTGACGTCGATCGCGTAAGTAATTTGAAAAAAACTTGACGGTGCAAGAGCAGATTTATCATAGAATAGATTCACTTTTTCTAGCTGAAAACGAACAGCATAAATTTTTTCAAGTATATTTTATCGGTGACGAAGAAATTGAGGTAGACTCTCGCTGCCAATTTATCCAGGGAGTTGAGAGAGACACAGTGTTCAAAATTCAAAGATTCTTGCATGAACGTAACATTTTAGTCAAAACATTTAAAACTGCTTTAAAAAACCTACCTATATATAAAGTCGTCATTCACGCAGATCGGACCCCTCGAGGAGAGCATGAAAGGCGCTACAACGCACCTTTGATAAACGAAATAGCATCCGTAATTAGTGGTGATCAATTTTCTTCACGAGACATTATCTTGCGAGCATGTGATGATACCATAACGCTTCCCCCCTCTCACAATAATAAATATATAAAATACTAAATGTATTATATTCCCCTTTATACTAAAAATATATATATATATATATATATATATATATATATATATATATATATATATATATATATATATATATATGTGTGACCAGGATTAATAAAATATGTTTTGATCTTTCTAAATGATCTTTCTAAAGGTTAAATAATAGGCCGTTTATAATATTTTGGCGTGATCGCCTTAGTTAGGACTCTTATTTACGTTGTGTTTGTTTAGTAACTTAGTTCTCTTAGGTGTCTTTTGGAAGAATGAATATTCACTAGAACAATTGAAAGCTGTTGGTAGTGCCTTATAAGCTAAGTGAACCCCGTTCACGAAGACAGGGCTCGAGAAAGGTTAAGAACATAAAACGTTCCTATTCCACTTGTATCAGGTTTACATTATTAATTTAATATTATTTATCCCTTCCCGCTCGGAAAAGGCAAAAATATATTTATACAAAATACCCGATACAAGGGCTTCGCTCTTCTACATTTATTAAAAAATGTAGGGGAGGCACACGGCGAGGAGAGGCCTAAGTCCAGCGGAGCGCCACGGGCTGGTAATGATAAAGATTATGTAGCGGAGAATTAGCTATAAGTTAAATTTATGGCGACTTAGAATCTTTTTATAAATTTCTTCTGGAACTTGGTTGAGGCCTGAAATCGATTCTTCATACCACTCACATTGTCAATCGCTAGATTAAAAGCTGTTTTACCAAGTGAATGTTTTAGATTTTTGTAAGGAATACTGGTAGTGCTTTTGAAACTACTAATACTTCCATTAATCACGCTAACTAAGCTTTTAAATGCTTGTGCTAGTAGTGGTTCACGACAGTAGTCGACAGTGCTATTCATATTATTCGAACCCACGACTTCGAATTTTAAGCTCGCATCCATAACCGAAGACAATAGTTAATAGATAAAATATAAAAGTTAAAGAAAGCTAACAGAAACTACTTATGTTGATATACTACAAGTAGCAAAGCAATTTTAGGTAAGCAATGTTATAAATTAAGGCAATAAGTAATGTTATAAATTAATAATATACGAAATAATTTAAAGAAAAGGTTACGCGACAGATTTATAACAAAAAAATAATCTTGAAATAACGAACGCAAAATTTAAAGACTTATGATATGGATTGAAACCACAAATGCGAGTGCGAAGACTGTGCTCACTAATCAAAAACTATTTCAAGAAATAATAGCTGCAACTGCCGTATTCTGAAAAAGCCTAAAAGTGCAGCCTATTTACGTTACAATGTTGGGCGCAGGCCTCTTTTTCAGAGAGCAAGGAGACACACGCCGTGCACGGTGAGCGCCAACCATTTTGATGCACTCCCCCCGAAGGGACCGCTAATTCGGAAAGTGGACTGTATTCCACAGCAAAATAACTGGCGAACCAGTAAAAGAAGCTTGGCCCCTTGTTAGTGCGTAAGCACAAACTTCGACCGAAGTCGCGCATGTCAATGCGTGTAAACGCCATACAGAATACGAACGAATCCAGCCACAGTGAATGTACGTCACACGGTTTAGGCATATAGGCACACTGGCCGTAACCCCTCTGTGAGCGCCACCACCTGCCAGACCGCCACTCCTGCAGACGTGATGTAAGTGTATGGCATCACCACCGATTGCATGATCAGCATTGCTACTAGCCGCAGAGCGTGTCATGAGTCTACCACTCACCTCAAGGGAATGGGGTCCCACGTTGTGCGGCTTTCGGCCGCAGCCTTGAGTCTCCTCAGATCCTCCCGCCAGCTACCACCTGCATGAGGTCAACACATATGCTCCACCAACCATTACAACGGCAGATATAGCCAAAAGGCAGTTATAAGATAAGAGTAATAACTCGCCATCAGAAAGGGTTTGTGTCACTGACGTTGAGTAAATGCATTTTCGATCATGTTTGTCTCACCCACCAACAAGTTGCCTTCAATCATTCAAAGGTGGGAAAATTACAGAGATATATTATTATGTTGTTATATAAAACATCATGGAGGGCAGACAGTCTGCAGCCCCGCAATGAAGGGACCCGACTTGGGCAAAGCTACTCAGGCGTGAGTCAAACCAAGACGCAGAGAGCGCCATTAAGAATAGCGTCCCACCAAACAACCATCGCAGAGACGCAATGCTGCAGAACGCAAAAAGCATCAATACGACTATCGTCGGGCTTACATCATCCCAAGGTTCCCCATACATCCCAGCAGACATCACCACCCGCATACCTCCATCGACCAGAACCACAGGAATACGTCGAATCAGGCGCAGCACACCCGCAGATCCATCGCAAGACGCAATACCGCAAGTAGCAGTAAGCATCAATGCAACTATCATACGGATGGCGCCCCCCTCACAACACAAAAAACAACAAAGTAGTGGTAAGTGGTAACAAAGTTTTTATTGTTGTTATATAAAAAATATCACCAACGTATCATAGTAGCACGCTACTAAGACGCCAGTGGACAAAACTCCATATATCATAGCGCTAATGCACTAAGACGTGAAGTTCAGTATGCTGCTTATACTTAAAAGTGCTACCAAACACACTCCTCCCAATCCAAAAGATAGACGACGCATCGCTATGCGCTACGACGTCGCCCACAACCGGTATGGGTGTGCGATGTCCACGGGAAAGCCGTATTGCTACAACAAACCCGCTTACCAACGGCACTAAGATGATATGTCTAGGACACATCGGTTAGCGAGTCCAAGTTTACCTCGGACCAATTGCTCGTGAAGCAGCACACACGCCACCATAATATTCCTTTTTAAGTCCCTAATAAGGACTAGTCATTTTGCTACAGTACTAGGAGCAGTCGGTCATCCGACCACCCCATACAATGCTTATGCATCAAGGAGACCTTCTATAGTATTGCTTTTGTATTATAGACCTTACTTTCATAAGTCATTAATATGTAGCGTTCGAACCCACGACCCTACTATTGTAATGCATATTTATCATAGAGACCTTCTATAGTATTGCTTTTGTATCATAGACCTTACTTTCATAAGTCATTAATATATAGGGTTCGAACCCCCGACCCTACTATTGTAATGCATATTCATCATAGAGACCTTCTATAGTATTGCTTTTGTATCATTGAGTTTATTTTCATAAGTCCCTAATATAGGACTAGTCATTGTGCTACAGTACTTCAGGCAGTCGGGCTCCCGACCACCCCATATATATGTACAACTGCAGGTATGTATCTTCTATCTGACAGCTCCTCCATACAAGACATCTATACATGAACACTTTCCATAACTTGAAAATTTTCTTTTATACGTGAACTCCTTCCTCAACTTCCTTTCAAGACTTGGACAATTTTAACAAATTTTCTAATTAACTTATAAATGTTATTTATCTTTATTTTATAATATTTTCGACTTGTATTCTTATTAATTATCTTATTTTAAATATTTTTCAAGTTTTTAAATAAATTTATTTATTATGAAAGACAATATTTTGCCTTTAATTTACTATGTTATTGGTCTAATGTCTGAAATATATTTATATTAACTTTATGTTTATTAATGTAATTTTATTGCTTAATATATATATATATATATATATATATATATATATATATATATATATTTTTTTTTTTAAGATTACTTTTGATGCCCCTTTATATTGAATTTAATTATTAATAATAATATTGGGCCGTCACAATACGTTGCAACGAGTAGCCGATACACACAAGTTTTATGACGATCTGCAATACCCATTGATTTATTGCAAAGGACAAGAGGGTTATCGTTTTCAAATTCCACTCATTAACCCGGTCACAAAGGAGCCTACTCCGAACAAAAAAGTATCATGTATGGATTTTTGTGCGTATCATATGATGTTGCGAGAAAATGATTTTAACCTCTTAGCCCGGTGTAGACAATTATTTCACACAATTATTTCATCAATTTTTGGTAGACATGTATGTGAAGGTAGAAAGTGAACGTCTCCGTTATATATCTTTAAATCAAAAAAAGCTGCGCGTTGAAAATTATATACATTTACAAGATGCAGTTTCTAGCGACGCCAATGTAAACCCCAGAGATTTAGGTAAAATGGTAATTCTGCACTCATCATTCGTTAACAGTCCCCGCTACCTAAATGAGTACACACAAGACGCATTCGCCTATGTACGAACTTACGGAAGACCTGATCTTTTTGTTACTTTTACTTGCAATCCCACATGGAAAGAAATAACCGAGGAGCTAATGCCGGGCCAAAAAAGTACTGACGTACACGATTTAGTTGCTAGAGTATTTAGATTAAAAGTACAAAAATTTATGTATGTAATTAACAAAGGGAAAATTTTCGGAGAGGTAAAAAAGAGGATTACCGCATGCCCACATTCTAATATGGCTTAAAGAGAAGTTGCGGCCCAGCCAAATAGACGACATAATAAGCGCCGAGATTCCGGATCCTGAGCAAGATAAAGAATTGTATGATACCATCGTCCGAAATATGATTCACGGTCCATGTGGAGCACGAAATTCAATATCGCCATGTATGAAAGAAGGAAAATGTACAAAGAAATTCCCTAAACAGCTATTAAAAGAAACAGTGCACAATGACAATGGCTACCCTTTATACAGACGCAGAGCTCCCGAAGATGGTGGCAGGAAAGTTACAATCAAATCTCGCTCTGGAGCGTTCGAAACCTTAGATAACAGCTGGATTTTCCCATATTCGCCCCTTCTATGTAAAATGTTTAATGCCCAAATAAATGTAGAAGCATGTAGCTCTGTCCGCGCAATCAAGTATATCTATAAGTACATAAATAAAGGAAGCGACCAAGCAATATTTAATCTCAGGAGTGAAGGTGAGGCAAATCCCGTTAATGAAGTACAGACCTTTCAAGCAGGGCGTTATGTCAGCAGTAAAGAGGCAGCGTGGCGTCTCCTTGGCTTCCCTTTACACGAAAGGCACCCAACAGTTACTCACCTTGCTGTGCACTTAGAAAATGGAGAGCGTGTATATTTCACCGAAAGAAATTTCCAAGAAAGAATTGCATCACCGCCAAAAACTACACTAACAGCCTTCTTTCAACTTTGTTAAACCGACCCCTTTGCAAAAACGTTGTTATATTCTGAAGTCCCCCGCTATTATACTTGGAACACATCTAGGAAGAAGTGGAAACGCCGTATTCAAGGCGCGCCTGTTGCAAATTGGCCCGGTGTAAAGTCATCAGATACCCTTGGTCGTGTGTATACTGTCCATGTAATTAATTTTGAATGTTTCTTTTTACGATTGCTGCTGCAACATGTTCGGAGTCCTACAGAATATTAAGACCTTAAAACTGTCAACGGTCAGGAATGCGCAACTTATAGAGAAGCATGTGAAGCTCTGCATCTTTTAGAAAACGATAATCACTGGGATGAAACCATGGAGGAAGCTGTTCAGTGCCAGTCACCAGCCAAAATTAGGGATCTTTACGCAACTCTCATATCATCTTGCGGGTTATCTAATGCACATGAATTGTGGTACAAATATAAAGAGTACATGGCGGAAGATATTTTTGCGAAGGTTACAGCAGACACACGCGAACATGACATACAATGAACACATTTATAATGAAGCACTTGGAAAAATTGAAGATAAAGTATTTCTTTGCAATGATAGGAAAAAAATTAAGCTACTTTGGAATGATAAGCCCTCAGCGAACAACCAAAAATGAACTAAGTGATGAAATTATACGTGAAACAAACTACGATATACCAGCTTTGCAGCAGCAAGTAGCCGAATTTGTACCCACATTTGGACAAATTGAATCTGGAAATGGTGCACTTTTCTTTTTAGATGCCCCTGGACGAACCGGGATAACATTTTTGTTAAATTTGTTATTAGCGCAATTACGAAACGATAAAAACATTGATGTGGTCGTAGCTTCCTCCGGTATAGCCGCCACGCCACTGCTAAGCGGGGGCCGCGCTGCACATTCTGTTTTAAAACTCCCTCTAAATCTAGCCCAGGAAGAATCGCCGATCTGCAACTTTAGCAAAAATAGTGCACGAGGTATAATGCTACGACAATGCAAACTTTTAGTGTGGGACGAAAGTACAATGTCACATAAAAAAGCTGTAGAAGCACTAAATCGAACGCTCCAGGATTTGCGCAGCAATACCGATGTAATGGGAGGAATGGTGGTTTTACTGGCTGGTGACTTTCGCCAAACTTTACCTGTCATTCAAAAGGGCACACCTGCAGATGAAATTAAAGCATGCCTCAAGTCGTCTATTTTATGGAACAAGGTGACAAAATTCAGTTTAACTACGAATATGAGAGTGCATTTGTATAATGATATCAAGACTGGAAACTATGCTGACACACTATTAAAAATTGGCGATGGGCGATTGGAAACGGATGCTAATGGATTTTTGTAATTTAGTACAGAGTCATTCCGAATTAATTGCGAGCGTTTATTCAGATTTAACGAACAACATGCATGAAGACAAATGGTTATGTGAGAGGGCGATTCTTGCACCAAGAAATGAGAGCGTTAACAAAATAAATTCAGATATATTAAGCGAAGTAGCAGGAGAAATAACAGAGTATTTGTCAGTAGACGCAGTTATGGACACAGAACAGAGGCACTTCATATCCCGTAGAGTTTCTAAATTCTCTAGAGTTGTCAGGTGTGCTCTCACATAAGCTTCAATTAAAATTAGGCGTCCCAGTCATGCTAATGCGAAATTTAGATGCTCCTCGGTTATGTAACGGGACAAGCTTGCGTGTGACACATCTTGGACGGAACATAATCGGTGCTACAATTTTGACAGGCGTAGGAAAAGGTGAAAATGTTATTATACCACGGATTCCTATAATTCCCACAGATCTTCCTTTTCAATTCAAAAGGTTGCAGTTCCCTATTGATCTCAGTTTTGCAATGACAATTAATAAAGCGCAAGTTACAGGTAGTGGGGGTCAACTGAGAAAAATCGTGCTTCTCTCATGGTCAGCTGTATGCAGAATGTTCGCGTGTGTCAAATGCCCAGAATCTCCACATTCTTTCCCCGAATGGAAAAACATATAACGTTGTGTACAGTAGCGTCTTAAAATAGTGTTCAGTTAGTTTTTTTTTTTTCCAAAATTCCCACAATCAATTAATCAGAATTCCCACAGATCTTCCCTTTCAATTCAAAATTTCCTATTTCAGTTTCTTTTTAATTCCAAATGCTGCACCTCTGACGGACCTATTAAGCTCAGTTTCCTTTCAACTCAAAAGGCTGCATATCCGACGGTTCTTTTACTTGGCTCAGTTTCCTTTCAATTCAGAAAACTGCATCTCTGACGAATCAATTTAGCTCAGTTTCTTTTCAAAAGTCTGCATCCCTGTCGGATAATTATGCTCAGTTTCCTTTAATTAAAAAAATATCCCATTTCCATTTGGAATAAACAGGCTATTTTCATGCTTTCCTATACGCTGCGTTTCAAAACATTTAAATAGGCTGACGAATCAATTTTGCTCAGTTTCCTTTTAATGGCTGCATCTCTGACAAATCTATAAAACTTAGTTTTCTTTCAATTCAAAAAGCAATGGATAGTTCATTTCCCAGTGACCATGCGGGCAAAGCCGCGGGTAACAGCTAGCGAGGAATAAAGGTTCTCTAGTAGCAGTCTCGTACCGGTAGACGAAGTGTTAGGCGGTCCCCCCACTAGGTGAAGTGACGACCTGGTAAGATGCATATCTTAACAGGTCGTCACTCCACCGGAAGTCGATGGGTGCAAGTGACTCAGGACCGTTCTTGGGCGAGGCCTATTTTCAGCAGTGGACTTGTGAAGGGGTGTAATGATGGTAACGATGGTGTGTAGCCAACAGCAACAGCGTACATTAAATACCCAGTCCCACAGCTGGTCACAGGCCTCTCACTTTTGTGTTTTTGGAGCGTGACTAACTATTAAAAAAATGAGCACGAGTAAAGTCCCTTAATGCGCTCGGAAGCAGCGCAGCTTTTCACCATACATCGTTATTTGAAAACTGATAAAAGTACCTTATCAGGTGTGGTGTGTCCGCTGTGAGCCCTTTATTATTATTTTAGATAACAGTAACGTTGAGGTTTGTTTAGACCCCGCTTTATCTCAATGTCTGAAATGGATTTAGATGTAGATTAAGTTTTGAGCAAATACAATTCCAAGCAAAGCTCGTCTTAAACTTTGGTTACAAGTATATAATCAAAGGACTACGTAAGTACAACAGTAGTGTACTTATTCATAATCGTGTTGTGTCAGTGTAAGAATATCCACAACCACATATCGTCCCGTGGGTGTTTTGCATTTATGAATGCCAGGTGTGAAGACCAAAATATCTGGACAATATTTGAAATTGTCGAAATTTTGGGGTCGTAGTCGGTAGAAACAAATATTATAAATAAAAATGTAAAATAATATTTTTTAAATGAATAAGCTACAAAAAAACTTAGCACTGTTTACACAATTTAAGAACACTTAACGTAGGGATCGTCGGGCAGTGGCAGCGGCAGCGGCAGTGTCAGCGCGAGTAGCCCGTTTACATACTGCCCTGCTCACTGCCCTGCTCACTGCCCTGCTCACTGCCCTGCTCACTTCCCTGCCCAACAGGGCTGAATGTAAATGGGGCATTAAGGTTGCCAGTTGCCACATGCATTTGCCATTGGACTTTGCGAGTAGATACCTACATCAATTTGGACCCATATTAGTATTCAGAAAATATTTAAAATGCAAACAATATACTTCAAAGTTCAGAAAAATTACTAACTTAGCTTTTATCACTGAATAAATAATACCCACTTAAAACAAAAAAGTTCTTTGCTGAAGACAGTCGACAATTTTGTAAAAACCTCGTGCATTTGATTGAAACGCACTCTGCACTCTAGGTTATTGTTTCTATTATCTTTCATATTTCTGGTTATAAAAAGATACTCTATGTTTCATATTTCAGTTCTTGTTGCACCAACTAAAAATGCCGCCGCTTATATCCTCCCATACGCTCGTTTCTTTTTTCAAATATATATCCGGTAAATGTCTTCTGTAGTCTATGTATTGAAAACTTATCTCTACTCTTGGAAAGCATATGCGTGCAGATTATCTCAATTTTCAAAACTTTTTTAAATACAATGTTCGTTATATTTTAATTAAAGCTTCATATTTCAGCTTCAGAAGCGTTACTTTTGAAAGTTTTACTGATATCATCGGGGAGCTGAATTCTTTCCTAAAAACTTCCGCCCTACGCCGCTAAATGAGATACCATAATGAGGATCGCCTATAAACTATATACTATATCATCATCGTCATCATCATCACCAGCCAGTAAACGTCTATTTGTCACTCATTGTCGTCTAATTGTCTCGCTAAAATTCGAAAACGGCTCGAACGATTTTGATGAAATTTTTTGTGTTCGTTTGAGAGGCTCCGTGGATGGTTTAGATCCGTTTACATTTAAATCCGGTAGGTGGCGCTGTTATCCAGATCCAGTATCACCTGTGCGAAGCCGGAGCGAATCACTGATAATTTATTAAAAATAATTTATTCCCTTCACAATTGGTTTTCTTAAAGTAGTTAATGATATTGTCATAATTAGATTCCACTTTTGTGAGAGACAGGACCCTGATGTAGGTGTTTGAAACTTTAAATGTTGAAGTTGTAACTCAGATTTTTAATCTTTGTTACAACTACATTTAAAGTTTTTATTTTCAACATAGCCGTGGTAACTCAGCGATCGCTGTAAATTGCACAGTACACGGGATAACCGGGTTCGACCTCGCCGGGACCCATGAAATTGTTAACTGCAATTTTGAGTGCTGATTTATCATGAAGAAAAACGTGAGGGATCTTGCATATCTGAGAAATTACGTTGTTCGCAAACATTGATGTGATTTTTAAGGGCATAACTTTATTTATCACTTGATGTGAAATTATTAAGGTTACTTTACCTTAATTTACTTTTTAATATTATAATGTTAATCTGCTAGGACTTTCGTCCTCTTTTCAATTCGCTCGTATATAAGAACTCGAACAGTTTGCGAGTTAAATTTTCATTTAACTCGCAAACCGTTTTCATATTCCAGTCGACCTTTCATGAGCATACAAGTAACCATAAACTTCAATTGTGTCTATTCTCTAGTTTGTACCATGCTACTGCTACTAAAGCAAGACTTATAGGCCTAGTCCAAGACCTTGTAATCAGTTATATCAAATACAAAGTGCCCTCACCATAAAATACTATAATCTCGTAAATTTGAATCGGATGTCAGCGCTGCGCATATAATTTTCAGAAACGTTCTTGAGGCCTTCTCCTGTCCGCGATAAACATAACACGTCTGGGTAAATTGTCTTAATTGGAAGATGTGGCGCTCAATTGCGAATTAACCGACAACTGGATTACCCGGGACTTAGTCATGCGACTCACTTACGATGTCAGTCAGCTATTTGTAGTTATGAACAAAATGTAAGATCGGCTTTGTTTATTTATCTAATATCGTGATATAGTGCTGCCATCTGCGGGGTTAGTCTTATTGATTGTCTACAATCGTAAACGCTAATAGAAAGATGTAAAAATTTAAAAATTATATTTTTTTAACATAAAGATAAGTCTTTACACTATGATTTTCTCCTGTATAGTGGAGGCAGTTTACATTCATAAATTTCACTAGCACAAAAATACAGTTATAGAACAATTACTTGTAGGCCATACAAATACTTAGGCCACGGAACCGTCAAGACGTCATATCTCAACGTTATTATAGTTTCTATTAGTATTAGTAATTTTATAAGTTACCTTTGCTAACCCCGCTTTGGTTCGAATATACCGAAAGGATACCGCAAGTGCACAGACAGTAACTCATTTTTACAGAATTAAAGTGACAAAGTTACACCTGACACGTCCACCTGATGGTGAGTGGATGCTGTGGCCTATAAACACTCTACACGCTCCCTACACCCCGATTAAGAATAAAAATGCAGATGCGGTGTCACTCCTGAGGACTAAGATGGAATGCTTCGTTTCCAGTAAAAAAAGATCTACGGTTACCTACACTCACGATACGAAACACAGCAGTTTTAAGCTGCTATTTTCTCGGGTGTTCTGTGAGAGCGTGGTACTTCCTTGATCGAGCCAACCCATCAGTGCTACAACTATATAGCTGCAACATGACTCTACCACATACTATAAGGGTAAGCGACTACTGCAGCTCTTGGATATCTGCAGCCAACTTCAAACAATTATAGTGCCTGTAAATAATAATATACTGGCTCTCTAGATGGACTCCTAGGCAAGAAAGAAGTGCTATCACTAAGTAAACTTTCCAATGTGGTAGAGCCACGTCGCAGATATATTATGGTATGCAGCACGAATGGGTCAGCGTGAAACATCACCTCAATGCTGCTGCGTTTCGTATGGTGAGTGTAGGCAACCGGAGACTCTTTTTATTGAATACGAGGCACGCCATCTTTGTCCTTATGGATGTATGACAACGCATCCGCATGTTGGTTCTTAATCGATTGGCAGCGTTCAAGCGTTGGACTCCATGCAACAACGGAATGCTACCACTAAGTAGGTGTATCGTAAACACTCTAACTAGGTTTCAAATTATAATTATGTAATACCTATAATTAGGCGAAATTATATCAAATTGTACTTAAATTAAAAATTTGCGAATAAGTAATTAATTAACAGCTTAAAGAGATTTCTTAGGTTATGCTCAATGCTTTACATTACAGTTTACTGTACTCACGCTCCAGTGGACATAGAGGACGACCCGCCATTTATTTATAAAAGACTATAATATATATCTCAATAAAATATTTCTTCCCTAGTCCCCATTATCGATCACTTAAAATTCAACTATATAGTTTTTTTTTCTCCTTTTTCATCAGCTTTTTTTGACCCTATTATAAATATTCTGAACTCAGTCTTAGAACCGACGATATTACAACAATTTCATGACCCTGACTTAGTATTCTCACAAAGATCATCAGCTCACGATCAAAGCGTGTGGTTTAAGTGTTTTTATAGAAATAAGGGTGACAAATTAGCACATAGTCCACCTGATGGTGAATGGATGCTGTGGCCCATAGACATCTACATTTATACTCGATTAAGAATCAAAACGCAGGAGGGCTAAGATTGAATGCCTCGTTTCCAGTAAAAAGGGTATCCGGATGTAGAGATCCGACTCACCATACGAAACACAGCAGTATGGTGTTCCGTGAGAGCTTGGTCCTTCCCCGGTCGAGCCGATCCATTCGTGTTACAACCATGATATAGCTGCAGCGTGACTTTACCACTTATGTTGTTATAAGCTGTTATTATTCATTTTAAGTGAAAATAATGAATTTAATACACAAATTATATCTATCTTTCTGACAATCGTATTTTATCCTTTTCTATTTTAGTGACAAATAATAAAACGCGCATTTTAATAGTAACGTTACAAAATAATAACAGTAGCTGAAGCTCTTTCTGGACTCTGCAGGGCAGCTGTAGTTTCTATAGAGGTCACGGGAGATATAAATTTTTTATAGAATAATGGTGACAAACAAGTACAAAGTGAACTTGATGGTATGTGGATCCTTGACCCACAGACATCTACATGTATTCTCGATTAAGAATGAAAATGCAGATGCATTGTCACCCCTGAGGACTAAGATGGAAAGCTTCGATTACAGTAAAAAAGGTTACCGGTTCTCGACACTCACCATTCGAAACACAGCAGCACTGAGCTGCTACTTTACGCTGGTATTCTATTCTGTGAGAGCGTGCTCCTTTCCCGACCCGATACATTCGTGCTACAGCTACCTTTGTGATTTTTTTACAGACAGTTGCGGTTTTCGAGGTAACAGATAGACGCTACAGAAATAAATGACGACAAGTTAATTTTTAACATGTTAGCTTACGTCTTGTAAGAATTGTGAACCTTTACATCAATTAATGACAAGAGGCAAAATGAACAGAGTATGAAAAAAAAGATTATGAACAAAAAAGGAGGTCATAGGATGTAATAATACAGTAGGATCTTTTTTTATTCATTATCTACTACCCATTTTATTTGTTTACCAGATCATTCGGTAATTCTGTGTAAATCTCTTGACACATTATAAAAAAATAGAGAAAAGCCGAATAGTCCGACTCCCCGTATTTTATAGGATTGATTTTGAAGTGTGCGCAAGAGTTTCATGATTTACTTCCCCCTCGCCTTTCCACTATCGGACGAGCAGATACTCGTCAAGTCTCCACACCATTGCTGTCGACTTCTACTTATTCAAAGTAGACAGTTTACTTCGTTGTTCGTAATACGTAGAGCAAGGAAGTGAAATAGTTAGCCAGCACCTGTTTTATCATCTGATTGCGATGGGATGTCTTCTGGTTAACAGTGAATAGGCTTTACCATCTTTGGCTACATCACCACTTTCAATTAGGTGGATTAGTAGTTATGTGTTGGCTTCTAATAGTTAAAAAATTAACTACATACGTTCTCCATACGTATTATACTCGTACCCCATGCGTATTGTGTGTTGGCAGTTATTCAGACATGTTATTACGCATTAAAAAAAACTTATTTTGAGGAAAACGCTGTGATGGAAATCCGACACCTTCAAGAACTTTTCCTTTTGCCACACGAAATCGATTCTGCCAAATGCTAACTATTATCAAATCCCTTAGGTAAATGCGATACATTTAAGAGCACTAAAATGAAATAATATAATTTCTGTAATACGAAATAAATAATTTTCATAGTAAGTAGTAAGTAAGTACATCGCGGTAACGGCTGTGCTACTTCAGGAACTGTGCGCTCAAAGAAATTATTAATTTAAATTTTTATCTGCTGATTTACCACATGTTCAAACCCGCACGTCTGAGGTAAAAAATATTTCAAAGATAGGTATATGAAGTTCGTTAACAGACACCGGAGCAGCGTTGCAGACTTACTGCTCCATAACACTCCCAGAAATGTGCGGAGGCCTGTGCCTAGCACTAGGACGATATATTGGATGTATTTTTCAAGAGAATGAATGTACACCTATGCTATATATTTTACTAAATAAATACTAATACTTACGAACATAAATGAAATTTGTCCTAAATGGATATATCACCGATTTGTAACGGGATGACATTACTAGTAATATGTAAAAATATTGTATATTATGTTAAATGATTAGTAATTACATAAAAATTAATATACAGGATAATCTGATTATAGTAGTACAATTTTATGTTTTAATTAGCCCCTATTCCTTAAACCATAAAGCACACATAGATAATTATTTTTATGTTATTGAAGCTCATCATATTGAATTTTTTTTTTAATCAATACTTACTTCAAAATTCCTGATTTCACCGCAATCCCGGTTATCCTAATAAACAACGTGGTAAACAAATACACTACAGGTCGCGTCGTATAATACACACACAATATTCACATAATTTTCCAAAGCAAATACAAAAAGGAAAGCGAACCGACTCGTCTTGGTGCGGAAAAACGGAATGATAAACAAAGGGCGGCGGGCCTGCAACACGCCTGCGTCGAGCCAACACTCGCGCCGATTTGATTTGCTACGGTTTGGCGCCAAGCAGCGCAGCGCCCCGACGCGGTCAGCGCATACATTCACGTGCGAATTTGACAGTTTTCATAGATTAAGACTTTTATATTTAGAATATGTTTCGAAAATATAAATTAAGTTCCGGAACGTTCCGGAAATATACCATAAACATTAATTTATTTTGTTTAATTATGATTAAATAGTGCAAAGACATATTGTATATAAGAACTTGAAGCCCCGAATGTGAAATTCAAACATATTTTTAAAACATCTTTGTGTGAAATTATTTTCTTCTTTTTAGTTATTGAAGTAGGTAGGTTATGGTTCACCTATAGAATATATGACCTCCGATAGGAGTAATAGTGTTCTGTGTATATGACTCTCTAGTACATATACAGACGTTCGCGCATAGGACACGAGTGCATCCGTTAGGTAATGTAATTGAAGTACTTTATTAATCTACGGGGAAGACCTTATTCTTCGAACTGTTCAGCAGCAGATATGTGATTAATCTACGGGGAAGACCTTATTCCTCGGCCTGTTCAGCAGCAGATATGTGATAATCTACGGGGAAGACCTTATTCCTCAACCTGTTCAGCAGCAGATATGTGATTAATCTACGGGGAAGACCTTATTCCTCGACCTGTTCAGCAGCAGAGATGTGATTAATCTACGGGGAAGACCTTATTCCTCGGCCTGTTCAGCAGCAGATATGTGATTAATCTACGGGGAAGACCTTATTCCTCAACCTGTTCAGCAGCAGATATGTGATTAATCTACGGGGAAGACCTTATTCCTCAACCTGTTCAGCAGCAGATATGTGATTAATCTACGGGGAAGACCTTATTCCTCGACCTGTTCAGCAGCAGATATGTGATTAATCTACGGGGAAGACCTTATTCCTCGACCTGTTCAGCAGCAGATATGTGATTAATCTACGGGGAAGACCTTATTCCTCGACCTGTTCAGCAGCAGATATGTGATTAATCTACGGGGAAGACCTTATTCCTCACCTGTTCAGCAGCAGATATGTGATTAATCTACGGGGAAGACCTTATTCCTCGGCCTGTTCAGCAGCAGATATATGATTAATCTACGGGGAAGACCTTATTCCTCAACCTGTTCAGCAGCAGATATATGATTAATCTACGGGGAAGACCTTATTCCTCAACCTGTTCAGCAGCAGATATGTGATTAATCTACGGGGAAGACCTTATTCCTCAACCTGTTCAGCAGCAGATATGTGATTAATCTACGGGGAAGACCTTATTCCTCGGCCTGTTCAGCAGCAGATATATGATTAATCTACGGGGAAGACCTTATTCCTCAACCTGTTCAGCAGCAGATATATGATTAATCTACGGGGGAAGACCTTATTCCTCAACCTGTTCAGCAGCAGATATGTGATTAATCTACGGGGAAGACCTTATTCCTCAACCTGTTCAGCAGCAGATATGTGATTAATCTACGGGGAAGACCTTATTCCTCGGCCTGTTCAGCAGCAGATATATGATTAATCTACGGGGAAGACCTTATTCCTCGACCTGTTCAGCAGCAGATATATGATTAATCTACGGGGAAGACCTTATTCCTCGACCTGTTCAGCAGCAGATATGTGATTAATCTACGGGGAAGACCTTATTCCTCAACCTGTTCAGCAGCAGATATGTGATTAATCTACGGGGAAGACCTTATTCCTCGACCTGTTCAGCAGCAGATATGTGATTAATCTACGGGGAAGACCTTATTCCTCGACCTGTTCAGCAGCAGATATGTGATTAATCTACGGGGAAGACCTTATTCCTCGACCTGTTCAGCAGCAGATATGTGATTAATTTACGGGGAAGACCTTATTCCTCGACCTGTTCAGCAGCAGATATGTGATTAATCTACGGGGAAGACCTTATTCCTCGGCCTGTTCAGCAGCAGATATATGATTAATCTACGGGGAAGACCTTATTCCTCAACCTGTTCAGCAGCAGATATGTGATTAATCTACGGGGAAGACCTTATTCCTCAACCTGTTCAGCAGCAGATATGTGATTAATCTACGCGGAAGACCTTATTCCTCGGCCTGTTCAGCAGCAGATATATGATTAATCAACGGGGAAGACCTTATTCCTCGACCTGTTCAGCAGCAGATATATGATTAATCTACGGGGGAAGACCTTATTCCTCAACCTGTTCAGCAGCAGATATGTGATTAATCTACGGGGAAGACCTTATTCCTCGACCTGTTCAGCAGCAGATATGTGATTAATCTACGGGGGAAGACCTTATTCCTCGACCTGTTCAGCAGCAGATATATGATTAATCTACGGGGAAGACCTTATTCCTCGGCCTGTTCAGCAGCAGATATATGATTAATCTACGGGGAAGACCTTATTCCTCAACCTGTTCAGCAGCAGATATGTGATTAATCTACGGGGAAGACCTTATTCCTCGACCTGTTCAGCAGCAGATATGTGATTAATCTACGGGGAAGACCTTATTCCTCGACCTGTTCAAGCAGCAGATATGTGATTAATCTACGGGGAAACTTATCATCAGCGTGTGATTAAACGGGGAAGACCTTATTCCTCGACCTGTTCAGCAGCAGATATGTGATTAATCTACGGGGAAGACCTTATTCCTCGACCTGCAGCAGGAGAAGTACCTACGGGAACCTTATTCCTCAACCTGTTCAGCAGCAGATATGTGATTAAATTCTACGGGGAAGACCTTATTCCTCGACCTGTTCAGCAGCAGATATATGATTAATCTACGGGGAAGACCTTATTCCTCGACCTGTTCAGCAGCAGATATGTGATTAATCTACGGAGGAAGACCTTATTCCTCGACCTGTTCAGCAGCAGATATGTGATTAATCTACGGGGAAGACCTTATTCCTCGACCTGTTCAGCAGCAGATATGTGATTAATCTACGGGGAAGACCTTATTCCTCGACCTGTTCAGCAGCAGATATGTGATTAATCTACGGGGAAGACCTTATTCCTCGACCTGTTCAACAGCAGATATGTGATTAATCTACGGGGAAGACCTTATTCCTCGACCTGTTCAGCAGCAGATATGTGATTAATCTACGGGGAAGACCTTATTCCTCGACCTGTTCAGCAGCAGATATGTGATTAATCTACGGGGAAGACCTTATTCCTCGGCCTGTTCAGCGGCGGATGTGATTAATCTACAGGGAAGACCTTATTCCTCGACCTGTTCAGCAGCAATGTGATTAATCTACGGGGGAAGGCCCTATTCCTCGGCCTGTTCAGCGGCGGATATGTGATTAATCTACAGGGAAGATCTTATTCCTCGACCTGTTCAGCAGCAATGTGATTAATCTACGGGGAAGGCCCTATTCCTCGGCCTGTTCAGCGGCGGATATGTGATTAATCTACAGGGAAGACCTTATTCCTCGACCTGTTCAGCAGCAGATATGTGATTAATCTACGGGGAAGGCCCTATTCCTCGGCCTGTTCAGCGGCGGATATGTGATTAATCTACAGGGAAGACCTTATTCCTCGACCTGTTCAGCAGCAGATATGTGATTAATCTACGGGGAAGGCCCTATTCCTCGGCCTGTTCAGCGGCGGATATGTGATTAATCTACAGGGAAGACCTTATTCCTCGACCTGTTCATCGGTAGATATGTGATTAATCTACGGAGAAGACATTCTTCAGCCTGTTCAGTGGTGGATATGTGATGGGCTTTAGTAGTAGTATTTTAGTAGGTGTTGTGTATAGTTTCAGTTTAATTTAAAATAAGTACATTCGAAATATTATCGATTGCCCAAAAATCACAGAACACTTTTCCCCAACAACGCTAAATCGAGAGGTTCAGGCCACATAAAATATGTATGTAATGAAATAAAACAATTTTTAAGTAAAGTTATCATTTAATTGTGTCTTTGAAAACTTAATAATAAAACATCTCATTTCTTACATTAACTACAAAAATATTAACCTTATATTATACTTTACAATTAATACATATTCAACTAGCTTAAAGTGAGTGGATATTTCAAATTCATCGATAATCATCAAATGATCAGACAGGCATCAAAAAATTCAGAACTAATAATTCAATTCTTAAGTAATGTGACAATCATAGGAAATACTTGTCAACACCACATTTCTAGTTGTTACAAATACAGACCTAAGAATGAACTTAATATCTAGATCAGTCTGGTTAAACATTATCGAATGGTGAGTTTATGATTATAGTACATTTCTAGGATACTACGGAACAATTCGTTTCACCAATGGCACCACAAATATAATGTGAATGTGTCGTGTAAAAGACTTTCTTCTAGTTTACAAGCTAGCAAGTCCTTCTTAAGGTACAGTGTAACCTTATGATTTTCTAATTTAAATGAAGGAAAGTTACACTAACAAAACAATCTGTGAATTTATAGCCGGGGAGGCCCCGCCACGCTGCTCCAGTGACAGTCGATGCATCAAATGATTAATTCCAGATTTCAAAATTAGAGCCATTTAGCTGGGAAAAGCAACCAGCGTTTTTAGCACTATACCGCGGGTACTGTTAGATTTTTTTTTATTACGGTAATAAATATGTAGGTTTAAATAAAAAAATTCTTGATTTTTTTTAGTACCCAATGGAATTAACTCTCCTAATTTGTTAACCTCTCCAATTAAAGTTAAATACTTGTGCTATATATTAAAGCCATAGCAGGAGGCATATGGACAAGAACTGCTAAGGATAGAGAAGAATGGGAAAGGTTGGGGGAGGCCTTTGGCAATAAGTGGCATACAGACAGGGTTGTCGATGTACAATAGTTAAGCGTTGAGAATGTAATTATATATAATATATAATCCAGTGTTAGATGTAGATTAATCCAGATAGATACCGTAAATGAAAAAATGTCTGAAATAAAGGCTATTATTACTATTACTTGTACTAGAAGTGGTACACAATGATAAGAAATGGCAGATTCTACCCTAGGAATCAGGTAAGGCGTTATCGAAGACTACTGTATGTTATTTAAGTTTAAGAACAAGTCTTCAAATACTAGTTTAAAAATAGTTTGCTGTAGGAAAATTTTGGCTTGCATTGTGTACTTAATACTAATCGTAGCGTGAATCAGAACGTATCTTGAACACAGTAGCGTGTGCGCGTGTGTATGTCAGTGGTGCGCGTCACGGATGAGCTCGTAGACCAGGCGCAGTGCGAACTGGAAGCGAGGCTCGGAAGCTCGGCGCTCCAGCCGCGGCGTGCCCAGCAGCGCCTGCAGTTCTGGTAGCGACTGCTCCACGTCTCCACCTGCGTAGAACAAGCATTGTGCAGTCATACCTCACTCGCTTACACGCGAGTGGAGTACTAGCATACGTGCATATGGGAAGGAGACGAGCAATTGTGTGATTGCTAAAACCATATTGTTGTATATAGGGCTAATATACGTAGGAAAAACTACTGTTTAATAGTTGACCGGAGAAAGAATTGTGATTGCATTCAGAGTAAATTGAGATTATTGAGTCGGGCAATTTGTCCAAGATAAATATACCCGTATTACACATATTATATAAGTACATAAAGTGTGTTACATGTATATGAAAGTATATATCTCTGCATACGCTACAAACGCATCGGCTGGTACAGGCAATATGTGCGTGCGCATGCGTGTGCATATGCGTGCAAATGTTCGTGTGCATGTGAATGTACACGTGCGTGTGCGTACAAGTATTCGTGTACGTGTGTAAGTAAGCGTACATTTACGTGTGCGTGCCACTGTTCATGTATATGTGTATGTACGCGTGCGTGTACGTATGCGTGCGTGCATACCCATGAGGTGCACGAGGTCGGCCAGGCGGTAGAGCGTGGAGTCGCGCAGCGCGTCGGCGGGCAGCTCCGCGCCGCTCCGCTCCCACTTCTCCCACGGCTCCTGCGCCACGCACGCACTCCACACCTAAACACAGCACCACGGTATTATCATTATCATCATTACAGCCCTTCACAAGTCCACTGCTGAACATAGGCCTCCCCCAAGTAATGCCACAAAGCACGGTCCTGAGCCACCTGCATCCATCGTCTTCCTGCATGTCTTACCAGGTCGTCACTCCATCTAGTGGGGGGTCGCCCTACACTCCGCCTACCGGTACGAGGCTGCCACTCGAGAACCTTTCTTCCCCATCGGTTATCTTCTTCTACGGTTCTTCGAGCTATATGGCCGGCCCATTGCCACTTCAGCTTACTAATCCGTTGGGCTATGTCGGTCACTCTGGTTTTACTGCGGATATCCTCATTTCTGAGTCTATATATAGAGACACTCCGAGCATAGCCCTCTCCATAGCTCGCTGAGCGACCTTGAGCGTCCTCATACGGCCAGCAGTGAAGGACCACATCTCTGATCCGTAAGTCATCACTAGCAACACGCACTGGTTGTACACTTTAGTTTTCAGAGATTGAGGTATACCAGACGAGAAGATGTGTCGTAATTTCCCGAACGCTGCCCAGCCGAATTGAATTCGTCGATTGACCTCTCGGTTGAAGTTGGACTTACCAAGTCGGACTATTTGTCCCAGGTAAACGTACTCGTCAACAACTTCGAGCATAGTGCTCCCAACAACTACCGGTATAGGTGAGACATGGACATTAAACATGATCTTTGTTTTGTCCATGTACATATTAAGACCTATCCGTTGGGAGACACCATTGAGGTCATTGAGCATAGTGCTAAGGTCCTCCAGCGATTCTGCCATAAGGACTATATCGTCGGCAAATCGAAGGTGAGTGATGTACTCGCCATTGATGTTAATACCGTATCCTTTCCAGTCCAGTAGCTTGAAAACGTCTTCCAATGCAGCGGTGAAGTGTTTCGGGGATATAACGTCACCCTGTCTTACACCTCTCTACAGTTGGATAGGTTTCGAGCTCTGATTCTGTACTCGGATAGCCATCGTAGCCCTACTGTACAAACACTTCAGCACTTCGATATACCGACAGTCAACTTGGCACCGCTGAAAGGACTGTAGCACCGCCCAAATTTCGACGGAATCAAAGGCTTTCTCATAGTCCACATACCCCTCGGCACATCCCGATGAGGAGGTGGAGGAAATGTATGAGGATATTATATTTCTAGAGCCATGTATTCCTCCAAAACCCACTAAACGGTGTTGATGGGAGACTTCAACGCAAAACTAGGCACAAGAGAAGGCGGTGAGCTGAAGTTAGGGAAATTTGGAGTAGGGCAACGAAACCGTAGGGGCTTGCAGCTGGCTGACTTTATGGAGAAAGCGGGACTCAAAAAAAAAATGACGACCAGACGCCAACTGTTCAGTGATGTCTCAGTGATCGCAAGGGTGTAAATCACCGAATGGTTAGAGGCAAACTGATCCTAAACGTTAAGTTGGAGAGGTCTCGTCTAATGAAGTCAACGCTCCCTCCCCCTCGTGTTCTAATCCAGAATCCCGAAAACTTTCAGCTCGACGTTACGTAACCGCTTTCAGTGCCTACAAGATTGCAATGCAGTGGACGATATGAATGACAAGCTCGTGGAAACTGTCCATGCGGTCGGAGCTAAGTTCTGCAAGAACCGCCGCAGAAGAACACAAAAACTCTCCGATCACACTCTTAATCTCATGGCTGTTAGACGGGAGATGAGGCTGCAATCGTCAAAAGATTTGACAGCATACAGGCAACTGAACAGACAGATCTCCAAATACGTGCGGCAAGACTTACACAACTTTAACACTGCTCGTATTGAAGAAGTGATGGAGCGGAACCAGGGCTCCAAAGTCTTTGCCAGAGATCTGTCTGCCAGTAAGAAGCAACTGTCAAAGCTGAAGACTGAGTGTGGCAGCATCGTTTCCGGGACACCTGAGATTTTGAGTGAGATTGAGAGGTTCTATGGGCAGCTGTACACATCATCGTTGGAGCCACACGCAAGTGTGAATAACTATCCAAGAGCAAGTCTTACCCGACACTATTCCGATGATATCCTGGACGTCAGTCTGAGCGAGATTAGAATGGCTCTCCAGCACCTTAAAGACGGCAAGGCCCCAGGCGAGGATGGAATTACAGCGAAGCTTCTGAAAGCGGGTGGAACACCGGTACTTGAAGTCCTTCAGAAGCTCTTCAATTCCATCCTCCATGGTGGCACTACTCCGGAGGCGTGGAGCAGAAGTGCGGTGGTCTTGTTATTTAAGAAAGGCGACAACGCTCTCTTGAAGAACTACAGACCGATTTCCCTTCTGAGCCGCGTCTACGTGCTGTTTTCGAGAGTCATTACGAATCGTCTCGCATGCAGACTCGACGACTTCCAGCCTCCCGAACAAGCCGGTTTCCGAAGAAGCTTCAGTACCAGAGACCACATACATACCCTGCGGCAGATTATACAGAAGACCGAAGAGTACAATCTGCCACTTTGCCTGGCGTATGTGGACTATGAGAAAGCCTTTGATCCCGTTGAAATTTGGGCGGTGCTACAGTCCCTTTAGCGGTGCCAAGTTGACTGTCGGTATATCGAAGTGCTGAAGTGTTTGTACAGTAGGGCTATCTGTCTCATCCCCGTGCCTCGCAAAGCACATAAGGCCGTTGGTTGACGGAGGCTCCTCAGTTCACATACTGCAAGCGCGGCAGTCCCGTTTTGACTGTCGAACTGATATGCGCAAGAGGCGTATATACATTCGCATACCCAACCATAGCGTACGACGTATGTTGATGACAGAATGTTTCTTTAATCTACACATAAACTTCATAAATCATATATCATTTCTTGAAAAATAGTCTCGATCTGAAATGAGACAGCCTTGTACTTGCAAGCTCACTTACTAGATGTATGAGTAATAAACTGATTACTTGTTAAGGTACCGATGCCGTTGTATTCAGGCAGTGGTAATCTGTTAAAACGCCTGTGTTTGCAATAATATCATCATGCTAAGTTGAAAATACCTGTAATCGAAGTTCTTCGCGTTGATCTTCGTCTTCGATGAATTCCGTGAGGTCTAAAGCTGTCTTGTAGTCATACTCCGTTAGGGATTTGCTCTCCGAATCGATATATAACTGCAACAAAACATCTATAGTATATGTATTTTATTTTTGTGAAATATGATTTATAAAGTGTGACCAAGTGTAAAAATGATATAACCACTCTAAATGTTTGTACGCAATGGCTCCTGCATAATTATAAAAACCACTGGCAGTCAGTAACTGATAAGTGGCAATGTTCTAGTATGCAGAATAAACATTTTCTAGACTTGTGGTATCGTTGGTACGAGGTTATCGGGTTTGCGCAATCTGAGCTCAAAAGTATTTGAAAAATATACCAAGTTATATTACTATAATATATAATAATTTTTGTTGGATCAGAATTGGACAAATTTTAGGGTATTAACACAACTTCGTACAGACAGACGCAGTGAAGAGCGACCTCCCAAAACAATTCATGTGGCATTGCAGTTAATGGAATAAATCTTTGTTTGGTAGTGAACGATGTCATGTAATGATGTAAAATAAATATAGCAAGCATACAGCCAAAGTGTGACCCACTTCTGGCAGGAGGCCACGTCTACTGCGATTTCCCAAAATGTTTTTGAGCAATTAGTTCACCACGATGCTTGGACGCTTGTTAGCAGACTGCACATTTTTTAAAAATATTTATTTACAGTATACAAGGCGCACTTTCAAAAATTTATATATCAGGCAATGGGTTGTGTACTAGCATAAATTGCTACAGGTTTCTAAAGCGTCATCGTAAATCCTTTTAGTTACTATAACTCTGTAAAGTGGTATAATTTAAGAATAAGTTTTGTTATTGTTAAGGATAATCATGAAAGTACATTTACTTCATTTTATCAGTATTTCTATTTTAGTTAAATCTCTGAATTCTTTGGATAAAATTTAGTCTAGATCACTCCTGGTATTATACTCCATTCATTCGTGAATTTTTATTGCAATCGGTTCAAACATTCCGAACATTAGCTCGGACAAACAAGCAAACGAAAATTTTAAAAACGTAACTTATTTCTCAATGGCAAAAATAAATTTAAATATCATTAAATTATGAAAAAAAAACTCAGAACGCGTCGTAGCTCACAAATGAGCAAAACTGGGCTGATTTTTTGTTGTTTATCGCATTTTGTTATTTAGTTCAATAACAAGTTGGACTGAAGTTATAGAACGTATGAAAAACACATATCGCATCGTATTTTTTTATACAGTCGTTACCGGCGGGTGTGAGTATAGATAGCGACAGTGTGCAAGCGAGAGATGAATAGAGGCACCGCCATTTTCAATCTCGTTCTTTAATCGCACGGGTAGTAAGTATTATTTTGTAGTTAAAGCTAATAATGTTTGAGACTTTGAAGCTTTACGAGTGCGAGACCTCGACCGAGGTAGGGTACTACGTTGTTACTATATCATTATACCAGATCAAAATAGCAATTTAATGCTGCTGTGTTTCGTATGGTGAGTGTAGGGAACCGGAGACCCTTTTTACTGGAAACGAGCCGTTCCATTTTATCTCCACGGGTGAGATACATGTGTATTTAGTTTGTTTATTAAGGATACATATAAATATGTATCGGCCATTTGATCCAGTGACCTTCAGGTGGAGTGCGTGGTCGTTTGTCGTCGTTATTGTATACTGGAGCACAGCTCACCTGCAGCAGCTGCTCGGGCTCCGCGAGCGGCGCGTCGGGAGCTGCCACGTCCTGTGCGCGGAGCGCGGCGGGCAGCGCAGCCTGTAGCTCGCTCAGCGCCAGCACGCGCTCCACCTGGCGCCAAGTATCCGAGGACCGCTCCTCTGCCTCGTCAGAGGCCAGCAGGCACAGCTTCGCGAGCGACGCACACGTCTGGAAGAGAAATATCTTTCAGTTATTGCGTTGGCTACAAGGCTTTCGGCCTAAATAATATACTACACACATCAAAAAAAAGATTTGCAATCAGTTTGAAAAATCTAAATATTTTATGTAAAGGTAAACTATAATTATAATTTTTTCTTCATTTTAGATTCCATACTTGAAAATTTTGAATTAGAATATAAAACAAGAAAACAAATTCAATTATTTTTGCATATAAAAAGAAATTAAAACTCACTGCGGCAGTACTCACCGCGGCTCCGTGGGTAGGCGCGAGGCGTGCGAGCGCGTGCGCGGCGGCGGCGTGTTGTCGCGCGGCGAGGCGCTGCAGTGCCAGCAGCTGGACGCGCGTCGGCTCGTCCGCGCCGCGCAGCCAGCGCTCCAGCCGCTGCCCGCCCCGCTCGCTGAACTCACGCACCAGCAACGCTCGCTTTGCGCCCGAACCCGACGCCAGCCACGCGAACGCGATCTCCGCCATGCCCTGCCGGCGCAGCACATTTCATTAAAATCCTTCTCGATAATCACGACGATCTTTTTATATAAAGTATCCATAAAAATGGATAACTCGCCGGATACTAGCAAAAACAATATATATATATATATATATATATAAAAAATTTAAAATATCTACATCACACAGCTCTAATTCCGTTCTCCATGGTGGCACTACTCCGGAGGTGTAGAACAGAAATTGCGTTGGTCTTTCTTCAAGAAAAGCGAAAACGCTTTCTTGAAGAACTACAGGCCGATTTCCCTTACGTCTGTCTACGTGCTGTTTTCGAGTCATTATGAATCTTCTTGCATGCAAACTCGACGACTTCCAGCTTTCCGAACAAGCCGGTATCCGAAAAGGCTTTAGTACCATAGACCACATAGATACCCTTCGGCAAATTGAATAGCAAACTAAGGAGTACGGCCACTGTTGTCTTGCGTATGTGGACTATGAGAAAACCTTTGATTCCGTCGAAATTTGACCGTTGCTGCAGTCCCAACAGCAGTGACAAGTTGATTGTTGGTATATCGAAGTGCTGAAGTGTTTCTACAGTAGGGCTCCAGGCAAAAGCTCCAGCCGCTGGGAATTCATGCGGATCTGCTTAGATGGGTCAAATCTTATCTGACTTTATTACTATTCCATCTGGCGTGCTCTCATCTTGGCCCTCTTTTCTACAACGCACACATGTTTGATATACATACATTTATAAGTAATATCCATCATTTAAGAAGATATTTCTCAAAGTTCGTACTATTGAAGACTGCGAATCAATTCAAAAAGATCTTGCCTCTTAATATAACTTTTACGTAGCTAACGCCATAAATGTAAGTATACCTAAATGTCAATGTATATCTTTCACCAGAAAACTAAATCAAATAGTATTTCCCTATAATTTTAATGGAATTTTGATTAAGAGGGTTACAGTTGTTCGGGCGTACTCTTTGATGTTGGCATGACCATGCGAGATCATATCGGACTTTTTCGGATTCTGGACTGGAAAAGATATGAACATGGACAAAATAAAGGTAACGTCCATTTCACACCTATGCCGTGTATGCGTATTTGTTGGTAGCATTAAGCCCGAAGTTGTTGACAATTATGTTAACCTCAAACAAATAGTCAACTTCGATGGAGAAGTCAATCGACGGATTCAACTCAGCTGGGCAGCGTTCGGGAAATTACGACACATCTTCTCGTCAAGTATACATCAAAACTTAAAAACGAGATTGTACAACCAGTGCCTATTGCTGGTGATGACTTATGGATTTTAGACGTGGTCCTTCACTGCTGTTCGTACGAGAAAGCTATATTTAGAGTTTCTCTGCGTGATATACTTAAAAACGAGGATATCTGCAGTAGAACCAGAGTGACTGACATAACCCAACGGATTAATGGCAATGGGCTGTCCATATAGCTCGAAGAACCGACAATCGATGGGGAAAAAAGGTTATCGAGTGGCAGCCTCGTATCGGTAGGTGAAGTGTTGGGAGACCCCTCACTAGATGGAGTGATGACCTGGTAAGACATGCAGGAAGTCGATGGATGCACCTGGCTCAGGAGCGTGCTTTGTGGTGTTCCTTGGGAGAGACCTATGGTTTGTAAAAACAAGTAATGATGATGATGTAGTATAAAATTACCTCGTGCGCGTACTTGTCGATAAGGGCGTGCAACCGCGGCAGATCCCCGTCGTCCACGCACAGCTGCACCAGCAGCTCCCACTCCTGGAACTTCTCCGCCAGCGCGGCCGCGCGCCGAGTCTGCCCTATCTCCACTGCAACCCACACGACAGTGTCACACATTGCCCAACTTCAACTAGATAACTCTACATATATTTTAGGTGATTCTAAAACTATATTCAACATATTGTAAGACTAGTAGTCCGGTCAATTTAGACCAAAAAATGAGAGTGAAGTTACATAAAGTCTCAACAAGCTGAATTTCAGTGAAATTGTTCAAAATATAATTATAAACAATGTCTAGAAGTTCCCCATCATTCCCCTGTAAGGAAAAAATTTTATTCAAGGTCAAAGGTCAAAAAAATTAGTTTTTCGCGATTTTCAGCAAAACGGTAAGTTTTATCATAAAAGTACCTCAGACAAAAATTGTAGATCATAAAATTATCTATAAAAAATGTATCAATACTTTTTTTCTTACAAGCCACCGTACAGCAATTTATCAAAAACATAACATGTAACTAACTAGTTCTTTAAAAACTCTTTTGGTTTACAAATCTCTTATTGACAACTACTTCCTGGTAAAACAACTATTTATTCCATTATCAACTTTTAACTCAAATATTGTTTTAAATCGTAGAATAAATAATTGTCGATTTGATTATTAATCCTGGTAACTGAAATTGCTTAAGTAACCTAATGAATTCAATAAAAAGTTTTTGTATAGTCAAGTATTGACCAATCAAATCGTCGACCAATCAGAGCACACCTAAGTCGTTATTACGTTTTCCTTATTGAATGAACGCGGGAACAGAATCACTTCAGTTCCTACGCTCGCCAGTGTAGTTCTATTTTCCTGGTAAAACTTTGCAAGTATTATTTGTGAGTCTCATAATAGGAAGTGTAGAATAAAGTTGTAGTGCAAAATTAAAAGGGTAAGATCTCTTTCATTACAATGGACAGTATACGGTAGCTCGACTGAACCCTTGTCAAATGGGGACAGTGGTGCTGCCTCACCATAAAAACAACCACTGGGTTTTCCGCTCCAACAATCATGTACACACTGCAGTATGGTCAAACTGTAATTACTCTATGCTGAATGTATAGAGCGTTACGCTGTCCTATTATTGATAACAATAAATTGCGCAAGCAAGAGAGCAAGTTGAATAGCAGCTCTCACATTTTTACAATTTTTAATAATTAACGCTATCCTGTTATTTCCCACACAATTGGCTTATCGTGTTATACTTTCCGACATATATATAAAATATTTTCGGTCATTGTAACTTATACTTACAATATAAAATATACATAAGTTTGAACTATAAGAATATCAGGTAAAATGAAATGTTTGAAAAACAAGATTTAATTCAATGTTCTGAAGTTTTTAAAAAGAGTAATTCAACTCAACAAGAAGTTATTACCAACGGCATCCGCTTTCTTCTTTCTATGTACGGAGCTCCTAAAAAAACTACCTGTTTAGATAAGCATCGATATGCATGTTTCGTTAAAAATACTAAAAATAAAAAACAAGTTCAATTAGCTTGTCTTCCTCCAACCTCAGTTGCTGCTCACCAACATCTTTTTCGAGTATATTACCAAGTTCAAGTGTGGCTTGGTTATCAGCTAGACCCTACAGACTGGGGTTGGAAGTTGGTCAACAATATATTAGAGCCAGTTCAAACTTTACTTCCACCTGCGCCGGAAAAACTGCTGAACACTATTTTTTGCAACTGCAAAAAGGGATGCAGTGCTAAACGTGGTTGCAAAAAAGTCGGACTGTCTTGTTCTTTGGCATGCACAAATTGTCAAGGTCGGTCGTGCTCTATTATTGAATCACAAACAATGGAAGATTCGTTTGACTCCGACGAAGTATCATGCGATACATCGCTATTGACGCAATTTACTTGCATCCAAAATGAAGATGAAGAAGAAGCAGGAGAAGAAGAACAAGAAGAAGATCAAGAAGAAGAACAAGAATTTGAAACTTACGAATAAGACTAATAAACTTCAACACTTTTTTTTAATTTACATCGCTTTTATCTTTCCCAATCTTTGAAAATTTCCGTTATTATGCAATAGTTTTACATTAAACAGGAGCACAACTGACCCGTGGAGTAGGCATACTGGGGAAACCACGTTAAAAAAACGCGCTAAGTACACTACCTCATAGGTGGCGTGGAAACGTGTGCATATTATGACGATAACAACTTTTATAACTTTTTGAATCGTTATATCTCAGAAACGGTGGCTCGTAAGAAAAAAAGTATTGATACATTTTTTATAGATAATTTTATGATCTACAATTTTTCTCTGAGGTACTTTTATGATAAAACTTACCGTTTTGCTGAAAATCGCGAAAAACTCATTTTTTTGACCTTTGACCTTGAATAAATTTTTTTCCTTACAGGGGAATGATGGGGAACTTCTAGACATTTTTTATAATTATGTTTTGAACAATTTCACAGAAATTCATCTTGTTGGGACTTTATGTAACTTCGAATGTCTAAATTGACCGGACTATAGCTATATTTACTTTTATGTTTAAGAAACAAATAAGTACTTGCAGATCTATAACAGTGGTCTCTGTCTGTCTTCAACTATCGAAAAATGACTATAAATTATTCGTGATATTATAGTAAAATATTATAAAATATATTGAATATCTATTATTTTATGTACAAAAAGGTTTACCCATTTTATCTTAAAAGTTGTGGTTTAAAACATAACACAACAACAAAAAATTAAAAAAAAAAGGATTGTGCATTATAATGAAAAATAAAGTTTCAGAATTCTCTTTTGAAGAAATCTTTTTTTTTTTGTCAAAATTGCAAAAACGTTATTCGATACTTTTTTATAAATTTTACACTTTATGAAAGTATCATATCATAATGACGATAGACTACCGCAGGAGGGTACCAGCACCCCTGGAGAATCCCTCGCTGAGCATCCACGACCATGTTTCTCCACTTCTGAGCGTGGGTGCTCAGGCTGCCCCGCGTATTCGGGGGGGGGGGCGGCAAAATCGCTCAAGACTACAACTGCTCGGGGCAAACGGAGCAACAAGACCAAGGCGACCCCTGCCAGGCTGTCCGTGAATTTCTGCAATATCAGGGGACTTCACTCTAACCTAAACGCCGTCCACTACCATCTCGAGACAGCAAGGCCGGCTCTGATCTTTCTGACCAAGACGCAGGTGTCCTCTCCGGCTGATGTCTCGTATCTCTCCTGCCCGGAGTACAAACTGGAACACTCCTTTGTGCCTCGGGCTGGAGTTTGCGTTTACGTCAGAGAGGACATCTGTTCTCGACGCCTCGCAGACTTGAAGGATCGGACCTGTACATCCTTTGGCTACGCGTAGACAGCGACGACCATCCGCGCATCTACGGGTGCCTCTATAGGTCCCATAGCGGTAATGCCGAAACAGACCGACTCTTCGACCACGTCCAAATGGCTACAGATTCGTTGCTACAGCAGATCCCCTCCGCAGAGATCGTGATCCTCGGCGACTTTAACGCCCATCACGCCGAATGGCTTGGTTCACGTTTAACCGATCATGCGGGGAGATCTTCGCCTACGCGGATTCCAGATGTGGGGAGGATCATGCAGCTTCCCTGTTGGACCTTCTGCTGACCTCTCACCCGGACGAATATCAGATTTCCGTCGACGCCCCTTTAGGCTCCTCGGACCATTATCTTGTCCGGAGTGTGGTGCCACACATGCTGAATTCGCAGTTGCATTCTGCAGGCTGCCGCCGTGTTTGGCACTATAGGTCAGCCGATTGGGATGGGATGCGGTCTTTTTTTGCATCCTACCCTTGGGGGCGGGTTTGCTTCTCGCCAGATGATCCCAACGTTGTTGCGGATTCTATCGCTGATGTGGTACTTCAGGGTATGGAACTTTTTATTCCTTCCTTCTGTGGTGAACAATGGAGGCAAATCTCAGCCATGGTTTAGTAGCTCCTGTAAAATAGCATCATGCTATAAGCAGGAGTGCAACCAAGCCTGGGCTGACGCATGTCCCGATGTAAAGACCAGCGCTCTAAAAAAAGAAGTATAATTCCGCCTCTAGGTCCTTCAAAAGAGTCATTGCCAAAGCAAAGTCAGAGCACATAGGCAGAATTAGCGATAAACTAGTTCGCCTTCCTTCTGGAACCCGTGCATTCTGGTCTCTTGCCAAGGCTGTCCAGGGGAATTTGTCAGCCATCTCTTCCATCTCTGCACAGGGTAGACGATTCACTGGCCCATACCGCAAAGGAGAAAGCCGATCTTCTAGGCTCTTTCTTTGCGTCCAACTCGACTCTCGATGACGGGGGGGAGTACGCCGGCGACCATCCCGCAGTGTGAGTGCTCCATGCCGGAAGTGCAGATCACACAGCGCTCTGTTCGCAAAGCACTCCTCTCCCTGGACATCCACAAGTCGAATGGGCCTGACGGAATCCCCCCAATTGTGCTGAGGATGTGTGCACCAGAGTTGGCACCGGTTTTAACGCGTCTTTTCCGGTACTCCTACGAGGGCGGCACTGAAAATTTCGGGGATCAAGGAAGTGACACATTACTATTTAAAAATGTATTTATTGCTTTTCGAAAGTATTCTCCGCGAAATTTGACACATTTTTCTATACGATGGAACCAATCATTGAAGCAACCATTCCATTCGGAAGTTGGGGTCACCAAAATGGCCGTTTTATAGGCGTCCACAGCTTCTTCAGGTGATGAAAATCTCTATCCACGCAATTTATTCTTTACTTTAGGGAAAGTATAGAAATCATTAGGGCTTAGGTCGGGGCTGTACGGCGGATGGTCTAATAATTCTATGTTTTCTTGCTCTAAAAACTCTTTTGTTCTGTGTGCGTGTGAGAACTCGCATTGTCGTGATGGAAGATGATGCGGCGGTTGCAGTTCTCGTTACGGAGTTCAGAAACGACCTGCGGCAAACAAATGCTAGCATACCATTCTGCATTAACCGTTCTTTGTCCCTCAATAGGAATAGTCGTAACATGGCCGGTTTTGGAGACAAATGTGGCCACCATTTTTTTTGCAACACTCCGTGAACGAACAATTTTTGTTGGCTTTAACTCATTTTCGAACACCCAAACTCGTGACTGGTTTTTTGTTTCGGGTTCGTACGCGTATATCCAGGATTCGTCACCTGATACGATGTTGTATACAGCATTTGAGGATCCTGCGTGGAATCTTTCGAGAGTTCTAACGCACCAAGTAACGCGAGCCGCTTTTTGCTATTCACAGAGCGAATGCGGTATCCATCGGGAAAACAACTTTTTTACACCTAATTCATTCATGCAAGATTATTTGTATTTGACTCACGCCAATGTCTAAAGATACCTGAATTTCGCGGTATGTCACATGTCGATCTTCCTCAATCAGCTTACGCACAGCATCAACGTTTTCTTGGGTGACTGTAGTTTTTGGACGACCTTGACGGGGATCATCACTGAGCTTGACACGTCCACGTTGAAATTCAGCAAACCAGCGATAAATTGTGGTTTTTGATGGGGCTTCATCACCAAATGCAGAAATTATCCGGTCAACACACTGTTTTTGTGTTAAACAACTTCGAAAGTCATAATTTAATTATTGAATTTTCTCGAGTAAATTCCATTTTCTCAACGACTAAACAAGTTTGACAAAACCTTGTGACAAGACCGACAATCTTTTTTTTAAATAAATAAATGGTATTCGATTTTTAAAACCAATGAGTTTTCAATTAAAAAGATTTTAATATGACAGGAACAGTGGAAATATTCCATTCCCGATACTTTTAGTGCAGCCTATGTACTCCCTAGGCGTAGTCCCAAAATCATGGAAGACGGCTTTCGTCCACCCGATCCCTAAAAAAGGCGACCGCTCAGACCCGTCCAACTACGGCCTATTGCCATCACCTCCTTGTTATCCAAAACAATGGAGTCTATTGTTAACTGTCAGCTCATGAGGTACCTAGAGGATCACCAGCTGATTAGTGACCGCCAATACGGTTTCGCCGTGATCGGTCAGCTGGTGATCTTCTGGTCTACCTAACTCACAGATGGGCGGAGGCAGTAGAGTCCAAGGGGGAGGCATTGGCCGTTAGTTTGGACATTGTGAAGGCCTTCGATCGGGTTTGGCACAAAGCGCTTCTTTCGAAGCTCCCTTCCTATGGGCTTCCTGAGAAATTGTGCGATTGGATCACCAGTTTTCTTGCAGATCGGAGCATCAAGGTCGTTGTAGACGGTGCAAGCTCCGATTGCAAGCCTATTAAAGCTGGTGTTCCACAAGGCTGCGTGCTATCGCCAACGCTGTTTCTTCTGCATATCAATGATATGTTGCAAACCCGTAACATTCATTGCTATGCAGATAACAGCACTGGTGATGCTCTACCGGCCGAGCCAATATTTCTCGGGAAATCGTCTCCGACTGCCGAGACAAACTTGCGTCTGAAGTCGAGTCTTTGCTGAACAGAGTCTCGGATTGGGGGCGACTAAATCTAGTCCAGTTTAATCCCCAGAAGACACAAGGTTGCGCGTTAACCGCTAAAAAGAACACCTTTGTCGTATCTCCTCAGTTTCAAGGCACTCCCCTTGTTGCCTCAGTCAGTATCGGAATCCTCGGCGTTGACATATCGAGTGACGTGCAGTTTCGTGGTCACTTGGAAAAGAAGGCCTCTAAAAAGCTTGGCGTGCTCAGCAAATGCGGTCAAGTGGAAGGAGCTGGTACTGGGGAGCCCCAGCCCAGAGATGGGAACAGTATTTCATCTGAGGCCGAATTGGCGTTTTGTAAAGTTGCAAGCGGTGTGCTGCTATGAGATACTGTCTCGTTCTGCTGAGTACGCTAAGCAAATATTTATTTTGATAATACAGAGAAACGATTCAATTTTATTAATATATATGAGATATGTCTAGATCATGCACTTACACTCATATATGTAGTTTAAGTTATTACTATTCAAAAATTTGGTTAGGTGTATATGTGTGCGTCCAGCGGTGTGTTTGTGTAAGGGTGGTAAAGAAAAGTATAGTATAGTGTATGGTTTAATAGGTACGGTGTAAGAGCTGTGCGTGTATTGTTACTATGTATTAAAATCTACTGATGAACATAGTTTTTTAAATATTATTTCATAGGGGGGATATTTGTTATAGTTGTTACGCTTGGCAAGCGGGTTGACGACAACCGCAGTTTTTTATTTTTTATCGTAATTAGGATGATGTTGCTGCTCGTCTCTTTGCTTAGCTCCCTGTCGCCTTTTAATACACGCGCGGGATGATTATATGAGGAGTGGATATTGTTAGAGCACACACACACAGTACACAGTAAGAGCGGTGTATGAGCAGTGGTAATGCAGTGTACCGTATGGGCGGATGAGGTCGCGGCGCAGCGCAGCGTGCTGGTGCGAGTGCTGCTGCTGCGTGTGCTGCTGCTGCGCGGCCAGCAGTAGGTCGGCCAGCGCCGCCGCCGCCTCCAGCAGGCGCGCGCGCAGCGTGGTGTCCGCGCACGCGCGCGCTAGCGTCCTGCACAAACCGCGTTATGTACGTACGGCACGCAAGGGAAACACATCGCACACCCAATACCAACTGGATGTTCCGCCGCTATTTAATGGCTGGTTTTTGACGTACTAATTTATCAATGAGTTACAGTGGTAAAAGCCACGGGTTCGAATCCCACACAGAGCATGTATGCCCTACAAAAACATGTTATGGTGTGAATATATAACTTTGGACAATTCATGTATATTAACTACCCGCACGATTACACGAGAAAATTCTAGTGGAGAGATAACGTTTTAGACGTTATCTCGTCTTTTAAACGTTTTTACGTAGTAGAGCCATGCTGCAGTTATATTAATAGTATAGTTGTAGCACGAATGGGTCGGCTCAACCGGGGAGGAACCACGCTCTCACAGAATACCAGCGTCAAATAGTACCTTAATGCTGCTGTGTTTCGTATGGCGAGTGTAGAGAACCGGAGACCCTTTTTACAGGAAATGAGGCATTTCACCTAAATCCTCACGGGTGACAATGTATCTGCATTTTGTTTCGTAATCGAGGACAGATGTAGATGTCTCTGGACCACAGCAACCACTTACCATCAGGTGGACTGTGTGCTCGTTTGTCACCCTATTCTATAAAAAAAGATTGAGTTTGGTACTTTCTACTTATAAATAATTAATGCAATAAACGAGTTTTAAGAACTTATATTTCGATCTATATCAACTCATCATCATCATTCGTTTGCCTTATGAAGGTAATACTTGCCACTGTTATCCCACTTGGCAAGCTTAACAATCGCAATACATTTTTCTAACAAATTAACTTCCCCCGCTATAAAGTAGTGTCAAATATTTCAACTTATTCCTAAGTGACACCACCATAGTGGCAAAAAAACCATAGATAACTTCATTGCCACTACTGACTATAATTAGTAATTACAATGGCACCACGCAAAAAGAACTTTAC
The DNA here is from genome assembly GCA_907164705.1 of Parnassius apollo. NCBI lineage: Eukaryota > Metazoa > Arthropoda > Insecta > Lepidoptera > Papilionidae > Parnassius > Parnassius apollo. The sequence goes on from CAJQZP010000008.1 coordinate 1,074,813, forward strand.
GGTTCCCGTCGCTTACTATACAGAATAGCACCATGTCCTTTACATTTCACTACACACAAAATAACGAAAACGACAGTGCACACTGTGTATACAACAGCAACAAGCTTATTAAATTTAAACACCGGAAACTAAGAACGAGGGTAGATTGAACAACAAAACCAAACCAAACAAAACCAGAAGAGTTTAAAATAATTTTTATTTTTCGACGTAATCACCACTTTTCTCAATGCACTTCTTCGATCTGGTTTCTAAAACAATTATACCATTTTCAAAAAATGCCTTACCTTGCTCCTCAAAATAGGCATTAACGGAAGCTCTGCAACATCAATCTCTTCGTTTGATGAATATTTCTTACCTCCAAATTTTTTTTTAATTGGGGAAAATTTGTGCACTTTTGGCATCATTTGAAGTCAGATGGTGCCAATCGGGCCAATAAGCGGGGTGTAGGAGTAACTCGAACCCACTATTATCGATTTTAACAATCGTTTCGTAGAACGTGTGAGGGCGTGCGTTGTCTTAATAAAACAACACTTTTTTGATTAACATTTCATCACACAATCGACATAAAAGCATACAGTAATAAGTTGAGTTTATGATGGTTCCTTTCGGTAGGTAATCAACCATAATGATTTCCTTGGAATCCCAGAATACTGATACCATCACCTTGCTTAGAGACAAAATCACTTTAGCTTTCTTCCGAGGCGGTGAACCTGGTCTCATCGATTCTTTTGATTGTTGTTTTGACTCAGGAGTACTGTAATGAACCCAAGTTTCATAAATAGTAACACCTCTCTAAAAAGTTTTGTAGATTGGCTTGAAACAACTCCAAAAAATCGCACGTAATCGCAAGTCGCTTACGTTTATGTTCGGCTGAAAAAAGTCCCGGTACCCATCTCGTAGAAACCTTCGAAAACCCCAATTCATTATTAATTATATTTTGAGTTCGTTCATACGATATGTCTATGATCTCAGCTATCTCTCTGATTTTCAATCTACGGTCCCCCAGTATCAAATCGAAAAATTTTCCGATGTTTTCTTCAGTACTCGAAGTTGATAGCCGTACAGTATATGCGTGGGTCATCTTCAATGCTCTGCCGACCACGTTCAAATTCTGCTAACCACTTTTTAACAGTTGTATACGATGGAGCAGATTCTTTTAAAGTCCCCACCATAACTTCGTAAATCTGTTTCGGCACTAACCCTTTCTTGAACAGATACTTAATAACAGCGCAATGTTCAATTTTCTCCATTTTTGAAAATCGCTTCACGCGCTCATTAAAACTGTTAACTCTTAACCAAAAGTAACACTAAAATGATACTTTACACAATGACGACTAAAGAGTTACTCAATATAATGAAGGCAGAAAAAAATTCAATTCAATTCAAATCATTTATTGCGAATATAGGTTGATACAGATGGTATTGTCATAGTTTATCACTTAGAGAACAAATACTTAGTACAGCTATATTCCGCCATTTGGCATGCAATATTCATTACATTTTATTAGTTTTATATTAAATTATTTAAACATGCTTTATTTATAATTGGAGTTCAAAATCAAAATTAATAGCGATATGTCCATTTAGATAATATTATATAAGTCAAGTCAATTTAGTTATACTGTCATATATTAGTCAATTATTGAATTTCATATTTATCTTCGAGATATTCTTTCACACTGTAGTATGCCCTATTAACGAGAAATTGCTTCAATAGTATTTTAAAAATATCAATGTTGGAACATCTAAAAATGTGTAATGGTAAATGGTTATAAATTCGAGGGGCAATACAAAATATGCTGTTGGTAAATTGGGCTGTTTTGTTTGATGGAAAACATATTTTATGATTATTACGTTTACTGTGTAGGCACTCAAATAAAGAAATATGCGTAATAACAAAGACGGCTACCTCATATATATAAAGACATGGAAGTGTTAACAGTTTCAGACTAATAAAAAATGGTTTACAACTATCCGTCTGTTTTGACTTCACAATAGCCCTTACACATCTCTTTTGGGTTCTAAATATCATATCATTGTCTACAGAGTTACCCCAAAAAATGACACCATACCTTAACACTGATTCTACATAACCGTGGTACGCAGTGATGACCGCAGATTGATTCACAATTGTTCCAAGTCCATGCAGTGCATATGAAAACTGGTTTAGTTTAGTACAAATATCTTCTGCTTGAGATTTCCATTTTAAGTTTGAATCGAGATTGAGGCCTAAAAATTTTGCATTTTCGACTACATTAATTTTTTTGTCAGTTGTAGCATATATTAAGATTAATTAAATTATTTTTTATATTTCTGAATGTCATTAAATTTGTTTTATTTAGATTAATTAATAAATTATTATTTGACAACCATTGAATTATAATGTCTAGTGTTTGATTTATGTCAGATATCATTTTATTTTTGGTTGTGCTTGTAAACATCACTGTACTATCGTCTGCATATAGTACCATATCTTGATTTATATAATTTGGTAAATCGTTTATATAAACAAGGAATAATAATGGACCAAGAATACTTCCCTAGGGTACTCCCTAAGTCACTTCACGATATGACGATGAATGTACTATTTGTCTATACGTTTTTGAGCATATGCGCGTAATTTGTGTACATTGTTTCCGATTTATTAGGTAAGTTTTTAGGAGATTAAGGATATTTCCTCGGATCCCGTACGCTTCTAATTTACTTAAGAGGATACTGTGATTAACACAGTCAAAAGCTTTAGTTAAATCCATTTATAGAGCAGATACTAAGTGATTATTATTAAGGCTTGACATTACAGTACGTAGAAATTGAAAGACAGCTAAATTTATACTTTTATTTTTCCGAAATCCGACCTGTTTCTCTGTGAAGATTTTATATTTTTCGAAGAAATCATTAAGGTTTTGACTTATTACCTTTTCAAAAATTTTAGAGAATATCGGTATGAGTGCTATGGGTCTATAATTTGCAACATCACTCTTATCATTTTTTTTTGTTTTATTTAATTTATTTGGGAATATTCCAGAGGCTATACTTAAATTTACGATGTAGGATAAAACTGGTGAGATGATGGTTGATACACTTTTTAATACCTTTGTGCTAACGTCATCATAACCTGTGCTATTTGTATTCTTTAATGAATTAATTATATTATTAATTTCGAAAGGAGTCGTTGGGTTCATAAAAAATGAGTTATAATTATTCGGTAATTTGCAGTTAACATTAATTGTTCTTAGATTACTGTCATTTCCACTTATGAAATAATTGTTAAATAACTCTGCGATATCTTTGGGGTCATCAATGATAATCCCATTATTATTAATATGCCTGATTTCCTCTTTAATCACATTATTGTTACTATAATTGATGATTGACCTTGATTGAAATAAAATGTTTAATCATGATATGAGGCCGCAACTTTTCAATCTACCCTCGTATTATCTTTTTATAACATTGAAGTGAAAAACAAACTTTTAGTTCATGATAGTTAACTACCACAGCCGTCGCGTTATCGTTACGTGAAACTATAAGAATAAGGAAATAGAGAACGCATCTGTGTTCGTGTACACACTCGGGCACTGTAGTCCTGCGCAGATAACTAGTTAAGCATTTTTATTTTAAACGTCATAATTGCTGTATTGTAGTAAAACTAAAGCCGCCCCGTATATTAAAAAAATATTATTTTAATAATGTTAAACAGTACCATGCTCTTAATAAGGATAAAATAAAAAATTGATTAGAATCATTACGTCATGTTTAAACGAGTTGTCATTTCACTTTAATTTAAGGTTGTATGTGTATATGTGTGTAAGAGCAATAAGTCGGTGAAAAATTTATCCAAATGTCAATGTCACATCACATGCATGCAGCGTGGAAGCAGTTTAACGTGTTGTACGTATTCAAACGGCCTGTTAAATCAAAAATAAGAATTCCTACCTATAGTATATTTTAGTGATAGTGCAGATAACTACAGAGCGTTATGTTGTTCCACACTCTATGCACATTGTATACATTACGGTTATGGCACACGTCCCTGTACATACAATACACTACATATATTGGATGATTTTTTTACCATCTGGAAAAAATAGAGTGTAGCAGGTGAACGGAATAGAATTCTATAGCACTGATAGTATACTATTTTTTTGCTTTTATATTAACATATTATGAAATTGAACTATCAATAAATACCACTAATTTGAAATAAATTTTCGGTAATAAAAAAATAAAATAAATAAATTTTGAACTAAGTAAATAAATCAAATAAAAATTATCTTAATTAAAATAATTAGTAGTATTTATTGAGAGTTCAATTTCATAATATGTTAAATTATTAATGTAAAAAAACTGTAAAATATCAGTGGCATGGACTTCTATTCCATTCTCACCTGTTGAGTGCTTGCGTGTGCGTGAGTGCGGGAGCGTGTGTATGCATGTGTACGAGTACGTACGAGACAGCGCGCGTGTGCAGCTGCAGCAGCGCCGGTAGTAGCGCGGGGTCGCCGAGCAGCGCGGGGGGCGCGGGGGGCTCGCCGCTCGCGGGGGGCGCGCTCTGTGCGGGGGGCGCGGGGGGGCACCGGGGGAGCGCTGGCCTCCCACTGCGCGCACCAAGTCTGCACCTCGCTCAGTACGCTCTGCAATATGCACCGCTACCTTAACACCAACGCACATTGGCGCATACTGGAAAATCGCTTCATTCTTATCAATGGAAATGGTTATTCTTTTCTGTAAAAATAGTTTTAAATAAATGCTTATAATGTATAAATTATAATATATATAATTATTTCTTATATTTACGCGAACACTACACATTGATTAAAACTACTTTTACGGATTTTATCGCGTTTATTTTTCTATTATTTTTAATTCCCGACGCTTCGGGCGCTTTCCAGCACCCATGGTCACGGGGGACTGAATGACTGACGTCCCGATGTCATTGTCAAACCCGGAGTACCTTCAGCTTTTTTAATTATTGTTTATGGTCCGATCTATGCAAAATGAACTGACTATGTCCTGAGGTCTTGCAGTGGTATGCTTGGGTTTAGTTTTAATTTTATTGATTATAGGATCCCAAGCAGGTGGTAGTACCCAGCCTCCTTCTCTATTGAAATTAGGATGTTTTTTAATTTCAATAGCCTCACGTATCATCCTTGGTAAGAATCGGTGTTCTTTCGCGAGGGCCGTCTAGGATATGATCGCAAACTGCAGACTTCCCGGAACGTTGATGCTTCACATCAGCTATATGTTCTTTTACGCGGGTTCTAATTGATCTTTTTGTTTGTCCTATATAAGAGAGACCACATTCACAAATCGAACACCTAACAACGCCATTGGTCACATTGTGTATAGGAAAAAGACCCATACAAACCGATATTTAAACGGTGAATCTCACCACCATCCTTCACAGTTAGCTACCGTGGGCAAATCTGTAATAAACAGAGAGCACGAGGGATCTGTGACAGCAAACACCTGGCCGCCGAGCTTCAGCACGTCAAGCAAGTTACTCCGGGTTTAACAATGACATCGGGACGTCAGTCATCTCACTCCCCGTGACTATGGGTGCTGGAAAGCGCCCGAAACGTCGGGAATTAAAAATAATAGTAAAATAAACGCGATAAAATCCGTAAAAGTAGTTTTAATCAAATATATATATATATATATATATATATATACAAAAATAATTAAAATAAAAACGAAATATTTCAAAATTTTAACCATCGGAAAAAATGTTGTTATAGCTTATTTTTTTGGTTGTGAGTTGTGATGCACATTAGTGTAAGAAGTGTTGTGGTACGCAGTTGCTAATGTGCACTTGTGTCACACACCATCATAAAGGTGACAAACGAGTAAATAGTCTAGCTAAGTGGATGTCGTGGGTCGTGGCCATCTATCCTCGATTAACATTCGAAATGCAGGTGCACTGGCACTTCTGAGGATAATGGGACGCCTCGTTTCCAGTAAAGAAGATTTTCAGTTCTCTACACTCACCATACGAAACACAACGGCATTAAGCCGATATATAATCCTGATATTCTTTACGGGAGAGGGTGTACCTTATCTGGTCGAGCCGATCCATTCGTGCTAGAACCATAATATAGCTGCAGTATGGCACTACCTCGTAATGACGTAACACGAGTGCGTGCGTGTGAGTGTGTGTTGTTGCGTGTGCGTGTGTGTACATACCACGAGCAGCGCCAGCGCGGCGTGTGCGTCAGCGGGCGTGGGTGCGGGCACGCGCGCGAGTGCCCGCAGCAGCAGGTGTGCGCGCGTCACGCGCCGGAACGCCACGTCGCCGTCCGACAGCTCACCGGCCCGCAGCGCTGCGCTCTCCGCCTCCGCTTCCGCCTCCGCGTCCGACTCCGGCTCCGACCCGGATCCGTTCCACTCCTCGCTCTCCGCACCGCGGGCCACCTATACAACGCAACTCACTACTTTATTAATATCGATACACGTGTGAACACGTGCAATAGATTTAAATGATTAAAAGTCTAACTTCATGCAATATCTCGTATCCAGTAAAAAGTCATTTTATAAGAAAAAACAGGGCACGCAACCTTAGCCCTCAAGGGTGACAACGCAACTGAATGTTGATTCTTAATCGCCAATAAATGTAGATATCCATGGGTCACAGCAACTATCATCTGGTGTATGGAGTGTAGAGGTAAGGAGAAAAATCTCTCATAGGAGAATAGTTAAAAAAGTGTCCATCTAAAACAATAAATAACAGTTCAAAAACTCTCCACAACAGCGCTGGAATAACTAATAATAATAGGAATAGCTAGGGGAAAAGCTACATGAAATGAACTTAGCAGTTGTCGACGGTGTGAAGTGTGTCGCTAAACTGCACAGTAGTTCTAAAATCTAAAATAATTTTATTTAGTAAATATAACCTCGAAAAGGTCGTCTATCCCATTAATATTTTTCGGTGTTTTTAAAATATACCACGTAGCTATAGTGGCGCCACCCTTATTTAACGGTTTTTTATGGACACCTTTTAATACACAGTCTGCACTCTTTACCTTTACACTTCATAATCTGGCGTATTGTGCGCTCGTTTGTCATTCTTAATGTATGAAAAAATTAAACAAAAAATTTAAATATTGAGAACTGTACAAGAATGCACTCAAACATTATGTCAATAATGCAAATTGATTTCAAAATTAAACGAACACTGTAACGCTACGAACGATTTCTATTAACACTCCTGTGCACAACAATCATTTCATTTTGTGGAATGTACTAAGGACAATATCAAAACGCGTATCTGGCGCATGGCGGCGCTGTTCGCGCAGAACGCACAGCGCTAGCAGCAGCAGCAACAGATAATATCGCGGTGCACACCTGGTTCACAGCCACGTCCAGCAGCGGCGCGCCCTGCTCGTGCAGCGAGCGCAGCGCGCGCGCCGCGCACAGCCGCGCGCCATACACGCACGCCACGCGCTGCACGCTCGCCGCACCCCACCCGCGCTCTGGACAACCGCAACACAACGACATTATCAACCGTCACACTACTTTTACTCTTCAAAATAGGTCAAATTAAACGAGATAAAAATCTAAAATTCTTGTCAATATTTAAAAAAAATATTGAAATTTCATTACACAGTTATACTCCAACAAAAATATTTTGAATTTTTTCGTAAGATTCCATTTTGTCCTCCGCGCTGGAACAATTCCTAAGATTTTGATACAGTTTTCAATTATAATGGTTTAATTAGATTCCAAAAATATGATTAAATTGGTTTGCAGGAAAAAAAAAGACAAATAGCTTAAATGTGTATAATATGATAGTATTTCCAGCCGTTAAATGCGATTGTCAAAAAAAAGTTTTATGATTATTCATTGTAATGTTGGACGGTTGTTAAATGAAAGGGAAACGTGTTTCTCTGCTCAAGACTTTAATCATACTGTAGCTTAAACCTAAGAGTAAGTACATTATTTATTAATACATGCTAGTAGGGTGGAGGCACATACACTACATCATAACAATACATGCTAGTAGGGTGGAAGCACATACACTACATCATAACAATACATGCTAGTAGGGTGGAGGCACATACACTACATTATAACAATACATGCTAGTAGGGTGGAGGCACATACACTACATCATAACAATACTTGTTAGTGAGTGTTTAACTCGAAACTCCCAGTTGTTTGAGTAGAATAAAATGCGTATTTCTATCAAGTCTAGCTGCTTGAGCCGTTTCAAGCACTTAGATTTCGCCAATTGAGTCTGAGAGTCGTCTAGAATGATTTAAATCCTTTGATTATATTGTGAGACTGAGTTTCTGTTGCATATCACATCTATTTTGCTCCTTTTGTAAAGTCGCTATTGTTTTTATAAATAATTTTAAAGTTATTCTCAACAGTACATTTATTGAAACCTAAATTTTGATTAGTTCAATATTACTTATAATAATTTTGTATCGATTTACCGTAGACAACAATAGAAGTGAATAACAGCGTTCGTACCCGCGGGCAAAGCGGCGATGCGCTGCCAGACTGCGTGTGCGCGCAGGAAGTCAAGGAAGAGCGCGAAGACGCGCGCCTTGTCGCGCAGCTGCGCCTGCAGCTGCAGCGCGGCCGACGCACCCAGCGCCAGGCGCGGCCGAGGGGCGCGGGCAGCGCGAGGCGCTCGGGCCTGCCCCCAGCGCGGGTCACCGGCCGGCGCGTCGTCCAGCAGGCGGCGCAGCGCGGACAACGCGGCGCGGGCCAGCGCCCCGCTCCCGGCCGCACCGGCGCCGAACGTGTCGGCCAGCAGGCGCGCGGCGCCCGCGTCGCGCCGCAAGTGCAGCAGAAACGCCGTCTGTAGCCGGCCGCACGCGTCCGTCACACGACCGACCAACTGTCAACGTCAACTTCAGCTGTCAACCACATACGACATCAACATTTTTATATAAATTGTTGTGACCCTCCCACTTTGTACTAAATAATTCATATTTAGTATAAAGTTCAATTATACGAAATAATTCATATAGTCTATTTTTTTCTTGCTTTTGTTTCTTGACTTTTGACAATACAGTTACAAGCGCAACGCCTCTTTTTCTACATTTAATTATAAAATATTATTTAAACATACGTTTGTAATATTGAAATAAATATACAAAGTGTAATAAAGTGCCAAAAACTGTTTTAATTACTATACATTGCTTTGCAATATGAAATAGTCAATAATTAGGGCTTTCATGTAAGAAAAGTCCAGGTAGGTTTTCCCGTTACGATCCTTTGAACGAAGTCATCCCAAGGGCTCTTGTCTCTATAAATGTTCCCTCGGTTTTAGAGCCTTGAGGGATATTTAAGAGACGATGGCAAGATCCGTCGGTACAACTTTGGTCCCTTGGGAAGGTAGGTTGGGAGGTAAAGCCCTAGTGTGAAATGCTCCTTGCATAGACACTGGCGGCCTCTCAAGAGTACCTCTTTGAGAGCCGGGGCGGCATCAGAGGCAGCTGAATTAAGTAAATGGCGCAAATATTTATAGAGACTATCGGTCCGTGGGGTCCACGTGCAGTTTCTAAGTTTCTAAAAGAACTGCATCCGCGACTGGTCGTCGCTGCTGGTAATAAGAAGTCCGGTTCTTTTCTCGCTTAAAGGCTAAGTATAGTTAGCTTTAATGAGGCAACAAAGCCAACCTTCTTGGCATGATACAATTTAAATTTTTAGGTTTGGTTTTTCTTTATTTTAGTTTTTTGTATTTTGTGTGTAATGAATATTAATTGTAAATATTGCTTGTAAAAAAACTTATTCTCATATACAATATTATTTAACATAATAAATAAAAATTAAAAGAAATGGACTTTGTTCCATACGAAATAGGGCCCGGCGTGAACAAAGTTCAAATATGTCTTATTTTGAAGATTTAAACATTTGCTATTTATGTGAAAAAAAAAACATATATTTGCAGTACCTGGGATTTTGCTTTTATTTTATATTTTATGATTTGTAGGCTATGCAGTTAAATAACTCGTTTTTGGGAAAACTTACTTGAATAAATTGAAAAGGACACAAAAAAATGCAGATTTGTAGTTTACTTGAATAAAATAAAACTTAAACTTTTTAATTATTTAATTATTTTTTCACTTATCGACAAAATATTATGTACAAAAGCAGCATGAGGCTGTACATTTTCTGTTCTATTTCTCTTATAATCCAAGTACCACATTATTGTCATTGTGTGTGTCAACAACCTACTGTCCTTTTACCGACCTTGCAGTTACAATAGTAAGCTAAAGAAAAGCGGTTAGAGCTGTCAACTAAAATATAACAAAAGTATATTTTTTGTCCATTGTGTCTAGACTTTATTCTCACTCTTAAAAGCCATACAGTGGCCGAAGTTGACAGCTCTTGCAGTAGGACTTGCACTCCCTCCCTGCTCACTTCTATTGTGAAGCTTCCGTTCTCTCTTGTATGTTCATCATAGTACGAACGAGTCTGTTTGATTTGCTATGTGCTAACAGAAATCAAAACTAGGTCGCCGTATGTGAGCTGGGGAAAATCGTTAATATCGTTTTCATTTATGTTTATGAATAGGGACCGCCTCATATTTAAATTGCTACTATTCAACAAAATCAGCAAGAATGTTCTCCCTATTCATATTGTTGTGGAAAACTTGTAAGATTTCCTCAGCATCAGGCCTGTCTGTAATGAGAGGGTGAAACTTATTAAGCAATGCAGTAGCGACTTTAAAATCTTTAGTAATATTTTTCTAAGAAATATAAGATATATTTCGAACATGCACATATGTGCCATCAAAAATTGACACAGGGAGACTTTGTGCCCCTAAACTGTCAAAAAACCATTTGGTATTACAAGATTTCTCTCTGCTATCTCTTCTCTAGTTATATGACTGACGCCCTAATATAGAGGAACAAAATCCTCCGCTAAAAGTTCCCTTGCTGTTTTTATAAGGAACTGCAATGTGCATGTAGGGATTAAGGTCATAGAAGATATTCTCCTATTTGAATCCCCAGTTCACAGTTTTAACAAGTAAACAGCAAGGGCAACTGCTCCTTTTCCCATTTCATTTAATCTTGTTACTGGACTCTTGTAACACTCCGAATTCTTGTTTACAGATACCCAACCAAAAAATGTACTAATTGGTTTTCCATATCCTGTATACGTATTGTTACAATCTAATGAGTCAGTATCTTTTCTTATTAATTCTATAAAATCTTCAATATGATCAGCCATGAATACAGTATACTCAACAAAATCTGAGAAATATATTTTGTCAGCTCTCAGACTTATTGGACTAGGCATGCCAACAAAAAAATCGGTTCGTACAATATTCGAATCTTAAGAAAAACCGATATCGATTCTTTAGAGTTGGTAATCATTTACAGTTTTGTTTCGATTAGTACCAGAATAAATTAGAAACGGATAATTTAAAACACTAAATTAATGAGTTTCTTCGTATTTATTGTTATTACTTATTTCTAAAGACAAAGATATAAAAATTTAAGATTGTAAGTAGATAAAAATAATTTTATTTAGTCACTATCACTACGAGTACAACTAACTGCTTGAGCTGTCGTTGTTAAGATTAATTATTATTTGATTTTCAATAATGTAATCAAAATGAATGTCTCTTTCTAAGTCACCCTTAATATTTTCTTTGTTTTCTTTCACTATCTTCTTTTGTGACATGGGCTTCTTCGGCAAACTTTCCATCTTCTTTACCGTGAAAGATGACTTGGTGTTGTGTCGTGCTGCGTAGCCAGTAAAAGCAAAAGATATTTTCATCTCGTGTGTGTTTAGGTAGATTTAGATAGTTGCTTGCATCTAGCACATTTCATATAACTAGCCTCTGATTTGAGCCCAAATCAATTCAATAGCATTGTAATAGCAGTGGTATGGTGGGTCTGATAACTTTATACCCGTGTTCTTCTGCTGATTTATCAATAACGTACAAAGGTCTACGTGGTTTATTTGTCTTAATAATTATATAAGCTCTGTTTTCAATAATTTCATGTTCGCTTCCACTCCTTTGTGTTGCAGCCATGCCACTACATCTGCTTTCTTGTTCACTTGGGTTGACGCTTTGTCAGTTTGAATAGAATGGTACAAGGCTGTTAGCTTCTTTCCGGTAACCCTAAATTAGTCTGTATTTCTACTGCTCATTTATGATAGGTACTTGTACAATGGCAACCCAAAGTTATTAAATCATTCAACCATAGATTCGGTCGTTCATTCGAATGCATACTAAACAAGTGGAGGGGATTGAAGGGAGGGAAGTTAATACGCAAAAAGAGAACGTCATTCTGGTTCGAGGTTCAGACGAAGTAAGTCGTAAGCAATAAAGCGCAAAAATGGTTGATATTTAAATATTGAAAGACTAAAACTGTAAGTACGTGTGAACTTGTTTGCTATGATATTATGTATACCCTGTGATGTTGTATTATTTTGTGGAAATATAAGATGTGATTATGTGAAATATTTGTTCTTTCTTTTACGAATCCCTGTGTACGAGCTGATGACAACAGGGCGTTGTCCATTATTATGGTGTTATTCACAAAATATTTTGTAAAAGGGTTATAAACCACTCTTTAAATTTTTCTGCAACCATTTCCTCACAGTATTCTTCTGTAATTTTTGATTGGAAAGCTAATAAACAATTTGCTACAAATCCTTCTTCGGCGGATCCCGCATGGAAAACTATCAGACGCCCACTTTTTCCCAAGGCACCTTTGAGCAAGATGCGGCAGAGTTGTCTGTCCATATCCAAGGTTGGCGTTTAACCACGTTTCATCAACGAATATGACGTCCCAATTGGTTATATTTTCATTTTTTTAAATATTATTTCTTTTATGTCATGCATGTCTATAATTATTTTGCGTTTATCAATTGTTTTGTATCGGAAGCCCATCTGGTTCTCTATACTACCACTGTAAAAGCCGGCATCTACTAAACTTTCTTGCAAATTCTCCACAGTAGGATATTCGCTCCTTGTGAAATATCCGTAGACATGGTTTCTAACAGCATCTGCGTCGAATCGATCTATACCTATTACTGGTTTATTCCTTTTTTTCGGCATGTGAAGAAAATTTTTCTCACTGCCTCAAAGTTCGTAGTTTTAGTGCCTATCTTAGCAATGGTGCGTTTACAAACTCCGAGTACTTCACGGTGTAAACTTCATTTGTGTCACTGTGTAAAAGGGGTTCATCGATTTGTGACTGAAGTTCGAAATATTCGTGTGATTTCACCACCAATGCACGAGCCTGACCGTTTAAAGTGTTACTACTACAACTAACGTCCTCTTTTCGGTATCATGATCATTTGCTTAGTCAGAGTTCAGTATATCACTTGCCAACGTCAACGAATATAGAAGAATCAGGCCAAAAAGTTATAGTCCGAGTCACAAAATAACAAGACAAAGCCGCCTCCCGTAACGTTTGATCATGTAGACGTGACCAGATTGTTGAAAAACATTACCACGTTGAAAGCCGAAGTCACCGACATTCGTTTCAAATTTGAAGAATCGGAACGAGCCGCAACAGAAATGAGGAAAGAAGTCACTATGTTGCACGACATAATTGCAACATCTGCAAATTAACCACCGTTGCAGAATGTAAATTCGTTACGCGGTAACCGTAATAGTACCTACACTTCACTGATGATTACGACTCCGTCACGCGATACCGTCTGTCAGCGGGTCGATAACCGTGAAACTAGGGCGACCTTGGTCATCGTTGCATTACCACCTCAGGTAGTGACTAAACTCATCAGTGCTCCTCCGCCGAAGCCAACCTCACAACAAGGGAACACGTTTGCGGATGTTGCCTGAAAATCTTCACGTCCGGCACTCTCTTGTGGTTGAAAACGAATAAATGTGGATATAAAATCAATGCCTATGGTGACCCGAAACAAGACTGATGCGTTTACTCTTTTTTAGAAAAGATGTTGGTCGAGACTCGTCTGTAACCAGCATGGGACCGCCAAAATAAACCCAATTACAACTCTGCGTGTTATGGAGCCCACCATACAGCTCTACATCTCCAGTTTCGATAGTAAAGTACGTCGGCAGAAGACGTGTCCTGAGTTATGTTGAAGAACGAAGCCGATCCGAGCCGTCTGGGGTCTAATAGGTCAACGATCTTCAAATCCTATGTACTCCAGGTTCCTACAATATACAGCGACGCACTTAAAAAGAAAGTTCCCTAATAGTGTTATGTTTATTTTTTATACATATTATAGGTTCAATAAAAAAAATAGTTATAAGTATTTTATTATATTTTTTCATAATTCTTTTAATAGATCAATAGATGAAGTCCATAGACATAATAATACATAAGCTTAGGCGCCTTATGAACTTGAGTCGTCGTCGACTATTATAGTGTTATTGTCATCGACTAGCCGTTGGATTGAGCTGTCGTCAAAATCTCCCAAAAACTTCGCAATATGACATATCAGCATATTGTGAAAATAAAATCTATAACTACGAAGATCCCGAATGAAATGAAGACATGGGTAAAAAGGACAACAATCCACGCCTAAAATCTAAATAAAAAAGACGTTATTATCTATTACCATAGACAAAATACAGAATATATTTAATAACGTTTTGTTTCTGCTATAGTAAAAGCATTAGCTTTCGTTTTTCAGTCTTAAAAACGAAATAAAAAACATTTAATTATGCTTATAATTTATCGTTTATTACCTACACATTTTTGTATAACAGTTCCGAACGATGCCAAGCACCCAATTTCATACCTTCTTTAAAAAATCTTATAAAATATAATATATATTATACAGAAAACTGGTATTTGTTTGTAATATTTAAAAAATATATCAGAGTTAAATTTACAATCTTTATTTTGTTGCCATGTTATGTGGGTGGGGTGTTGTATTTGGAATTGATAGTGTGGAAATTATGGTGTTTATGTTTAAAATTCTATTTGTTATGTGGGTTGAGTACTTATTTAATTATGTAATAGGATACAAGAGTGCATTTATTTGCCAACAAACTGTCTACAGTTTGGCGAAGTTATAAACTTATGTAATTTTTTTTCTGTAAATGTCATTAAATAAATAAATAAAATATGTTAAATAATACACTAGAATCTAGATTAGGACTGAGATGTTTGACGTCTGTTTACAAATGGACGTAACAAAATAAAATAAAATAAAATAAAATACGATCGCCGGTAAAAATGATATAATGACTTGCTAATATCTTTGCTGGTACAATGGTAAGACCTTTCTAAAAGAAAATTGCCGCCGGGCGCCCTCTGGCGCCTTGTTTTATGCCGCTGATTATTAGTCGGTGTTGCCGCAACAACGTCCCAATGTCATAGTTAGTCCGGCTACCTTCAGTTTTTGAATATCAATTTTTTATCCCATCTCATCTACACAGAACGAGCTCACAGTATCTTGAAGTCTTGCAGTGGTATGCTTGGGTTTGGATTCAATTTTTTTATTTATAGCATCCCAAGTAGATGGCAGATCATAACGATATTGAACATGGTCATAGTGACTGTGAACATATTAAAGATCTTCCTCACCATTACATCAGATTTGATAAACCACAAATCCTCGAAAAATGACACCGATTCTTACCAAGGATGATATACGCGAGGCTATTGAAATTAAAAAACATCCTGATTTCAATAGAGAAGATGTATGGGTGCTGCCATTTGCTTGGCATCCTATAATTAACAAAATTAAATCAAAACCCAGGCATACTACTGCTCTGCATAAGCTCGTTCTGCGAAGATCAAACCAAAAATGAATATTCAACTGAATGAACTACTGAAGGTAGCCGGGCTTTGACATTGGGGCGTCAAACATCTCAGCCCCCACCCCCGTGACCATAGGTGCAGTAAAGCACCCGAAACGTCGGATAATTAGAAATAAGTTAATTAAACCCGATAAAATCCGTATAAATAATTTTATGGAACGTGTAGTATTGTGTTATTTTCAAAATATTTTATTTTGTTGATTTAGACAAAAAAGAATTGAAAACATTTAATAAAGCTACATGAACTTTATCTAAATATACAAAATAATTTAAGCCATCCTGAAACATACAAAATAAAAAAATATCCTGACAACGTTAAACAAAAGTCATATATACTGTGTAATAACACTTACCTCATGCGGGTCTATTTCATACATGGTCAGATTGCCGTCGTACATATCGGACGCACTCGGCGAACTCATTGGACTATCAGACAACGACCTGCAAGTCATAAATCATATCGTATAAGCAATCGATTAAAGTTAACGCCACGAATGAATACGTCAGTTCATTTATAAATATATAATAGATATACATAGAAAGCTATTACAGTATTTATAAATCGTCATAGTTGTACGCTCCAACCGTACATTTCTGCTGGCGTTAACATTTTACGTGAAGCAATCGCTATAGTTCGACATTTATAAAAACAGAGTTAGTTCACGTACTAGGCTGCACTAAAAGTATCGGGAATGGAATATTTCCACTGTTCCTGTCATATTAAAATCTTTTTAATTGAAAACTCCTTGGTTTTAAAAATCGAATACCATTTATTTATTTAAAAAAAGATCTCGGTCTTGTCACAAGGTTTTGTCAAACTTGTTTAGTCGTTGAGAAAATGGAATTGACTCGAGAAAATTCAAGAGCGATGATTTATTATGACTTTCGAAGTGGTTTAACACAATAACAGTATGTATGATTTCTGCATTTAGTGATAAAGCCCCATCCAAAACCACGATTTATCGCTGGTTTGCTGAATTTCAACGTGGACGTGTCAAGCTCAGTGATGATCCCCGTCAAGGTCGTCCAAAAACTGCAGTCACCCAAGAAAAAGTTGATGCTGTGCGTAAGCTGATTGAGGAAGATCGATATGTGACATACCGCGAAATTTAAGCAACTTTAGACATTGGCATGAGTCAAATACAAATAATCTTGCATGAACAATTAGGTGTAAAAAAAGTTGTTTTCCCGATGAATACCGCATTCGCTCTGTGAAGAGCAAAAAGCGGCTCGCGTTACTTGGTGCGTTAGAACTCTCGAAAGATTCCACGCAGGATCCTCAAATGCTATATACAACTGTTTATGATATATATACTAATACGCCAGTATATTCCAAATTTATGAAGAAAACATATTTTTGAATTTTAAAAAGATTTAGATCTTTTTTTTGAGAAATGACGTTGACGTTGTTATGTCAATTTTTATTATAAAAGGCACTGAAAATTTAGTTAAAATATATAGACCAAATTAGATCATACACTGTTGCGGATCGTTTTATTTACCAACAACCCTTCTAGTGTATCAGCAAGACAACAGGTCAACTACATAGGTCAACTAGTTAATCTAGTTCGAGGGTAGGCGGCGTGAGTGAACAAGTTAATTAAAGCCCTCTATAAATTTTATCTAAATAAAAATAGTTAAAGTAAATTATCAGCCATATATTTAGTTTAATTAGTTAAAGTGAAATGTAAATTACAAGTGAAAGTGTAATCCAAACAAAAATAATATAGTAATAACAGCTAAAAGAACAATAAACAATAAGTGATAAAGTGCCTTGAACATCAAATCGAGATAAGAATTATTAAAGGGTGTTTAACTCTAAAAGTGCTTAAAAGCTATGTAAATCCCTACGGACAACAGTTTATAGCGAATAAAATAATTATCCAGTGCGTAAAAACATAAAAAATCTTTTGAAAAGTGTGTGGAAAATATAAATCGTTACAAAATTCAAAAAACCGCTCAACTCATTCTTATAGGAAAAATATTGTACGACATCTATCGACGAATTGCTAAACTAGTACAGTTGATTGATATTGTAATACTAATATAGTACTTAAATTAGCCGAAAGAGGGCATTGAATAACATTACTATACAGAAAGATAATAAAGACTTGTAAAGACTGAAATGGAGAACCAGAATGTTACCTTTCGTTCTCAAAAGACCAAAAAATTAAATGAATCACTAAACATGTCATTTATATCGACCAACTCGGATTATCTGGCTAGAAGCTTACCAGATTTATCCACTGCACAGTTATATAACGAGGATTGTGAGTGCTACAAAGAGCAAATATTACAATTACAGGAGCAACTACAAAAAGCGCATGCTGAAATAGATAATTTGAACTCGGAAAACAGCAATCTTAAACAGCAAATTAATGAGCATGAAAGGAAAATTCTGCAGTTAAAACCAATCTGTAAGGGTTCGCCAAAAGTTCAAAAAAATCACTTATTCTCTAATAACGAAAAAAATACAAAAAAAATCTACAAGAAAACAATTTGAGCATGAGTATTGGAGATCTTAGACTAAAAACAGATGATGACATAACACCAACAGATGGCGACACCAGTAACATACGCATACAACAACGAAATAATATATCAGCGTCTGAAGTGGTTCCAGAAACTCAAAATGCATCAGGATGTGGCGTTGACATACAAGAAATGTCAATGTATAACTCCAGCCACAATCAACCACAGGATGGCACTAAAAACTTGGTAAATATTAATGTACAAACCAACCGAAGAATATTCATTATTGGAGAACAGCAATGCTTGGGTCTTTGTAAAAAACTAACAATTTCGAGGGATACAAATGAATACGAAAAATACAAAATATATTCCTTTATAAAACCGTTTGCTAAATGTAATGAGTCATTGAAACCATGTCGTAATTTGGACATATCAGAAAAAGATTGGGTAATATTATGTATTGGTGAAAATGATGCAGACCCAAACCAAATCCATTTTCACTTAAGGAATAGTTTAGAATTGTTGACCAAATGTAATGTAATAATACTTAGTGTTAATAGAAATAGATACCTAAATGAAAAAAAATTAAATACACATCTAAAATTTACATGTCAAACTTACCATAATTGCCATTTCTTGGATATATCTCATTTAAATGAACATTATTATAACTACCACTACTTACAGGGTCATATATGCAGGTTAATCAATCTAACCATAGATACCAAAGACTATAATACTAAATATATTCCTTCAGGTACAAATAAAGTAAAACCCTATTATCTTTCTATTATTAAACATAGCTTACCAAAAAGTTCCCCTTCGGGTATGTGCAGAGTAAAAGGGACCATCCCATATTATTTTCCTATCATTAAACGTAATTCAACTACTTCATCTAAAATATTTAACAATAAGAATTTTTTATGAGTAAGCCACGGGAATTAAAATTAAAAGCAGATAAAAAAAATAAAATAAGATTACTCCATCAAAACATAGCAGGTATTTTAAACAAAATTGACACCAACCATTGAACTTTCCAAAAATAACTATCCAATACAAATTTTATGCTTTAGTGAAACTTTTATAAAAAGAGGGGATGAGTCACATATTACTTTTAAGGGATACACCATGGGCAGTTACTATTCTAGGAAAACACAAAAGCGTGGTGGTACGTGCATTCTAACATATTGCGGAATTGATTGCAAGCCAATAGAAATATGTAAAGAATGCTCATGTGATAATATATTTGAATGTTGCGGTATAGAAATCCCCAGTTTAAATACAGTAGTAATATGTTTATACAGAACACCTACATCTAACATTAATTCATTTTTTAATAAATTGGAAATACTGTTACATAAATTAAGATTCAAAATTATAAATAAAAAACTCATATTAACAGGTGATTTAAACATTAATATACTGTTAAATAATAAAAGTACAATTACCTTAAAAAATATCCTCTCAAATTTTAATTTAACTTTACATATAAATGAGCCAACACGACAAAATAGCTGTATAGATCTCATAGCAAGTAATCACGAAGAGGCATATGGTACAGTACACCGGCTCTATCTATCTGATCACGATACCGCGCAAGTGTTAGAATTTCCAGGAAAGTGTGAAAAAATGTCACAATATTGGTACGTTAAGAAAAGAGATTTTAGTGATGAAAATATAGAAAAATTTCTATATTATATATCACAATTATCATGGCATGAAGTCTACGCGGAATCAGACGTAAATAAATCATTTAGTATTTTTCATCAAGAACTTACATTGTATTATGAATTATGTTTTCCCTACCATAAATCTAAAATAACTACAAACAGTCGATCTCCTGCATGGATCACTAAAGGCCTGAGAAAAGCCAGTGCCATTAAAAGACAGTTAAGGTTTTCATATTATAAATTTAAGAAACAAGATACATTGGAAAAATATAATATTTATGGAAAAATATTAAAGAAATGCATAATATGGTCAAAAAAAAATATTAACAGAAAACATCTTAAGCGGGCAAAAAATAAAGGAAAAGCCACTTGGAACATAATAAAAGATAAAAATAATAGTATCAACTTGATTAACAGTGTGAAATCAATACAAAACGACGGAAATATTATTCATAATCCTACCCAAATAGCAACGTTTTTTAATGACTTTTTTATTAATATTAGTAATGGAAATAATTTACATGCGCCAAACGAACAATATCAAAAAATATCAATAAATGTTAATGATAAATCAATATTCTTGATACCTACTTCAGAGCTTGAAATCATAAATATAATTAAATCATTAAATAATACCAAAGCTGTGGGGTATGACTCTATATCTACAGAAATAATTAAAGCAAGTGCTCGTGTCATTGCCCCCATTCTTAACCATATAATCACAAATTCCTTGATCCAAGGAATATTTCCAGATAAATTAAAACAATCTATTATTAAACCATTGTACAAGAAAGGTGATAGAAAAGAACCTAATAACTATCGTCCTATTACGCTTGTACCATATATCAAAAATTTTTGAAAGGGTTTTTTACAACAGGTTAATTAAATTCCTTAATAAACATAATATTATTAAAAAAAGAACAGAATGGTTTTCAACACAATAAATCAACTTCTTTAGCAGCATTCTCTCTTGTAAAAAATATAACTGGATACATTGATGAGAAAATTCCGGTGGTAGCCATATTCTTTGATATGAGTAAAGCTTTTGATTTTGTAGACCATGGGATTTTGCTCACCAAATGCGAAAAATATGGCATTAGAGGTGTAGCTTTAGACTGGATAAAAAGTTTTCTAATCAATCGTAAACAATATGTTGAAATCACTACTTTAAATGACAGACATGAATGCAGTGTGCACAGATCTCCATCCAGGGTCAATAAACATGGAGTTCCACAAGGGAGCGTACTAGGCCCCTTATTATTCTTACTGTACATTAATGACCTACCAGATTCAATAAACTGTCAAAGTGTTCTATTCGCAGACGACATATCTATAATAGTGCCATATAAGGATCAAGATACATCTCACGAAATTAAAATAAGTAAAGAGGTACAATCTGTATTAAGATGGCTAAAAGCAAACAAATTAAATGTAAATCTATCAAAAATAAAATTTATAAAATTTGGCACGAATAAAAGTAAACGCACTGATAATAACATTAACATAAAAATAGAAAATGATAGTATAGAAGAAGCTGACAGCATAAAATTTCTGGGTATAACTTTGGACAGATTTTGTAATTGGAAACAACATGTAAATGATGCTTGTCTCAAACTAAATAGATTTTCCTATGCCCTTAGAAAGCTTCGGACCGTATCAGATGAAAAGACTGCAGGTATAGCGTATAAAGGCTATGTAGAATCAATCCTTAGATATGGGTTAATAATATGGGGGAATTCTACTGATGTTGGTCAAGCATTCATTGCACAAAAGAAATGTTTAAGAGCTATTTGTGGAGCAAGTCCACTTGACTCCTGTAAACCTTTATTTAAAAAACTTAATTTACTGACATTAACCTGCATGTATGTTCTTGAGGTATCAGTCTTTGTAAGGAAGTATAAGGATTTTTTTTAAATTCAAGGGGGATCATTTTAGTAAATACAGACCAAGAGATCCAACTAAAATAATGATTCCATTTTGTAGAACAGCCTTAAATAAACTGAATGTTTATCATATGTGCATATCAGTTTTTAATAAACTGCCTAGGAGTCTACGGGAACTTCCAATAAAATATTTTAAAAGTAAGTTAAGAAAATGGCTAGTGGATAAGTGTTTTTATACGATACAAGAGTTCATGCAACATAAAACTAATGTATATGATTATTTGTAATTTTAAATAAAATGTAATATAATAAAAAATATAATATAATAATAATAATATATAATAATAATAACATTTTCTATATAATTTATGATAAATAATAACATAACTTGACATTTTTGTAAGTAACATAATAGTATTTTAATTGTTTTATGTAATTATAAATATTTGCATGCCTATTAAAGGCAGAATATAGCTTGAACTATGCACCACTGTTAAATCTGGTACCACCTGTATTCTGTGCAAATAAATGTTTCTTTCTTTCTTTCTTTCTTTCAGAAGATTGGTCCAGTCGAGCCGAATATCAGACCCAGATTAGTCAGAAGTTTTTGTTAATAAGCGGTACCAGGTTTGGACCGCACGCCATAGTACTCGCAGTGGATCGCTGCTGCAAGAGCACCACACACGCTGCAAAAGCGGTAACAGCTTTGTCCAGCAAGGTGGACAAACTCAGCTGCATTGGGAGTGTTAGTTCAACGTGACGTCACAAAGGACGCCATCAGTAGTACATCGCCAGTTCAATCTTCGAGTTCGCCAATAGCAGCCGGGTGTCGAAGTTCAAGGTGAAGCCGAAGGGGAACGCCGCAAGTACAATATCAGCTCAACCTGTATTTGTGTTAGTGAAGTGCAAACGTGAGTACAATTTAGTTATTTTCATAGGAGCTGTGACAATTTCTTACTTATTTGAATATTGATTTCAAGGAAGATTTTAACTTGTGCATGTTAGATTAAGGACTCAGACTAGTTTTATAAAAACAGGGAACCTATGCTCGATTTCTGTAAGAGTGTATTTTTGTTTATAAATACTTATAAATTTTCACTGGTTTTAAGACTTGAAAAATTCGCAAGCTTTGTTTAGTAAAGAAACTTGTTTAAGTTTTACGTTTCAATTTAGGTTTTTCTGTTACAAAGTTGATATTGTGTTACATTTAGATTGATAAATTTAACTTTACACAAATAATTGAATTATACTATTTTTAATATTAGTTAATAATTCTATACGATTGTTGTTTACGATGGAAGGACAAATTAATATATTAAAAAACCTTCAACAAGTAATACAAAAGGGCTTTACTAATTTTAATAAGTGTCCAAAGGATAGAATTACTGTTGAATATATACAAACAAGGCTTGAATTATTAGAAAATGATTAGTCTTCGTTCAAAAATACTAAATCTCAACTTTATGGTCAGTTTAAGTTAGAAGATACAGGTCAAAATATTGTCGATATGTATGACGCAACAGAAGAAACTTACATACTATGTAAATTTTTAATGAAATCAACTTTAAACAAGATAAGTATTAGAGAACCGTTACCACAAAATAGTGGATGTAGTAATAGTTCTTCTAAGCAATCTAGTTCATTTGTAAAGTTGCCCAAGATAACAATTCTTACTTTTTCTGGCAAGTACAGTGAATGGACAACTTTTCACAACCTTTTTGTTTCACTATTACACAACAATGCATCCTTAGATAATGTGCAAAAAATGCACTATCTTAAAAGTCACCTAACCGGTGAAGTTGAGCAGTTAATTAGGCATACACCAATCACAGATGCCAATTATAACGAATGTTGGTCTCAACTAGAAGATCGCTATGCAAATAAAAAGTACCTAACCAGTTGTATTTTAAAACGATTGTTACATGTGGAATCGGCTAACTCATTAAAGGAGCTGCTAGATACCACATGTGACTGTTTAAATGCACTAAAAAATTTGAAAATCGATGTGAGCACATGGGACGTTATTGTCATCCATATAGTGACGTTCAAGTTAGATAATGAAACGCGAAAGCAGTGGGAGTTAAGCAGTTCTAATGACTCCAGCAACGAGTTGCCCACCTTTAATCAGTTTAGGACATTTATTGAAAGTCGTTTCCGCGCATTAGAATCTATAGAACCGAGGAAGATTGTGGCTCACCAGATCAATAATAGTTCTCATGTTCACAGTTCAAAGGTATTGCTGGCCACAAAGTCGCCGAATATCCGTTGCGAATTCTGCTCGGAACTTCATAAGCTCTGTTTCTGTAAGTAATTTGCAAAAGAGTCCATAGAAAACAGACGAGAGTTTGTAGCAAAAAATAAATTATGTTTTAATTGTTTAGGTGGCAATCATACAGTTTACAACTGTAAAAAGAAGACTGTCTGTAGAATTTGCATTTTGCAACCTTATGCAGAAAATAAGGGTCGAGATTCCAGAGCAAAGTCTGCTATCGATAACACTAGTTCCCCAACAAGTGATAATCAAATAATTGCATGCTTATCTTCGGGAGAAGTTTTAAAACTCAGACAGGTTTTATTAGCCACTGTATTGATAAAAGCCGAGTCCAAGACGGGTGAATTTCAAACAGTTCGAGCCTTACTTGATCAAGGATCACAGGCATGTTTTATAACAGAGTCCACTGTCCAATTTCTCAGGCTTAAGAAAATTCCCAGTCCGAGGTCATGTTTCAGGTTTAAGATACAAGTCAACCATTGCTAATTACATGGTAAATCTGATTATAAAGTCCATGGTTGATCTTGATTTTCAACTTCAAATTAATGCTTACGTTTTGAGTAAGATTACATCGTACTTCCCTGAGAGAACTGTGAATACCAGTTCAATGGAATGGATTGAGCTCAACGGTCTGTGTCTAGCAGATCCTTCTTTCAAAACACCCAATAAAACTGACGTTCTTTTGGGCGATGTTTACTGCTGCATTGTTAAGGAAGGTGTAGTAAAGAGTCCGTCCGGTTCTTTAATAGCGCAGAACACCACTTTAGGGTGGATCCTTTCCGGTGTAGTCAGTTCAAGTAATGAAAGTGTAAAACACCACAGTAGAAATATAAGTGTACACTGTACACAGTTCAGTGAAGACAATATTCTAAAGAAATTCTGGGAGATAGAAGAACAAGTTAGTACAAAAAAAAAATACTTAATCCAGAAGAGCAAAAATGTGAAGAATTTTATATTAAAACTACTAAGAGGGATGATACAGGCAGATACATAGTGCGTTTACCATTTCGAGACGAAGATCCTGCATGCAAAGGCGGAAGTTCACGTGACATAGCTGAAACAAGATTCAAATCATTAGAAAGAAGATTAAATAAGGACACAGATTTAAAACAAAATCATATAGAAGTAATTAATGAATACTTGGAGTTAGGACACATGAGACCTGTAAAAGAAGAGGATGATAAGAAAGATGAAGCAGTTTACTTATCACTTACCACACCACGCGGTGATAAGAAGCGACAAGACCACCACGAAGGTTCGTGTAGTTTTCAACGCCTCTGAGAAAAACAAAAAGGGAGTTTCTCTCAATGATACTTTAATGGTTGGACCAACGCTGCAAGCAGACTTGAGACACACAGTTCTTAGATGGAGAGTACACGCTATTAGTATTGTGGCGGACATAATTAAAATGTACCGCCAAGTCAGAATAGCAGATGAGGATGCTATATTCCCCCGAAAAACCACTTAGGGATTATGAATTGGTAACCTTAACTTTTTTTTTGGTTTAATTGGTAACAGTAACCTTTGGAACAGCTTCTGCACCATATCAGGCAGTTAGATCACTCCATCAGGTTGCATATGATGAAGGAGATAAGTACCCACTTGCGGCTGATAGAGTTTTAAATTCTTTTTTATATGGATGATTTGATGATGGGAAGTAATAGTGTCGAAGAGGGAGTGGAAATGTATAAACAAATGATAGATTTATTAGGAAAAGGAGGATTTGCCTTGCAGAAATGGAATAGTAACAATCAGCAACTATTAGATAGAATAAGTTCAAGATATACAAGTGAAGTAGTACAGAAAACAGGTCAAATAAACATAA
The DNA here is from genome assembly GCA_907164705.1 of Parnassius apollo. Taxonomy (NCBI): domain Eukaryota; kingdom Metazoa; phylum Arthropoda; class Insecta; order Lepidoptera; family Papilionidae; genus Parnassius; species Parnassius apollo. The sequence continues at coordinate 1,100,668 of CAJQZP010000008.1, forward strand.
AAAAATTAGAAGACACTGCATGGTAGTCCTCAGTTAATGGCAAATTATTTCAGGTCAGCCTATTGGATAATAGGTGCTAGATCTCTAGTTCAACAATATGTTCGCAAATGTGTAACTTGTGCAAAACAGAGAGCTACTATCAAAAATCAACTGATGGGTGATCTTCCATCGGTTCGATGTACACCAGCAAGACCATTTTTATATAGTGGAGTGGATTATGCTGGACCTGTAAGTATAAGAGCGACCAAAGGACGTGGGTATCGTTCTTATAAGGGCTACATATGCCTTTTCGTTTGCATGTCCACTCGCGCTGTTCACTTAGAGGTCGTAAGTGACATGAGTACACAAGCATTTTAGCTGCTTTTCGACGATTTGTGTCGCGAAGAGGTCACTGCGCTAAATTGTGGAGCGACAACGCCTCCAATTTTGTAGGTGCCTCCAAAGAATTGCAACAGTTGGCATCTATTCAGCCAGCCATAGCAGAATATCTGGAAGCAAACAACACCCAGTGGCATTTTATTCCGCCGCATGCTCCTAATTTCGGTGGTCTTTGGGAAGCGGGTATAAAATCCACCAACTTTCACATTAAAAGAGTTATCGGTGACTCTGCCTTCACGTACGAAGAAATGACCACATTCCTCAATCAAGTGGAAGCTTGTCTAAATTCGAGGTCAATAAGCGTCATCAACTTTACTGATCCTGGTGAGCCCCTGCCTTTAATTCCTGGACATTTCTTAATAGGAGAACCGATAGTTAATGTACCAGATAAGGACTACAAAGGTTCAAGCGTAGGCTATTTAACTAGGTGGCAATTTGTGCAAAGGATGCTACAGTCTTTTTGGAAACGATGGTCCCAGGAGTATTTGTCAAAGCTCATGAATAGGTACAAACGGGCGTCACAAGTTCCGGAACCTAACATTGGGGACATTGTTTTGATTAAAGAAAATGATTTGCCGCCAAGTCGTTGGTTATTGGGTCGAGTTATAGAGAAACACCCCGGTGATGATAACGTTACCCGTGTGGTCAAATTGCGCATGAAAACATCAGTTATTAAAAGGCCAACATCAAAATTATGTATTTTACCTATAGCAGATCCATGAATTGTTTACTTTTTATGTCAAATTTATGTAAAATATTGTTATATTAAATGTTTACCTACTTTTTCATTTACGATAACATGTATTAGATAAGTTTAGAATTACTACCTCTTAGTTTATGAAGTTAATTTGTTATTAAGTACTCAGTGCAAAGGGCATTGCCCATTTTCGGCCATGGAACGCCCAACTATGTGCATTTGTTAAAAAATATATCTTTATTTATGGTTATTAATCGCGGCATTCATTTATCCTAAAAAAGATGGGAATATTTTTGCACAAATTAAAAGTACCGAAAAGATAAGAATAAAATTAGGTAAATCATTAATTCATTAGTTTGTGAATAAAATAAAAAGTGTTGCCAATCACAAATCTCATTAAAAATCGATTCCCCTTTTTGATCTATTACTTATGGTGTCATTATTACAATGCTAATATAATTTTTCGATAATTATTATGATGTTACGATATATATTTAAAAGGACCGTTGACAATGGATATTTATCCAAAGCAGCCGATACGCAACCGTTATCAACCAGTTGTTTATCCGACTACAGACGAAAAAGGATGGTTATGTTTTTACTGTATGTGCGGGTTAGGCTATGTTGAATCGTTTTTTGTTATGGTGCTTAAAAACGTAGGATGCATTTTATTATAGAGGGCGCTACTACCAAAGTAAAATACTTGACCAACTTTGAGAATTCTTTCACCACTAGATTGTTATGTATAATTTTAGATATCTAATATAGGATGAATTTTATTATAGAGGGCGCTACTTTCAATGAATACGTTTTTGGGCTAATCTCAAAAATTACTAGACCTATTTTGAAAATTCTTTCACCATTACATTGCTAATGAGGGCATTAGTTGTGTGATAAAATTATATTATTACAATAATTAATTGTGAGATTAATATTTTCTAAATAAATAAAACTAAATACCTACCTAAGATGTTCAAATCCAATTATTATTTTTACAATTTAATAATCGTATTTGCACACTTTACTTACTCAGATTGATTATTATAGATAAAGATGTAATAAATCTAAAGTAAAAGAGCTCCGCTTAAACGAAAAAACTATTTATTAAAATAAAACTAAAAGTTGAAAAAAAAAACTGGTTCAGTGCGAGTCGGACTCGCAGACCAAAGAGTATAATAAGTATATACAGGAAAAGAGAGCCCTGTGACGACATTTTATTGCAGACAAAATTGAACTACTAGCGCCTCCTACAAATTGAATCCGAACTAATTCGCTATATATAGCTCTACATATTATACCTCTTCTATAGTAGTAAAATGTATAATATTGTTCGTATAAATACTGGAACAGTTTTACTGCCTACTTTTTTGTAATACTGTTTTTGATATTATTAAAAGTAGGTAAAACAGTTTCAGTAAGTACACTGGTATTTATGGGGTATTTGCAATGAAACAAGAAAGATAACGATGAGCACACGCAAAAAGTAGCCACCATTTTGACTTTCATTTTCGTTTGAATATTTGACGTTTTGAAGTTTAGGGTGGCCAGTATCATAATTATCATAATCGATTGATTTCATGATGTTTAAGTTTTTATTTTATGTGAAAATAATATTATTTTCACATAAAATAAAAACTTAAATTTATCGTGCATTTAATTTTATTTTTAAGCTAATTTTAGTTTCTTTTTAAAAGTAGCGACATCTGTGAAGACCTTAGACCAATAATAAACATAATGTTTTCGGAAACGAATTATGGATGGCGCTACCTTCAATTGAATTCTTGTGGTCCAAGGCAACTGTCCTACCCCTGTCGCAGACCCATGAAGAGTTCTGTAGTAACAAGCACATATTTTAAATCAAGTCAAAAATACCACTATCATTATCGCCAGCAACAAATTATTTTGTTTTTCATCGTTTTTGTGTTAATAACAAAGTTGTTTTTGCGGTTCTTTAAAATGTGCTACTTGTATCTAAAAAAAAAGGACTATTATACATTGTAGGGGTTTCTGTGCTTTATTCATTACCAAAGAGAAAAAACTTATTGCACAAAATGGGGTTTTATCCATTTCAAGTCATCAAAAGCGGTAGTCAACCGTTAAAAACAAAAACAACCGTTGTTATAGGCTCGGTTGAAATCGATGACAACCTTCACATTTATAGTTATGATAATTAAACAAGCGAATTACTACCTGATTTGCCAAGAATTCTTTAGAGTATAACAAAACGCTACTGCACAATTTAACTGTTATTCTTATCTATTCTTAACATAACATTTAAAATGAAATTATGTTATGATAATTCAAGAAGTTAATTTCTAGCTGATTTACCATGAATTCTCTAAAGCATAACAAAACAATACAGCACAAGTTAACTGTTCTTAACTGTTTTTTTTGAAGGCCATTCCGTCACTAAATGTCCTTGGTGGGCGGTATGTTTATATACTTATACGCCAGTATATTCCAAATTTATGAAGAAAACATATTTTTGAATTTTAAAAAAGATTTAGTTCTTTTTTTGAGAAATGAAGTTGACGTTGTTATATCAATTTTTATTATAAAAGGCACTGAAAATATAGTTAAAATATATAGACCAAATTAGATCATACACTGTTGCGGATCGTTTTATTTACCAACAACCCTTCTAGTGTATCAGCACGACAACAGGTCAACTACATTGGTCAACTAGTTAAGCTAGTTAACAACAACATTGTATCAGATGACGAATCCTGGATATAGGCGTACGAACCCGAAACAAAAAACCAGTCACGAGTTTCGGTGTTCGAAAATGAGTTAAAGCCAACAAAAATTGTTCGTTCACGGAGTATTGGAAAAAAAATGGTGGCCACGTTTATCTCCAAAACCGGCCATGTTACGACTATTCCTCTTGAGGGAAAACAGAAACAAAGAACGGTTAATGCAGAATGGTATGCTAGCATTTGTTTGCCACAGGTCGTTTCTGAACTCCGTAAAGAGAACTGCAACCGCCGCATCATCCTCCATCACGACAATGCGAGTTCTCACAACGCACACAGAACAAAAGAGTTTTTAGAGCAAGAAAACATAGAATTATTAGACCATCCGCCGTACAGCCCCGACCTAAGCCCTAATGATTTCTATACTTTCCATAAAGTAAAGAATAAATTGCGTGGACAGAGATTTTCATCACCTGAAGAAGCTGTGTACGCCTAAAAAACGGCCATTTTGGTGACCCCAACTTCCGAATGGAATGGTTGCTTCAATTATTGGTTCCATCGTATGGAAAAATGTGTCAAATTTCGCGGAGAATACTTCGAAAAGCAATAAATACATTTTTAAATAGTAATGTTGTGTCACTTCCTTTATTCCCGAAATTTTTAGTGCCGCCCTCGTAATCATAGTAACCGCGACAGACGCGAACTCATTAACATAACATTTACATTTAACACTATTTAACATATTTTAATCTAAAATTTTTTACTTATTTATTAAACCGTTTTTACATAAAATTTAAATTATTATTAAACATATGTCCATTACCCGAACAATAGTATAATTATATTTCAATGATGTCCAACGATATCGTCGTATGCATAAAAATAATTTTTGAAATACTAAGTTTAGTATAAATTTGAACATTAACGTTAACATATTATTTGTTTTTGTTTAACAATAATTAAAAAAGCTGAAGGTACACCGGGTTTAACAATGACATCGGGACGTCAGTCATCTTCTCAGTCCCCCGTGACCATGGGTGCTGGAAAGCGCCCGAAACGTCGGGAATTAAAAATAAAAGTAAAATAAACGCGATAAAATCCGTAAAAGTAGTTTTAATCAATTTGCTTATATGTATTAAAATTGTGAATCAGTGAACTTTATGTATTTTAAATAAAAGCTTATATTTGTGGAACGTTAATTTTACAAGTGCAACGGGGTAGTTAATTAATAGTATGTTATTTGGTAGTCTGAGTAATTCTGGAACAGTATTCTTAGATTATGCAATTATTTCAGTCTGTAGAAACGCCCATTAAGTTAATTGTGACAATAACGCCTTCTTACATCTCTGATGTAAAGTGTTATAAGTAAAATTTACTTTTTTTAAATAAATTTATCCTTATTTGAAATGGATCGTCGTCGACAAACATAGCCTATCGGTTAGGGCGGCGATATATGCGTTGGGCAACTTCCTCAAGTTTCTAGTTCAAGCCCCGAATACAAATAATTAGAATCTTTAATTTGTTTTTGTCTTTTATTTATGGTTTGTATAATTTTGTGATGGACTTTATTATGCTCTTATGTACAAAATAAAAGAACTAATAGTAAATTTTATGTTTCTTTGTTTTAATTTTCTTTTCAGTTAATAATGTGTAGATTTAGCTAAATATTAAGGGCTTACTTAGTTTAGTGTTAAGATTATTGTAGATTATGTTTAAAAATTATCTAGTTCTTTGCTTTGAGGTGGCTTTATTGTAGCCTTTTGTGTTGCTTACAAATATCTTACACATTTACACATTTGTTTCTTGTCTTACCCGGACCCCGATCCCCATGGCTTGAGTATGCCATGACGGTATGTAGAGTTTTATCGCAGTGTGTGGATATAACTACTATGGTGGTAAGACGCGGTGTGTAGTGGTCGGTCGCGGTGTGTGGTGGTAGGTCGCGGTGTGTGGCGGTAGATCGCGGTATGTGGTGGAAGTTCGCGGTGTGTGGTGGTAGGTCGCGGTGTGGTAGTAGGTCGCGGTGTGGTGGTAGGTCGCGGTGTGTTGTGGTCCTACGTGGTGTGTGGTGGTAGGTCGCGATGCGGTGGTGCGTGTGCACTGACCCGGGACGCCCCTGAGCAGCGAGCGCCAGCACGCCGTGCCTGCGGCTGAACACTAGCGGCACGCCGTCGCACAGCGCCGCGCCCAGTATGCGGTCACCCTCGGACGACACCGAGATGCACTCTGCCTTTTCGCTGCTGCCCACGCCTAAGGGACCGAAAAGGGCATTCATTTCAACGGTTCGGAAGCTTCTTTACTGCATTCATACGTTCGAACACTATAGTCAACCAAATCTAAGAAATACATTTTGACAGCTGTTAGACTTGCCACATTGAAACATGCCAACCAAAAATTGGGAATGTACAATGTTCGATTCATAAAAAAATCGATATCGATTATTTAGAGTTGGTAATCATTTACAGTTTGGTTTGAATAATACCAGAATAAATTAGAAACGGGTAATTTAAAATACAAGATTTATCGGTTTCTTTGTAGTTTTTGTTACTGCTTATTTCTAGAGGCAAAGTTATAAAAATTTAAGATGCAAACTAAGTTAAAAATAAATGAATCAATCACTTTTAGTACAATTAGCTGAGCTGTCTTTGTTTAGATTAGTTATTATTTGATTTTCAATAATGCACTCAAAATTAATGTCTCTTTCAAAGTCATCCACTATCAACTTTTTTGTTTTTAAGCTATTGCGTAGCTTTTATCACGGGCTTTGAGCGCGGCGACCGAATCAAGAAATTCCGTAACGAAAAAAAACTAAGACCCAAAAACCTAACATCGTCTAACGTCGCGTCGTTTAAGTTCGACAGACTTCGGCAAGGTGTTTGTGTGCGTGCTACTAGACGTAGTATGCGTGTAGACTAGTTGCATGTATTGTAAGATAATAAAAATATTTTAGACAATAATATAGCAATATATTATATATTAATAAGCATATTCTTTGGATTTATATGAGTCGTCGTCATGCTAGCAACTTTCGTGAATTTAAAGTTTTTAATAAACACAAACTTTAAAGAAAATTATCGTTTGTCGGAAGAACTCGTTAATTACCATAAACCTATAGTTTCAATGATAAAAACTCCAGAATAACCTACATGTATTGTAAGATAATAAAAATATTTGAAACAATATTAACTTCTCATTTATGAAATAAAAGAAAAAAAAACTGTTTTCTTATCGGTCACCACGCTCAAAAAGTGTAACTTGATTTATATCAAAGAAAAAAACAAAGAAAAAAATACTGCATTAATAAAATAAATAAACAATTATAATTGCATAAGTTGATAATATAAACAAAATACTATGCAATAGAATTACCGCGGCAGTCCCTAAGTGCCACACGTATTTTTTTCTACCACTTTTGCCCAATCATCCTATGTAACATGGGCACATGCTTCAAAGAATATAGAAGAAACAGTCCAAACAGTTAAAGCCGAGTCACAAAATAAGAAGTCTAACACAAAACTATGCACAGTAAACTCTCGAAACAGAAACAGAAGACTTTTTTATTAAATATAGATTGTGAATAATACTTATTGAAAGTCACTTTTTTCATTTACCACTGGTTCGCAAAAAAACCTCTTTCCTGGGAAGAACCAGCAAGATACCCAACGGGACTAGTTTTAAAAAAAAAGAGCTTATAATCATGCGTGTTACAATTAACAAAAAAACACAAATTAGAAACAGCTTGGTAGTGATCACCCTTCCCAGGGGTTATCATCATCCATAAAATCCTTAATATTAAAATAACCCTTTTTATACAAACTTAGTTTGATAAAGTTTTTGAACTTTGTGTACTTACGTCAAATTTTGTATATTTTTTGGGATTTTGTTCTAAAAGTGTATATACATCGCCCCAAGAATGAATTACTGACTCTATGATCTCGCATAGCTGCTACAGTGGTGCTAGAGAGGGATACGCACCGGGCACGAGTGCGAGCGTGTGCGCACAGTAGAGCAGCACACGAGCAGGCAGCGGCAGGCAGCGGGGCGGCACGTCGCGCAGCGCCTGCAGCACTTGCAGCGGCTGCAACGGCTGCACCGACACCACTCGCGGGCTCGCCGCCTGCGACACGTCCACGTGTGCTGCAAGCACCATAACCATCTTGTTATTAGAAAAGAAAGACAGCAGTAAAAAATATATTAAAATAAAATTTAAACCACATACAGAAAGTTAAGGTAGTTGCGGTTACCTCACTTGATGGTAATACACTGATAGTTAGTTTATTATATTACAAGTAAGTTCTATTTATGCAGCGTAAGTGGACGCGTGTAAACAAAAATTGACAGTAGTCAGGGTACAACACAACAGTACTTGTACATTACCAACATTCAAAACCACGAATGTGATAAAGAATATAAGTATATATTTCAATAATAAATTGCAGCCACTTTAACGGCACAATTGTCATGTTGATTTTGCTCAATGACTGATTGACTGAGAATCCTACATAGCGATATCATATCCTCCGTAGCGGACACTTGCCCACTGTTTTTACCTAATGTATAAATAAAATTTATAAATGATTTTGCAAACATATGCATAGCAATTGCCAGCTAACAAGCGCCTTGTTATGTTTGACAACTAATAAAATATAACACTCGAAATAAATCAATACACTAACAATACACTTACCAATTGCATATCTTTTCTCAGGCGATCTGGCGACATTGACCGATGCAATAAGCAGCAGGATACTGTTTGGACCACTTGCATGGACATCTAAGGCCATTATCTCAAGGCTGTTTGGATCACCTGTGAAATATAATTTTATAACATTTTAGATATTTTTTACATAACATTAAAAAAGATAAAAGCTATTATAGTCAACCAAATCTAAGAAATACATTTTGACAGCTGTCAGACTTATTGCACCAAGCATGCCAACTAAAAATGGGAACGTACAATACTCGATTCTTAAAAAAATCTATATCGATTATTTAGAGTTGGTAATCATTTACAGTTTGGTTTGAATAATACCAGAATAAATTAAAAACGGATAAAACACAAGATTTATCAGTTTTTTTCGTATTTGTTGTTACTGCTTATTTCTAGAAGCACAGTTATAAAAATTTAAGATTGAAACTAGATTAAAAATAAATTCATTCAATCACTTTCAGTAAAACTAGTAGAGATGTCGTTGTTTATATTAAGTATTATTTGATTTTCAATAATGTAGTCAAAATTAATGTCTCTTTCAAAGTCATCCATAATCATTTTTTTTTGTTTTTTCTACCACTTGCTTGCTCAATCATCCTTTGTAACAAGGGTACATGCTTCGACGAATATATTTTTTATAGCATTGGGTGACAAACGAGCACACAGTCCACCTGATGGTAAGAGGATGCTATGGCCCATAGACATACATATTTATCCTTAATTAGGAATCAAAATGCAAATGCGTTGTCATCTCAGAGGATTAAGATGGAATGCCTCGATTCCAGTAAAAAGGGTCTCCGGTACTCTACACTCACCATACGAAACACAGCAGCATTACTCTGCTATTTACGCTGGTATTCTGTGAGAGCGTGGTCCTGCCCCGATTGAGCCAACCCAGTCGTGCTACAACTATAATATAGATGTAGCGTGGCTCTACCACGTACAAAAAGTTAATACATAAGAAACAGTCCAAAAAATTAAAGCCGAGTCACAAAATAAGAACACAAACACAAAATCACAAAATTACGCACAGTAAGCTCCCGAAACAGAAACAGAAACTTTTTATTCAATATAGATTATGAATAATACTTGTTGAAAGGCACTTTTTTTCATTTACCACTGGTTCGCAATAAAATACTCTATCCTGGGAAGAACCAGCAAGATACCCAACGGGACTAGTTTAAAAAAAATAAGGGCTTACAATCATGCGTGTTAAAATTAAAAACACAAAACAAATTAGAAATAGCTTGCTATAGCTATCACCCTTCCTAGGGGTCAGTATCATCCATAAATTCCTTAATATTTAATAAAGTTTTTAAACCTTGTGTACTTACGTCAAATTTTGTATATTTTCTGGAATTTTGTTGTAAAAGCGTATACATCGCCTTAAGAATGAATTACTGACTCTGTGGAGTCGAGTAACTGGTACCGAAATGGCGGGATATTGAAATTATGTAGTGGTTATTTTAGCACGGTCTTGTATATGAGTTTTTTTGTCTACACAAATTTACTTTGACAAAGTAAAAAAATAAACTTGTTTTATTCATGATTCATGTAATTTAAGGAATTTTGAAAATAAAAATTAAATTAAACAAATAATACATTAAAAAAAATTAATGATTCGATTATTTAAAAATATTTACCGATTATTTGAATATTTTGCCGATCATTCGCATAACAGTGAATTTTAATCATCCAAACACTACGGTAATATACATAGCGACATATCATTGAAACGACGTCAAATAAAAAAAATGATTCTACTGGTTATTTTTTAATATTTTGCTTTGTTTGAAAAATTCAAGTTTAAATTAGTAATAAAAAAACTATACACGTTGTAATGAAATATAGATAACTTCATAATTCTTCGGATTTACGTAAAAGATTATTTTAAATCGTGTGAGTACGCTGCTGCAAAGTTATTGCGGAATGATTAACGTGAAACGTCAAAAGGTATTTCTTAGATTTGATTGACTATAGACCACTAAAGTAAATTGGTTAGTTGATTAAGATTATATGCTAAGCTAAGTTACAGGTGTCAACCTGAGAAGAATATATAGTAATTACGAGATTTTGTACTGATGCTTTTAACTCAAACGATAACGCACTAATACTAATAATAATAATAATGAGTTGAGTCAGTTTAGACAGGTATTATCAGTTGCATCTGCTATAATCATTGTATTTTAATTCTTATACGTAAAAATCAATGCATGTATAGCTTTTTGTTCAAAGCAGACAGCAGAATGATTATGGGTTACAGCACAAATATGTAACACAATGGTTTGTTAGATCGTTTTTCACTCATTATTGTCATCCTTATCATTACAGCCCATCACAAGTTCACAGCTGAATAAAAACCTCCGCCGCCCTCGCCCTCCTTTGAAATACCACTTTAACTTGCTGATTTGATGGGTTATGCGGATTACGATATGTCGACTGCGAATATCTTCATTACAAAGTCTATCGCACAGAGAATCTCCAAGCTAAACTATCAACATAGTTCACTGAACCTTAAGCTTTATCATACGGCTAGCAGTGAAGGTCCACATCGTAACTCTGTATATCACCAGTGGAAACGTGAAATAGGTGTACACAGCTTTTCAAGTTAGAATGTGTGTTAATATTATAAAAATTGTATATAAAAAAGATGTCTCAATTTATTTAATTTCTAGAATTGTACAAGTTTTCTTGCAGTAGGTACTTGGTGACGCCATGTTGTAGGCTTATATATAGAAAAAATATCGATGTACAATATTTTTTGTTCGATATAAAATATCACATATCAAAAATGTATCAAATACGATATATTTTCAGTCGCGAAGTCGTTGTTGCCACTAACTACAACCAGTACAATTCAGATCATCCATTAATTCATTTTCGCAGACTATTGTAATTGGACACACAGCCGCCATTTCACGAAAGTCCTGTCACAGAGCGCTTAAGCACTTGGTACCTACTGCATACTCAGTTTAATCAGGGAATGGCATCAGATGTTAATGTTAGAGTACCCCAATAACAGAAGCGGACTTTCAGCAGAGCACACCAAACAAAATTAAAGGTTTTCTTTTGTTTCTTTGGCTTAAAAAGCATTATATTTTTATCAATGTTTTATTAAGCTTATACTACCTCAGATGGCTTAGCAAGATCCTCTGTTATGCCGAAAATACTGCAGCATTGTTTTTGAAATAAATATATGGTGAAGTTGAGGATTAATGTTAAGTACTATGTTAGACGAAAACAAGATTCCATAAAATTTTCTCGATAGGAAAAAATCCAAAGTTACCTCCAAACCGAACTTTAAATCTTTATCTTCAAATTACATCATGAAATTTTGCATACTAACTGAACTAATTATAAAGCAGAGCTTATGTTTTTTAATTATCATTATTTTCACCGTAAAAAGAAATTACCTAAACTATTGTCGTTTTAAAGTTTGTTCCCTGCCGCCCGACACCACCATTCACTCTGGCTTCGGCTTTTGAACGGGAGGGCTGTGTCGCTTACGCTCAGAACCCACATTATGCAACAGGACCACGTAAAATTAAAATAGATACTTAGGTTTAAAGTGTTGGTGCAATGGGAAATAAGCGTAATAAAAATAAGAAGCGATTGGGTTGGCGTAAAATAACGGGCAAACGTATGGTAAACGTAATGAAATAAGTATCTACCGATCTATCAACTTACAGTATTAGTGATTACAAATATTATGTAGAATTTAGCATATGAACACGTTTGGTGCAGTGGCTATGCAAGTGGTTGCTGCGCTACTAGTCACAGGTGTTTCTGTATGTGAAGGTTTGTGTTTGTAAACACACCGTTCACGATTCAGGAGAAATCGAGCGTGGGGCAACTTTATGAATAAAAAGTTACCTAAATATGTTTGTTTTTGTTTTGTCAATATTCAACAAAATATAGCTATCTATGTTGCCCCACTCCAGGATTTCTCCTGAATCGGAGACAGTGCCATTTTTTCACAACTACCTGTAGGCCATAAACATATTTGTTCCGTATGGGAATCGAACCCCCGACCCGTAGTGCAAAAGCCAAGCACTTAGTATTAAAAAAATATAAGTGTGTTCGGTAAGTACCTATCTAACTATAAAGAAATAAAACTGTATCTTACTTATCCATCCTTACGTTATCGTTACTCCGTGGCGCATTGGCTTAGCAATGAGTTGCTGCGCTGGAGTCCGTGGGTTCGAATCCCGCACGGAACAAGTATTTGTATGACCTACAAATAATTGTTCCGGATCTGGAGTTTTGTTTATATTTGTAAACTGCCTCCATGATACCGGAGAAAATCCTAGTGTTTTTCCTAACGTTTTTAAAATAAATAACGTATCCGACTATAGTGCTACCTACTACATAAGTACATAAAAATCATGAACCTATTGAGTACTGACGTACCTTGATAGTTTAGCTTTAGCTAAATTGTGAGTACGTGAGTATTTTCTACCTACCTAAACATGTAATATATATGTTATTAGTACACGTGGCTACATAATTATCAAACTACACGTTCCAGTATCTCAAATTGTAAACGCATTATGTACAATGAGAGGTCAGCTTATACTGGAATATCCTCTTATATGGGAAGGATCTACCCATTGTTAGTTTAGTAGTAAGCTTGAGTTTTATAGTTTTCGCTGTATATGTAATATGACAGCCGTTTACGTATGTAATTATGTTGGTAGCAGGTCTATGCAAGTACCTACATATACATACCTATATAAGAAATTTTGCAAACCGATTCTAAATCACTGCATAAATTCTACTGCTACAAAAAACTAGTCAAGCGCGAATCACCATTGCACTGAAGTTCTGTAGGTACATTGGCTTGATATAGGGTTGCTAGGCGTCCGGATAAAGCCGGACAGTCAGGCTTTTTGATTGCGTGTCCGGCCATATTAGACGATGTCCGGCCTGTCCGGCTTTTGTCAGGCTTTTTATATTTAACCATTTTTTACATTTTTCATGTACTTAAATACATACTATTTCAATTATTGAAATTAATATTGTAATAAATATTGAATGATTAATAATAAAGAACACTGATTCATTTAATTTTAATTTAAGATTTTATGTTAAATCATATAAGTTTTGTTTTACTTTAAAAATATTCTATCGTTTTATACTAAGACTGAATAATTAAGGGTGTCCAGCTTTTTTACCAAAATGTCTGGCTAAGCTGGATGGTCTGTCCAGCTTTTCGGTTTAAAGACCTGGCAACCCTAGCTTGGTAGTAAATTTACGCTTTGCATTTTACCACCTTATAAACTTACAATATAGTTTTTTTAGTTATAAGAATTTGCCGTTAGTTATATAACGGCAAATTCTTATAACTAATAAGAAATTTCATTGTCATTGTACATACAATGAAATTAACATTGCGACATATAATTTTGTTCATATAATGACAAGTTAATATTATGACTGAAAACTTTATTACTTAGAGCTCGTCCGATAATAATTTATTTTACTCTAACAAAATCGCTTTGGCCTCGTGAGCCGCGTGACGCGCGTAGTATAGGCCGTTAATTAATTTATGATTTTACATTACTGTCACGTGATTATCAGATGATCATCATTACAGCCCTTCACAAATTACAGCCCTTCGTTTTTTTTTAAGGAATAAGAGTGACAAACGAGCACACAGTCCATCTGATGGTAAGTGGATGCCATGACCCATAGACATCTAAATCTATCTTCAATAAAGAATCAAAATGCAGATGTGTTGTTACCCCTGAGTACTAAGATGGAATGTCTCATTTCCAGTCAATGACATCTCAAGTTCTCTACACTCACCATACGAAACACAGCAACATTAAACTGTTATTTCAGGCTGATATTCTGTAAGAGCGTAGTCCTTCCCTGGTTGAGCTGGACCCGTTTGTACTATCTGCAGGTCAACTCTAACATGTATATAAATGACCACTTACTGGTATGAAGTTGCCATTCAACAACTTTTTGTCCTCATTTGTTGTATTTCCAATTGGTTGGTTCTTCAAGCTATATGGACAGGCCATTCCCATTTAAGCTTACTAATCCGTTCATTTAATTATTATTATCAATTAGTTTCAAGCACTTCTTGTTGGCTTCTAGGGTGGGTGGGTGTGGCAGTGTGAGGGTGTGAGTATGAGGCAGTGTGTGAGTGGGTATGTGGCAATGTATGTGTGTGTGTGTTTGTGTGTGTGTGTGTGTGTGTGTGTGTGTGTGAGAGAGAGAGAGAGAGAGAGAGTGTGAACGCGTGTATGTGCGTACCCTGCGGCGCGAGGTGTGCGCAGAGCGCGCGGCGAAGATGGTGCTCGTGCAGGTCGGCCAGCTCGGCACCGCGCCACAGCTGCAGCAGCGGCCCGCCCGCCACCAGCGCGCAGCACTCGCCCGCACCCTCATCCTCCCCCTCACTCGCACCCTCTCCCTCCTCACCACCAGCACACGCGCTCAGCATCACCACGCCCACCAGCCTCTGCAAACGCAATCCTTACACTTTCTTCGGCACTCGATAGCAATTAATGGCAAAAGTCGAATGCACAAAATGGACAAATAAAAATCAAATTTCACTGTGTTTACTTTTTAAAAATTAATGTGTAATAAGAAATCATTATCTATATGTTTTTTGCTTGAAGTATTTATTTGTTATGTATCTTACCATGTAGTCCACTCCACTACCCCATATTATCCCCATGGGTGTTGTCAAAAAGCGACAAAGGAAAACAAACCACGATATGTATGGCCTACAAATAATTTCCGCGTTGTTCAGAGTCTAGATTTACGTCCTTATGCATTTTAAGTATGTAAATTACCTCCATGATACAGGAAAAACTCCTATTTGTTAATATTGCCATCATTGTTCAAGAAAAGGAAGATCAAAGACGTGCAACAGTGCTTTTTTTTATAGGATAGGGTGACAAACGAGCACACAGTCCACCTGATAGTAATTAGTCGCTGTGGCCCATAGACATTTACATCTATCCTTGATTACGACTCAAAATGTAAATGCGTTATCACCCGTGAGGACTAAGATGGAATACCTCGTTTCCAGTAAAAACGGTCTCCAGTTCTCTACACTCACTATATGAAACAGAGCAGCATTAAGCTATTATTTGACGCTAGTATTCTGTGAGAGCGTGGTCCTTCCCTGGGCGAGCCGACCCATTCGTGATACAACTATAGTAATGATTTCTTATATTTATGCGAACACTACACATTGATTAAAACCACTTTTACGGAATTTATCGCGTTTATTTTACTATTACTTTTAATTCCCGACGTTTCGGGCGCTTTGTAGCACCCATGGTCACGGGGGACTGGGATGACTGACGTCCCGATGTCATTGTTAAACCCGGAGTACCTTCAGCTTTTTTAATTATTGTTTATGGTCCGATCTATGCAAAATGAACGACTATGTCCTGAGGTCTTGCAATGGTATGCTTGGATTTAGTTTTAATTTTATTGATTATAGGATCCCAAGCACGTGGTAGTACCCAGCCTCCTTCTCTATTGAAATTAGGATGTTTTTTTAATTTCAATAGCCTCACGTATCATCCTTGGTAGGAATCGGTGTTCTTTCGCGAGGATTTGTGGTCTATCAAATCTGATGTAATGGTTGGGGCCGTCTAGGATATGATCGCAAACTGCAGACTTCCCGGAACGTTGATGCTTCACATCAGCTATATGTTCTTTTACGCGGGTTCTAATTGATCTTTTTGTTTGTCCTATATAAGAGAGACCACATTCACAATCAAGCTTGTACACTCCTGGATTTTGTAGAGGAATATGACACTTGACTAATGGTAGGAACTGACTAATCTTCTTCGGCGGCTTGTAGAATGTTCTAATAGAAGGTCGCTTCAAGATGTAGCCAATCTTGTCTGTGACACCTCTGACGTATGGTAGTAGGTACAGCAGGCACACGCTCGACTGTGGCGGGCTTCACTCGGTCACTGTGACGTAGGCGCGGGACCCGAAGCTTGTTGTCGTGCAGAACTTGCTTGACGTGCTGGTGCTCGGCGGCCAGATATTTGCTGTCACAGATCCCTCGTGCTCTCTGTAACAAAGATTTGCCCACGGTAGCTAACTGTGAAGGATGGTGGTGAGATTCACCGTTTAAATATCGGTTTGTACGGGTCTTTTTCCTATACACAGTGTGACCAATGGCGTTGTTAGGATTTCGGATGACTAACACATCTCGGAAAGGTAAGGAATTATTTGCCTCTAACTCCATAGTAAATTGAGTTTATGGAATTAAGATGTTCTAAAAATGCAGTTACTTTGTCTGATGGTAAAATTGTGAAAGTATCGTCTACGTACCGCTTGTAGATCCTTGATGTAACAGGTGCAGTAAGGAGGGCTTTCTCCTCAAAGTCTTCCATAAATATATCGGCGACAATGGGAGATACAGGTGAGCCCATCGCAACACCATCTACTTGCTTAAAGCCAGATGTAAGGCAATGTCTGAGTAATACTGCATATTCTGCTGGCATATTATTTTCCTCTAGTTTCCTAGTTATAATTGAGATGCAGTCTTCAACAGGTAGGCATGTAAATAGAGACTGAACATCAAAACTGATCATGGTTTCATTGTCAGTAAGATGTAGGTCTTTTATCTCACTGACAAAATGGTATGAATCCTTAGTGTGTCCTCTGAGTGGTGATAATATTTTAGCTAAGTATTGAGCCAATCTGTAAGTTGGCGAATCAATCTGACTCACTATTGGACGTAATGGAGCGTTCGGTTTGTGTATTTCTGGTAACCCATACAACTTCGGTGGTTTGGCACATGAAGGTATTATCGAATTAACGTCCAGATTCAATTTCTCGGAGTATTTCTTAATTAGATCGCTAGTTGTTTTAGCGTATTAGTTGTAGGGTCTGTTTTGACCTTTCGGTATGTAGTTTCATCCGACAAAAGGTTGTATTTTAAAATTGTAATCTGACGTATCCATTATAACCGTAGCATTGTCTTTATCTGCGCGGAGAAGAGCTCTGGTCTGTTGCGTAAGTTTTTCAACGCGTTAAATTCATTTTTGGGAAGATTTAATTTCGGCGCTGAACTTCGACGTAACATAGACGAAATGTCTTGACGTATGGCCTCTAAATCTTCATTACCAATGTTATTTTTATACAGACAGTCCTCAACGCTACAGATATAATGTCCTCATACGGTATTTTTCTCGGTGTTATTGCGAAATTCATACCTTTTTCTAAAACTTTTATTGTGGCGTCGTCCAGTGTTTGTTTTGATAAGTTGTAGACAGCGCGTTGTTTATGATTCGTGTCTGTGGTCAACGATTTCGTATGTTGGACATTTGATTTAGTTGTTAATTTATGGTATTTATCAATATGTTTATTTTTGCATTCATTGTATTTAGTTGTTTCGCGTTTATCTAAAGTTTCCATGCAATTTTTATAATCAAATGCCGATAAAACTGTCTTTAATTCACTGGACGAATTGTCTATGGTTTTGTTTATGAAATATAGATCGGTACGTTTTTGCTGAATCACCGTTATTAACAACTTTTTACTAGCCTGATTTAAGATCTTAGCGCTTCCTCGAATGTCTTTTTTAGTGGATATCTTGACACACGTAGGAATGAGATTATGATCTCTGCATCTCTTCAAGAAATTTAAAGCTGTTATGTATCTTGCGCGCTTGGTCTTTAGATCTTCTAATCGGCGTATTTTATTTGCTATTTCCAGTCCGTACTGGTTTACATAATGATTTCTTGTATTTATGTGAACACTACACATTGATTAAAACTACTTTTACGGATTTTATCGCGTTTATTTTACTATTATTTTTAATTCCCGACGTTTCGGGCGCTTTCCAGCACCCATGGTCACGGGGGACTGAGAAGATGACTGACGTCCCGATGTCATTGTTAAACCCGGAGTACCTTCAGCTTTTTTAATTATTGTTTATGGTACAAAATATCAAGATGTGCGCGTGGAGGCCCCGGCGTCTGCGTTGGCTTCGACAAAACCAACTACTTCGGAGAACGGCGCGAACGCTCCCGATGGGCACAACCTTACTACTGGAAGTCGATTGACTGAGATAGTCCCCAAGCGCCTCCCTCATTCAAATGTAGCTCTTATTGACGCGCGAGGCGAAATCTCTGCGCGGGATTCTAGTGTGAAATGAGATCAATTGGTAAGGGACTCAGAGTCGCAAATCGTGCGTAAGAAATCTGTAAAACGTTACAAGCTAATTGGACAGAGAGGCATTGCTCCCACTGCCCCTGACAGTAAATTTAAAGCGGCTGATGTGAAAGTGCCGCTTTTAATTTCAAATGTGAGTAAAGAAGCTAGTGTAAGTGACATCATTAGTTATATAAAAGAAAAAACAGATGAAAGTGTATTCTTGAAAAAAATTAATATGCAAAAAACAAAACAGTACAATTCCTATAAGTTGTATGTTTCAAAGTGTAAATTAGATTTATTTTTAAAGGATAATTTTTGGCCAAGTGGAATTACATTTAGGCGTTTTGTGAACTTTGTGCATAAGACAGAGGCGGTAGTTAAAGCTAGTCAACGCATTTCATAATGAGTATAAGTATGTCTGAAAACGTACAACGTGAGAAACGTAACAAACGTAGAGCGTGACAAAAAAGCAATTAAACCTTGGCTAGTTTTAATTGCTTTTTTGTCACGCGGTCTATAGATGACATACGGAACATTTGTGGAATGTCAGAGGTAGTCGCGCTTCAGGAGACATGTCTGCTCCCCCATGACGTTCCTCTATTAGGTGATATCTCCAGTGACTTTGAATACATAGGTAAGTCGGCTGTGGATACGTCTATTGGCTTATTAAAGGGAAGACCATACGGGGGGAGTTGCCATTCTCTGGCGGAAGGGCATTTTTGACAGGGTTACTGTGTTAGATTGCAGTAGTGCCCGCTTGATAGGTATAAGAGCTACTATAGGGGGAGCGCACTGTTGTCTTTTTCTCAGTGTATATGCCACTGACTCGTTAGACAACCTACCTATCTTTACAGGTGTGTTAGGTGAATTAAGCGCTATTGTGAAAGCGAAAATGTTAAGAGCATATTTATACTGGGTGCATTTTAATGCGCACCCACATGAACTGTTTTATAATGAATTAATTAGTTTTTGTTCTGATCAGAGTTGGATGTGCGCTGACATAGAAAAACTTGGCTTGCAGTCTAACGTGTACACCTATGTTAGCGCGGCGCACGGGTGCAGGCGATGGCTGGACCACTGTGTTGTCTCAAACTCGGCCTGGCAAACCGTTGTCGAAGTGGCGATTATAGAAGACGTCTTTGTGTCTGATCATTTACCTTTAATAGTTAAATATGACTTAAGGATTGTTAGGCCTAAATGGATAGCACGTGACTTGCATCCTAGCTCAGTAATATGGGGGGGAAAGAGATCAGAAACAAATATGTAATTATCACCCCCCAAGAAGAACTTTGTCAAAATAGACTATGCGAGATAGATTTCCCCTCGGAGTTTACAGAGTGCAGTCGCGGGCTATGCAATTTGGATGAACACAAGCGGGTGTTAGACCGGATGTATGACAGCATTGTACGTACCTTGAGTGATGCGGCTAGCAAAACTAAGAAAAAACCCTGTAACAAGCCAAGTAAAAACAGACACCTCTGTGGATGGAACAAACATGTTCAAGAGGCGCATCAGATGGCCAGGTTTAACTTCAGGATATGGTTGTCGTATAATAGGCCATCATCTGGAAGGATCTATGATCAAATGAACGAGTCCCGCAAAATGTTCAAAAGTCGGCTAAAATGGTGTCAACGAAACCAGGAACAATTAAAAATGGACATCCTAGCACAACATAGGGTGGACGAAAACTTTAAACAGTTTTGGAAGGCTACCAAGAAATGTCATGTTAGGCCTGGCCTCCCGGTGAGTGTGGATGGGAATATCGAGTCTGCAATATTTTGCTCAACATTTCAAAGTCGTTCCCCACTGGGGCCCTTAGTATCTGTGAATAGTGCTAAGGCCGGATGTCAGTCGGACGTGCCACTGATGCGCGTTACTGCAAAGCAGGTTAGAGAGGCGCTAAAAAGAATGACCGGTGGCAAGTCCCCCGGTCATGACGGTATTAGTGTGGAACATCTGAGGCATGCCGGGCCTCATCTGCCGAGAGTGCTGGCCCTGTTCTTCTCAATGTGCATAAGTCACTCTTATTTACCACGTGATCTCATAAAGACCATCGTAGTGCCCATTGTTAAGGACAGGACCGGTGACATCTCGAGCAGGGGGAACTACCGCCCTATATCACTTGCAACAGCAATTGCTAAGGTATTGGACAGTGTGTTTGACTCGGTATTAGATAAGTATGCAAACATACACGACGCGCAGTTCGGGTTCCGACCTGGACTTTCTACTGAAAGCGCAATCCTTAGCCTAAAGCACACTGTCCAATACTACACAGATCGCAAGACGCCGGTATACGCCTGTTTCCTTGACCTCTCCAAGGCCTTTGACCTTGTGTCCTATGAGATACTTTTGAGAAAATTGGCGGAGGGGGGCGTGCCGGCCGATTTGTTGGAAGTGTTTAGGTTTTGGTATTCCAACCAAACTAACTATGTAAAGTGGGCTGATTCTCTGTCGGAAGGATACGTGTTGGAGTGCGGGGTGAGACAGGGGGGGTTGACGTCTCCCAAGCTCTTCAACATGTATGTAAATGACCTTATCGTGGAATTGAGCGGCATGGGCGTCGGGTGTCGTATAGATGGCCTTAACATTAATAATATAAGTTACGCTGACGATATGGTGCTGCTCAGCCCAACGGTGGGAGGCCTAAGTGAAATGTTAAAGGTATGTGAGATGTATGCTACTGAGCATGGGCTGACATACAATGTCAATAAAACAGAGTACATGGTCTTTGAGGCCGCTGGTAAATGTCACAATATTGCAGTTAATGTTACCCTTAATGGCATGAACGTGAAACGAGCCACTAAATTTAAATATCTGGGGCATATTATTACTGGTGACCTCAAGGATGATGCTGACATCGAAAGGGAGCGCAGGGCTCTGGCGGTTAGAGGTAATATGTTGGCTCGCAGGTTTTCCCGTTGTACAAAACAAGTTAAGATTACGCTTTTTAAAGCATACTGCCGGAGCGTGTACACGGGGAGCCTGTGGGTCAAATACACCAAAAGATCGCTTGAAGCCCTGCGCATCCAATATAATAATATATTCAGGATGCTGTTGGGACTGCCTCGTTTTTGCAGTGCATCGGGGATGTTTGCGGCATACCAAACAGACGGTTTTAATGCCATTATACGCAAAAAAACCGCATCCCTTATTAGCAGGATACGAGCCAGTCACAACAGCATTCTGAGGACCGTAGCGGACAGATATACTTCGCCGCTGTGGAAATGTCTTGTGCAGAGACTGATAACTGGGCCCTATCCACCCCCATGATGATCTGTCTCGGCAAAGTGTATTTATTTTATTTCCCTAGATTTTAAGCAAACCATTGTTTTTTTTTTCTTTTACTAACCCTCGTTATTATAATTGTTGTTATTATTATTGTGTTACTAACCCACATATGGATTTTAATTATCTGAAATAAAGAATTTATTATTATGAAGCCCACCCCCCCTATTTTTTACAAAAAAAAAAAAAATTTACCCTTAAAAAAAAAAAACCCCTAAAATATTATCACCACTCAGAGGACACACTAAGGATTCATACCATTTTGTCAGTGAGATAAAAGACCTACATCTTACTGACAATGAAACCATGATCAGTTTTGATGTTCAGTCTCTATTTACATGCCTACCTGTTGAAGACTGCATCTCAATTATAACTAGGAAACTAGAGGAAAATAATATGCCAGCAGAATATGCAGTATTACTCAGACATTGCCTTACATCTGGCTATCTATTGAGGAAGGAAGAGTTTTAAGCAAGTAGATGGTGTTGCGATGGGCTCACCTGTATCTCCCATTGTCGCCGATATATTTATGGAAGACTTTGAGGAGAAAGCCCTCCTTACTGCACCTGTTACATCAAGGATCTACAAGCGGTACGTAGACGATACTTTCACAATTTTACCATCAGACAAAGTAACTGCATTTTTAGAACATCTTAATTCCATAAACTCTAAAATTCAATTTACTATGGAGTTAGAGGCAAATAATTCCTTACCTTTCCTAGATGTGTTAGTCATCCGAAATCCTAACAACGCCATTGGTCACACTGTGTATAGGAAAAAGACTCATACAAACCGATATTTAAACGGTGAATCTCATCACCATCCTTCACAGTTAGCTACCGTGGGCAAATCTTTGTTACAGAGAGCACGAGGGATCTGTGACAGCAAACACCTGGCCGCCGAGCTCGTCACAGTGACCGAGTGAAGCCGGCCACAGTCGAGCGTGTGCCTGCTGTACTACCATATGTCAGAGGTGTCACAGACAAGATTGGCTACATCTTGAAGCGAGCTTCTAATAGAACATTCTACAAGCCGCCGAAGAAGATTAGTCAGTTCCTACCATCAGTCAAGTGTCATATTCCTCTACAAGATGCAGGAATGTACAAGCTTGATTGTGATGTGGTCTCTCTTATATAGGACAAACAAAAAGATCAATAGAACCCGCGTAAAAGAACATATAGCTGATGTGAAGCATCAACGTTCCGTGAAGTCTGCAGTTTGCTATCATATCCTAGACGGCCCCAAACATTACATCAGATTTGATAGACCACAAATCCTCGCGAAAGAACACCGATTCCTACCAAGGATGATACGTGAGGCTATTGAAATTAAAAAACATCCTAATTTCAATAGAGAAGGAGGCTGGTTACTACCACCTGCTTGGGATCCTATAATCAATAAAATTAAAACTAAATCCAAGCATACCACTGCAAGACCTCAGGACATAGTCAGTTCATTTTGCATAGATCGGACCATAAACAATAATTAAAAAAGCTGAAGTTACTCCGGGTTTAACAATGACATCGGGACGTCAGTCATCCCAGTCCCCCGTGACCATTGGTGCTACAAAGCGCCCGAAACGTCGGGAATTAAAAATAATAGTAAAATAAACGCGATAAAATCCGTAAAAGTAGTTTTAATCAATACAAATATACTACTAATATAACTGCAGCATGGATCGACCACATATAAACTTTTTCGTATAAACTGCTTACGTAATAACACCTAGAAAATAAAAACTGCAGTTGAAATAATACTAGTTTTTACGGAATTTATCGCGTATATTTAACTTTTTAATTACCCGACGTTTCGAGAGCTTTACAGCACCCATGGTCACGGGAAGGACTGAGATGTTCAACATCCAGTAGCTAACTGTGAAGGATGGTGGTGAGAATCACCGTTTAAATATCTATCTGTATGGGTCTTTTTTCTATACACAGTATGGCTCAAGGTGTTATCAGGATTCCGAATTACTGACACATCTAGAGAAGCTAAGGAATTGTTTGCCTCTAACTCCATTGTGAACTGAATTTTAGAATTTATAGAGTTAAGATGGTCTAAAAATGCAGTTACTTTATCTAAAGGTAGAATTGTGAAAGTGTCGTCTACGTACTGCTTGTAGAACCTTGGATTTATGGGAGAAGTAAGCAGGGCTTTCTCCTCAAAGTCTTCCATGAATATGTCGGCGACAATGGGAGATACAGGTGAGCCCATCGCCACACCATCTACTTGCTTGTAGAACTCCTCCTTCCACAATAGGTAGCCAGATGTAAGGCAGTGTCTGAGTAATACGGCATATTCTACGGGCATGTTGTTTTCTTCCAGCCTTCTAGTTACAATTGAGATGCAGTCTTCAACAAGTAAGCATGTAAACAATGACTGCACATCAAAACTGACCATAGTTTCATTGTCTGCCAGACGTAGGTCTTTAATCTCGCTGACAAAATGGTAGGAATCCTTTATGTGTGCTCTTGTATGTCCCCTGAGCGGTGAGAGTATTTTCGCTAAGTGTTGAGCCAATCTGTAAGTTGGTGAATCGATTTGGCTCACTATGAGGCGTAATGGAGCATTGGGCTTGTGTATTTTTTTGTGTATTTTTGGTAACCCATACAACTTTGGTGATTTGGCGCACGTAGGCCGTTTTACGTCCAGATTTAATTTTTCGGAGTGTTTCTTTATGAGGTCACTAGTTGTTTTTAGTGTGCTATTTGTTGGGTCGTTTTTAACCTTTTTTATAAGTACTTACATCCGACAAAAATTCTTGTATTTTAGAGTTATAATCTGACGTATCCATGAGTACCGTGGCGTTTCCCTTATCTGCGCGGAGAATCGTAAGTTCTGGTTTATTGCGTAGGTTCTTTAACGCTATAAATTCGTCTCTGGGAAGATTCGGTTTAGGCACTGAACATCGACGTAACATAGACGAAATGTCTTGACGTATCGCCTCCAAATCTTCTTTCCGCATATTGTTTTTAAATAAACAGTCCTCGACACTACAGATAATTTCTTCGTACGGTAATCTGCGTGGAGTTATAGCGTAATTTAGTCCTTTGGATAAAACCTTTATTGTTGCATCATCCAGTGTTTGTTTTGACAGATTATAGAACGCGATTAATCTATGATCTGTGTTTGTCAATGGTTGCTTTTGGTTCTGGCATTGATTCGGATGTTTGACATTTGATTTGGCCGTTAATTTTTGATATTTTTCTATATGTTTGTTTTTGCATTCGTTATATTTACTAATTTCGCGTTTATTTAATGTTTCCATGCAAAAATTATAATCGAACGTCGTTAAAACTTTCTTTAATTCACTGGATGATGTGTCTATGGATTTATTGATGTCATATAGATCGGAGCGTTTTTGTTGGATTACCGCCCGTAACAACTTTTTTACTCGCCTGATTTAAGATCTTAGCGCTTCCTCGAATGTCCTTTTTGGTGGATATTTATTTTGACACACGTAGGAATGAGATTATGGTCTCGGCATCTCTTCAAGAAATTTAAGGCTGTTAGATATCTTGCGCGCTTAGTCTTTAGATCTTCTAATCGGCGTATTTTATTTGCAATTACCAGTCCGTACTGGTTTACATAATGATTTCTTATATTTACGCGAACACTACACATTGAAATAATACTCAAAGATCTAAAGACTAAGCGCGCAAGATATCTAACAGCCTTAAATTTCTTGAAGAGATGCCGAGACCATAATCTCATTCCTTTTCCTCCATTCCTCATTAAAACCCGCGACAAAGAACATATAGCTGATGTGAAGAATCGACGCTCCGGGAAGTCTGCAGTCTGTGAACATGTACAGGATCGCCCCCGTCACTACATCAGATTTGATAGACCACAAATCCTCGCTAAAGAACACCGATTCCTTCCAAGGATGATTCGCGAGGCTATTGAAATCAAAAAACATCCTAATTTCAATAGAGAAGATGGCTGGGTGCTACCATCTGCTTGGGATCCTATAATAAATAAAATTAAATCCCAACCCAAGCATACAACTGCAAGACTCCATGATAACATAAGTTCATACTGTGTAGATCGGAACAAAAGTTAAATTTTAATCTATGGTAACCGCGGTTAACTATGACAGCTGGACGGTGAACATCTCAGTCCTTCCCGTGACCATGGGTGCTGTAAAGCTCTCGAAACGTCGGGTAATTAAAAAGTTAAATATACGCGATAAATTCCGTAAAAACTAGTATTATTTCAATGTGTAGTGTTCGCGTAAATATAAGAAATCATTATAAAAACTGCAGTTGGTTGGCAACTATTAACCAAGCGTAGCAAATATTTACTGTGAGAAGACCTATATTCAGCAGTGAGATTTAACAGACTGCAATCTATATATATAATCAATGAATTAAAATTATTTTATTTTACTTACTGTATCAGCATGGGCTGGCATAGATCCAAAGAAAAGTAAAGAAACCCGCCTTCCAATGCCACCAAGCCAACCACTAGGCGGGCGTAAGGTCCGACAAGTCACAGTTGGCCGACCATCTGCAACCCAATCATAGATTTTTTTTAATCTACAATTAAGTAGTGTTAAAGAAAAAATGTTGTACATATTATAGCTTCCTTACCTATAATTGTCGGTGTAAGCAACACAACAGTACAAGTGGTTGTTGCAAGCACTAAGCCACTTCGCGTCGGTTCGCCGAGCCGCTCACACTCCTGACCGGCAAGCTCAGCCGATACATCAACATACACTCCTTCTTGACCCACGCATGGCCAGTAGCGGACAACGCCCTCTGGTGAGACGCCAATACAAGATGGCAGCTGGATTAAATAGTGGAAATTTAAGTCCATCAAATATCTATAGCATATTTATTTATAACTATAAATTATGGTACACATAAGAAGGATCAACACAACCTGTAGCTTTAATCCCGAATACATAATACAAATTTTCCTGATTTATAAAAAGTGTATGTAACAGTGAACAAACTTGGCATTCATATTGAATAAATCAAAATGCAAAGCTTTGATTAAGACATATACAATTTAAAGAGGCAAAAAGAGACTGCCCACAATAAAACTGTTGCATCTCCGAAGCGCAAGTATGACTGAATAAACCACGAGGACGGCCGGACTTGATTATATGTTTTTATATAATCAAGTCCGGTATAGATATTTTTTCGGCATTTACTTACATTTACTTATTTACTTTCGGCAATCAATGTACAGGTATATTATAGTGTTATTGTTTATACATTACACTGGCTTACCGCCTGGAAAATAATATGGTGTTTTGTGTAAGGGGAATAGAAGCTATCATCGAAAATATTTGTAAAATATAATTAATAGGCAAAATTTCCGAATATCCAAAAAAATACATACAAACAATACATCCTGCGGCTTTTGCGTAAAACTAAAAATAGGTGATATTATTTTAAACATCGGCGTAGGCTACTATCGTTAGCGAACGAATCGTTTCGTAGGCGTCAGGCGGCCGAATGGGAGCGGCCGTATTCAAAAAAGTCTAGCTACAATACTTGTCTCCGTAATGTCTGCAGCTAAGTGTTTTTTGATACGGCGCCATTTACGAATGCAGATCACTGACGTTCAGCCTTGCGGCTGCAACCCTGCGAAAGGACAAGAACCTTCGTTTTGTGCTTTGTTTGGTGCAGCGAGTGCGCTACAAATTCATTGTTTTATTGCCGCTTGTAAAGTGGGGTGTGTATGATTTGAATTTCAATAGATTTTAATTGATTTATTTAGTTCAAAATTTTTGTTTTTAAATTTTTAGTGTGGAAAGTTTCCTTCAAATTAGTATTTAATATATCAGTGTCATAGGCTTCTACTCTGTTCACCTGTTTTTTCCAGACGGTATAAGTCATCCGATGTAAATAAGTATACATGAGTGTTTTGTTGGATATAAGTATATACAGAATGGGTCCCACATATATGCAATAAATGAAACCACAAGTAATACTAGTCCGTAGAAGTGTAGAAAAATTAAATATTAAATTAAAACCCGTAAAATAAAAAAGTGAAATTTTCAAACAAAATAAATATTAAAATAAATTCAGTAAAAGTGAACACTCTGTTTAGACAACGTACCTTGACCCCTTGGAAGAGTGACAACGTTGCACGCCGACAAAAGACACCGCTGTCGATATGTCGCAATACCAATAGTTTGCACTGCGTGGCAACGTCGCTTTTTAATGTTCAAGGATTCAAGTTCATTGAATCATTGACTTAGTGACCCAATTCTATAGAGTGTTCAAATTTGCTTAAAATTAAAACTCTACTTTTTGACCTAATTACTGGACCGATTACGTTCATTTTTTGTATATCGTCAGCAAAGGCGATAACAAGTATACGGTTTCATTTATTGCATATATGTGGGACCCATTCTGTATATTAAGTACCTGAGCATCATCATTTTCATAGAATACTACAGCAAGATCAGCCTTGTGCGCAAGATCTGTTTGCGGTAATGTTAGCTCCCGGGCAGCAGCAGCAAGGGTAGGTTGGTAAGGCCAAGTAAGCAGTCTTCGTCCAGCCACTACCCAGCACCAGCCGCACGAAGACATGCGCGCGCTTACTTCTCCACTCGCTATACAATTTATTTATAATTTATTAAATATAAATATGCTTGTACCATTAACAAAAAAAGAAAAAACATAGAAAGTGATATGTCCACATGCAATCTTAGTGGTACAGAAACTTGTCCAAGTTAATTGATAGTTCTAAAGTGTGGTTAGCAAAGAAGTTCTACATATTTAACATTTATTTATTTGTATGATCAGTCATATTTACTTCTAGTTATTAAATGTTTCATGTTTGTAATTATTTTATATCTTTAATAAATCTCCAATCCTTGATTAAAACTACTTTTACGGATTTTATCGCGTTTTATTTATATTAATTTTAATACCCGACGTTTCGGGTGCTTTCCAGCACCCATGGTCACGGGGGACTGAGGTGACTGACGTCCCGATGTCAAAGTTAACCCAGAGTACCTTCAGCTTTTTAATTATTGTCTGGTCCGATCTACGCAGAATGAACTAACTGTATTTTGAAGTCTTGCAGTGGTATGCTTGGGTTTAGTTTTAATTTTATTAATTATAGGATCCCAAGCAGGTGGTAGTACCCAGCCTCCTTCTCTATTGAAATTAAGATGTTTTTTTTAATTTCAATAGCCTCACGTATCATCCTTGGTAGGAATCGATGTTCTTTCACGAGGATTTGTGGTCTATCAAATCTGATGTAATGGTTGGGGCCATCTAGAATATGATCGCAAACTGCAGACTTCCCGGAACGTTGATGCTTCACGTCAGCTATGTGTTCTTTTACGCGGGTGTGATTGTGGTCTCTCATATATAGGGCAAACAAAGAGATCAATTAGAACCCACGTAAAAGAACACATAGCTGACATGAAACATCAACATTCCGGGAAGTCTGCAGTTTGCGATCATATTCTAGATGGCCCCAACCATTACATCAGATTTGATAGACAATGTATAGTGTTCGCGTAAATATAAGCAATGTATAGTGTTCGCTTAAATATAAGAAATCATTATCTCCAATCCTTATATATTGTGCAGTTAAAACATTCTTTTTTGAGAACATTTAATAAAATAATACCAATCTATTGCTTTATAATTTTTCGTATTTTAAAATTTTACCCTTCTTTCAAGTCATTATTGTTTACACAATATTTTAAATTACAAAAACAATGCTCCTGTGTTGTTTTGCAAAAAAAAAATCCATGCCGTAAGCTATGACACAAGTTTTCTGATGTTACAGCTCACAAGTGACCAGCATGTACTTTAGTTTCAAAAGATTGCACCCCATTATGAACACAAGTGCATATTTAAGAAAGAGAGAAAATTGTCAAGTAAATATTACATGGTATCCCTAATAAGGTTTCCTAAACATTTTATAAGAGAAACTACATCAAACTAATTTTTCTTGATTATATAAATACTTATTTGATTTTATCAAATATTGCATTACATTATTTACCCACTGTTGCTACTTGACTGGCAGCTGACAAGTATCAATAAATTTTTCAAAACCCTAATCTTTTGCTATTTTATTTTTTGTTAATATTATAAAAGTTACGATTACACTTTAGATATTTGTGACTCAATCACACATAAAGCGCTGAACAGATTTGATTCATATTCGGTAAGAGGTAAAGTAAATCATGGAACAGGACCAAAAACCAACTTTCTTGTCCCAATGTTCGGATTCCATGCATATTTACAATAAGTTACTTTAGAATCAATTACTTTTCCTTTCAATGACTTATCCACATTTAAAAAAAAATTGTGGTCATTTAGCACAAGGATCGCTGAGTATGGTTTGTGTGGTGATCTCCAGATCCAGCTCAAGAAAATTAAAAACTGTCTATGATCAAATCAGAGATGCATTGTACACTCCATTATGTTTATACTATTTTTATTTACACTATTGATCTGACTTAAATTGGTAACAAAATAATATGCATATTTAAAAAGATGCATAAAAGTTACAGCCTTTATATGTCCCACAGCTGGGCACAGGGCTCCTCTCATTTATTAAATAGTTTTAGGGCAAGGAAGTGTCCGCCGCGTTGCCCTAATGCGTGTTGTGGAACTTTACATGTCCTACGAAATATTTTTATTTTCTCAGACATGTAGGTTCCCTCACTCCTAAATCAGCACTTAAAATTGACAATTTCATTGGTGCCGGCGGGAATCGAAACCGGATTGCTCGCGTAATGCAGCTGTTAGGTGTATTTTTTTTTTTAATTATGAAAATAATTTTATAGACAATATTGGGGGTTTGCTATAGACGTCCGATACTTAATTTTAATAATATTTTAAGTGTAGGAGGCTTGTTAGGGTTAAGCTTTAATTTATTACACTGTTTTAATATTTCAGAAATTATGCGTTTTGAATTAATTACGATAAAAACAAATTTCACTAAAAATTGCTTATAACAAAATTTGGTCTAGTATTATGAAGTAGGCCTCCAGTACTTGATTTTTTAGTTTTATTTTCAATTTAGCAGGTTTTTCAGGGTTAAGCTTGAACCTTTTCCACTGTTTTTGGATTTCGGAAATGCCTTTTGAATTAAATTCGAAAAAAATTAATTTCAATAAAAATTGTATATAACAAAATGCAAATATGTCAATCTATTTGTGGCTGAAGACGGGACTCATATACAACAAATTGAGTCTCAGTGGAGATTAGTCAAGAAGTT
Source organism: Parnassius apollo (assembly GCA_907164705.1). NCBI lineage: Eukaryota > Metazoa > Arthropoda > Insecta > Lepidoptera > Papilionidae > Parnassius > Parnassius apollo. The sequence goes on from CAJQZP010000008.1 coordinate 1,131,782, forward strand.
TTTCAGAAAACAAAATTATAACAATCACATTACACCATTTCATTTACCACTATGATAGCAGAGTTTAGGGCAACCTGACTGTTATATATCTATTATGTTTTTACCTTAATTATCGTGGTTTATGGGATCTAACACTGACTTTATAGATAAGATTGGTTGAATCAGTTCTAAAAATGAATCAGCAAGCCCTGACTCCACATAGTCTTGTCTGCCCTACACCTAGTGTTTTGTAAAGCCTTAGGTGTGGAGGGAGAGTAGCCTCACTCACCGTAGTAAATTGCAGACACCTATGTGGTCCATAGCAGCTGAGGCTGGTCACCGAAGGTGACCAATAAGCCAAAGCTGCGGAAGTGAGCATGGGTGCCTGCGATTTGCTATGCAAGGCCAAAGTGACTGAACTTTCTACAGCGCCAAAGCTGTTGCAGAAGTAACTTTGGGTTAATATTCCTGTATAAAAAAGTGAGCTTATGATTTTACAAGAAAAAATCATTACTCAAACTATTCATTTCCACAAGGGGAAGGGTAGGCGTGGCTTCTCCTGCACCCACCCCTCGCACCTCCGTACGCAAGTGATGGGTGTTTATAGTTTTACTGACTGAAATGACCAAAAATAAAATTATAAATTTTATAGAAAACCTTGTAATATTATTGCTAGTGATGTGTCAAAGTGTGTGTGAAAGAGGTAGCATTTTACCATAAGTAATCAAATACCGTGTATTATTCATAAAGTAACAGTAATAAAGAAAAATAAAAAACTATGGTATAGCGCAAAATTTTATGATTCAATAGCCAGAATAAATTTTGTACTTGTTATGAATACATCATACAAAGCACAAAATGTAAAAGCATGTAACTAAAAAAGGAACATTAGTTTTGATATTGAAGCAGATAGTACTAGATTGTGTCATAATCTAGTGGACTATAATTAAGCACTTAAATATTCATGGGTAAGGTTTACAATTCGGTCGCTTGATATTGTGGGTGGGGGGTGGTAGAGGAGTTGTACAGTCACCCCCTACTTCCCCTTCCTGCCGGACATGCTTAGTTTTTTTTATAAATTTTTAAAAATCTCATTTTGAGGTTATGTTTCATAATTTTTATGACAATTTTAACCTGATTTATGGGGGGAGAGAGTTGGAGGACAGAAGTCCCACGCCACTTAACATGGTGCAGTCGAGGGAAACCCGGTCGATGGAGCCCCGCTTCGTGGGGCTCCTACTTCCGAGTAGTTTACAAAAAAAAAATAACCATAAAGGGGATGATGCAGTCTATTCGCTCGCTCACTTGACCCCATCATCCCCTTCTAACCTAACATGTCCGAGTCGGGGTGCCCCACATCATAGGCTCGCTTCGCTCGCTATTGCACCCAATATAACACCAAAACTTTAACTTTTATAACTACTTTAATTTATAAACATACTTTATGGCTGCCACTATTTGTAAGAAAGGATCTTTGCGATATTTAGCAGTATTCCGCCGCCACAAATATTCCACTATTATGACCAAAATTATGATACTCAAAAGCAACGGCATGACGAAAAACTGTCAAAAAATGGCCGGCCTAGCGATTAATTTTACACACTTTTAAATCGATTCAAATCGAAATTGGATGAATCGATTCATAAAAAATCGAAATCTTAAAGATCGATTTCGCAAAAATTTATCTTTTTTTGATTTGCGTTAAAAGTTTATATTTACAATATCAAAAGATACAATAACATACGGATAACATTGAATGATTGAATTCAAAACTGTCATTCTTTACGAGTTGGGGTATATTCAACTAATTGTAAATAATTTTACAAATATTAATAATACAGAAAAAGTTTCGATCTCGATTCTCTAGGGTGAAATATCGATTAACTAGATTGATTCAGTACTATATATCGATATGACATTGACAGATGAAAAGACAAAAACGTATTAATTATTCATTTACCAATATTTTTAAAAAATAATTAAAATACTTCGACACTGCTCCGGCAGCAAAAATCGAGTGGGGGTGCTTCAGATAAACTTTTTGACCCCCCCACCGTGACTGAAAATTTCATAAAGAGCCAAGAAACGACGACGTATATCTAGCATACTAGTATATTATAGCAATAGACTGATGGTGTTCAAAATCATTAAAAAGCTTTTTCTATTCACTTACCAAAAGTAAGCGCTTCTGTCACCATTACTGGCAAAGGTAGACCATAGGTTTGAAATGTTATCGAGGGCGTTTTATAAATAATATCTCCACTCTGCAGCCCACCAGGTGACTGCATATAATTACTGAAAAAAGATAAACAAGTAAACTGGACAATATAATAATAGAAAGCATGCTAATTAAAGTTCACATACAACTTCAATATAAATTTTTAAGATCATGGACTTGAAAACCCAATTTAAAAATAACTATGTAACCAAAATATAAATAATAATGGAGGTTAAGCAACAAAATATTTTACCTTTGAGTTTTTTTTGCAGATGAAAGTCCAATAGGTCTTCTTCCTGTAATAGACTGTCTTACCCTAGGTGAGAAAGGACTTCTCATTCCGCCTGTACTATTAAAATCCATTTTAGGCACTTCTAAACAATAACAAAATAAAATTTGTAAAAAAAACCGCCGGCTTTTTGAGAAAAAAATCCGCAATAAGCATAGATAAATAGATTGTAGCAAATCGTTAGTTTCTCTATCTAGTCTGTGTAGCAAATTCCCTGTATAAAAAGTACTCTGTGGTGTTTTTTTATTTAACTGGCTTTACGGCTCTGAGTTCTAGCCTTTCTGAGCCTATCATTTCTTTCAGAATCTTCATTTTTATATATTTTTTCTTCACAATATGCTGATGCGTCATATTGCGAAGTTTTTGGGAGATGACACACATGATGATAGCTCAACCCAGCGGACAGTTGATGACGACAGCCACTCAAGTTCATAAGGCGCCCAAGCGATCAAAATAACTAAAGATTTCCATCGATGCCAAAGCACTCGTTTCGTCGTTTTCTCTAATAGTTCACACGCGCGAACACTTAATTCACAAATTCGCATCACTTTTACGAATCAAAATCCACTTCAAAAAAATTATTTAAGCGACAAAAAAGAGCGACAATTCGTCTACGGCCAAGTTCCCGCCAAAACCCCTACTCCTAAGCGTCATGGAGGTTAGAGTAGAAGAACAACCTCCATGCTAAGCGTCATGAAGGTTAGAGAACAGGAGAGTAATCACCGTAGAAAATAGTGTCCCAGAAATATAGACACCATAAGTGAGACACTGCGATCACTAAGTTCGGTCAATAAAAGTCATTTTCAGTATATTTTTCCGATCAAATGCAAAACCATTTGCACATCCACGCACAATAAAATATTTCTCTATTTTTTAATATTTCTTTTTGTTAAAAATTACAAAATTACGGAGCACGAAAATTTTCTAATTAAAAATGAAATGAAAATTTGTACATTATTCAACTAACTTCATCTACTTGTACTCTTAAACAGCTAACTTCGTAGTCACTACTCACCGACGTCAGTGCCGCTATATATTCTACAATTTTCAAGGACGGGCGGGCTATGCTTTAGTAGGTAGTGATCGTAATTTTCCTTATTGAGTGTAGAAGTAAGGAGTACCAACTCCCATAGTAGAATAGTTCAAAAACTCTCCACAACAGCGCTGGAGTAGCTACTGGGATGAAATGAACTTAGCAGTTATCGACGGTTTAAGTGTGCTGCTAAACAGCTCAGTAGCTCTAAAATCTAAAATAATTTTATTTAGTAAATATAACCTCGAAAAAATTGTCTATGTTGTTTAAAATCAGATCAGGATTTCAGGTCTCAGATGACCTGAGATCCTGACTGGGATCCCGGCTGGGATTCTGTGACGTACCGCTTTAGGTTCAAATGCAGAAGGCGGTGCTCCTCGATACCGCCAGCATCATCCGCTGGTTTTTTATCCTTTTCCCCTAACCCTCGGCCGTTTGGTCTCCCCTGCAGTGGGCCTCCATCTGGTTGGACTTTTATTTATTTATGTATTGTTTATTTATTTATGTTAGAATATTAAATATATTGTTGCATGAATAAGTCAACTAGCGCCATCTAGTGTCAGGAACGAGAGCGAGGGGAGCATTGAGAAAATGACATCACAAATCGCTCAACTGACAGCGCCTAGTCGAAACTCGAACGCTCGATACCTTCCGCGTGTTTACTTGAACATTCTGGATATTTCTTTGCTAATTTAAATATATAGGCGCTGCAAGATGCGATGGAGGTAGTGTTGATTTGGCGAAACAAGCGAAGCTTCGGAGCGGAATAAAGTGAATAAGTGTGTTTAATTATTAGTGTTTTTAACTTTAATTTGTGTAAAGTAAATTAAAGTGTTAATTTAGGTAATTTTATCGGCAATTTTTATTGTCACGAACCTCAAGCTCGTAACAATTGGTGTCAGAAGTGGGATAAAATCATGCCGATTTTACCTAAGGAGGAAACGGAGGGTGTTCGTACCCGAAGTCAACGCCAGCAGGAGACGGACCAACGAAGATTTGGTGGTGCAACGCCGCAGACGTCGGAGGGCCAGCCACCGGCTGCAGGCCCGTCGGTAGCTCCTACATCTGCAGCACCTGACTTAGGTGCTCTGATGGTGATGCTGCAGGAGCAGGCTCGCCGACAGGAGGAACAGGTCCGTCAGTTGAAAGAGCAGCTGCAGAGCGGACAGGAGGAACAGGCCCGCCGATTGGAAGAGCAGCTTCGGGGCGGACAAGAGGAGCAGGCCCGCCGACAGGAGGAACAGGCCCGTCGGTCGGAACAGCAGATGCTCCTCATTAAGGACCTTCACGCTACATTCGGGAAAGAGATAAGGGAGGTGAAGGATAGGGTTGCTCAGCATGACAACCGCCTGTCGGAAGCTGAAACCCAAATCGCGAAAGCTGAAACCCGAATCGACCAAGTGAACAATCGGGTTGACAACGTAATGGCTGACATGAAGAAATCACTGGACGAACTCAAACTTGGAGATGGAGCTACAGCTCCCGTAGTAACTACAACACCTTCGCTACGTGGGTTCAAGGTGCCACCGTTCGACGGTACCTCTTCCTGGTCGGCCTACAAAATCCAGTTCGAGGCCGTCATGGAGGCGAACGGCTGGAATAAAAGCCAAGCCATGACTGCACTCACCCTAGGCCTGCGCGACCAAGCCTTAACTGTGTTGGAAGCTCTCGGTAAGAAAGTGACCTATGAGCAGCTTCTTGAGGCCTTGGAAGCGAGATATGGCGACGCTCATCTGGAACACGTCTTTCGCGCGCAGCTTAAAGATCGCGTGCAGCGCAGAAACGAAACCCTGCAGCACTGGGCCCGTGAGCTGGCGAAGATGGTTCGAAAAGCATACCAGTCTGTACCTGCGCTCATTGAAGGGAACCTGGTTCAGACATTCATCGACGGCATCCGCGACCTTGAAGTCAGAGCTGCTGTGAGACTCGGGCACCACGACACGCTTAAGAACGCCTTGGCCCATGCACTGGAGGTGGAAGCCGTGCGGCAGGATCATCGTTCCCATCGCATCAGGGAGGTTGCAGCAGCTACAGTTCGCGACCGCAACAGAGGATACAGCCCTAGGTGCTATGGCTGTGGGGAAAAGGGCCATCTTCGATCCAGCTGCCCTAAGCGAACCCTAGAAAGGGAAGGTGTACGATCTCAGGAGGGTAGTGCGGCCAACAGCACCGCCCTGCAGCAGCAGGGAAACGAGTAAAAGCCAGAACTGCGGGGCGGGTGCTGGCTGATGTTAAAAGAGCCCCAAGGATCTCGATCTCACAAACCCATGATGGGAACAGTCTAATCATCAAGGGCGAGGTCAACGGAATGCCGTGTAAACTGACCATAGACACTGGAGCCTCTCGTACGGTTGTTAGTTCCCAACTTATAAGCCAGTTCCTTGGGGACACCGCATACAACCGAGAACGCATTAATTTGGTAACAGCCACCGGTCAGCGTATACCCGTCCGTGGAGAGAAGGAGATGGAGTTGAAGCTAGGCAACGTGATCTACCTGCATAATGTCATCGTGGCTGATATAATGGACGACTGCATCCTAGGCCTAGACTTTATGAGGAATAATTGTTGTGAGATCGACGTTAAGCAAGGTGTTTTGAAATGTGGACAGGAGGAACTTTTTATGGAAGGTGCGTTACCAGGGAACGTGTACAGCATCAAGAAGATTGTTCTTCCGCCGAGATCGGAAACGATTGTTCCGGTTAGTCTTCCACGAAACGCTGGGCAAGCTCACCGTTGTGTACTTGTGGAAAGGGTAAACAATGACCTTCCATGGAAAGTAGCTCGAACCTTGGTCAGGACCACTGACATCTCAGGAGTACGTGTGCTGAACCTTTGCGACCGGGAACAGGTTATAGAAAAAGGTACACTGGTTGGTACTTGTGAGGAAGTGGATTGGTTACGTCAGTGCCAATATATATCGAGTGGGACCCCCCAGCAAGGATTCAGAAACGAGAGTGACCACACTTTTGGAAGACTGTCGCAGTGTTCTGTCCCCGAACGAATTGGTGAAGGCGAAGAAGTTGTTACTCGAGTACGCCGATGTATTCTCATCAAACGATGCTGACATAGGAAAGACTGGTTTAGTTCAACACAAAATAAACACAGGTGAAGAGTTGCCTATCCGTCAGCGGCCAAGACGATTGCCGGTAGCACGTGAAAAGGAAGTGGAAACCATGATTGAGGGAATGGTGAGGGATGGTGTTATTGAACCTTCATCTAGTCCATGGTGTTCACCCGTGGTACTGGTAAAGAAGAAGGATGGCAGCATGCGGTTCTGTGTTGATTACCGCCGTCTGAATGACGTTACAAAGAAGGACAGCTATCCCTTGCCAAGAATTGATGACGCGCTGGACATGCTTACAGGAGTAAAATGGTTTAGCACGCTGGATCTAAAAAGTGGCTACTGGCAAGTTGAAATTGACCCTAAGGACAAGGAGAAAACTGCGTTCTCGACGGGAAAGGGTCTGTGGCAATTCAAAGTAATGCCGTTTGGGTTGTGCAATGCTCCAGCAACGTTTGAAAGGCTGATGGAACTTGTACTTACCGGGCTAATTGGCGATGCCTGTCTGGTCTACTTGGATGACATCATCATCGTGGGCCGTACGTTTGAGGAACACCTTCAAAACCTGGAACGCGTGCTCATGAAGATTAAGAGTGCCAACCTTAAGTTGAGTCCGAAGAAATGTTCACTATTCAAAGGGCAAGTCAACTTTTTGGGGTATGTAGTGTCGGAAGAAGGTATCCGCACGGATCCAGAGAAAATCGCAGCTGTAAAGGATTGGCCGGTTCCAAAAGACAAGACGCAGGTTAGAGCATTTTTGGGTTTGTGCTCCTATTACCGACGTTTTGTGAAGAACTTTGCAGATATAGCCAAACCTCTGCATAAGCTAACCGAGGAGAAGCGACATTTCTGCTGGGATGAAAGTTGTAACATCGCATTCCAGGAGCTCAAGGACCGTCTGTGCAAAACACCTATTTTGGGATACCCTGATGCAAGCAAAGAATTTATAGTTGACACAGACGCAAGTGATATAGGACTTGGCGGTGTGTTGTCTCAACGTAATGGTGACCAAGAGGTCGTGATAGCGTACTTCAGCAAGTCGTTGTCAAAACCGGAAAGGAACTACTGTGTCACAAGACGCGAATTGCTAGCTGTGGTAAAGTCGTTGCAACATTTTAGCAAATATCTTCTGGGACGAAAATTTCACTTACGAACTGACCATGCTGCACTAAAATGGCTATTGCAGTTTAAAAACCCAGAAGGACAAGTTGCGAGGTGGATTGAACTACTGCAGGAATACGACTTTGAGATAGAACATCGCAGCGGGAAATCTCATGGCAACGCAGATGCATTGTCAAGAAGACCTTGTCCTGAAGATTGCAAACATTGTACTAGGCAAGAGAGTAAGGAAGTGGTATCCGTGAGGATGCTCAGGGCAGACCACCTCAGCAACGAGTGGAAGGACAGCTTACTACATGCACAGCAGGAAGATCCGGACATCAAGCCGATTCTGGAATGGATAAAGGCCAGTGCTCCCAAGCCCAAGTGGAGTGACGTCTCAGCGATGAGTTCGACCACTAAAAGCTATTGGGCCCAGTGGGACAGCTTGCTGCTTCAGGATGGAGTTCTGTGTCGTAAATGGGAAAACGTTCGGGGAGACAGCTGTCATTTGCAAATGGTTGTCCCTAAAGTTAAAGTACCGGATGTTCTACAGCTGTACCATAATGATTGTTCAGGAGGCCATCTGGGAGTTAAACGAACTCTACTGAAGGTCCGAGAACGGTTTTACTGGGTCCACTGTCGAAACGATGTCGAGGACTGGTGTCGCAAATGTACAAGTTGTGCGGCTGTAAAGGGACCTCAGACTCGTAGTAGAGGTGCATTGAAGTTGTACAATGTTGGTGCACCATGGGAGAGAATAGCCATTGACGTGGCGGGGCCGTTTCCGGAGAGTGAAAGCGGTAACAAGTATTTCATGGTTGTGATGGATTACTTCACTAAGTGGCCAGAAGTCTTCGCCATTCCAAATCAAGAAGCTTCAACAGTTGCAGATAAACTAGTTCATGAAGTCTTCTGTCGTTTTGGAGTACCTTTAGAGATTCACAGCGATCAAGGAAGGAATTTTGAGTCTCAAATATTCCAGGAAACTTGCCGAGTTATGGGTACTCATAAAACAAGAACGACTTCTTATCACCCGCAATCTGATGGAATGGTGGAACGATTTAATCAGACATTGGAGAGGTACCTAGCAAAAGTTGTAGACAATCGGCAACGAGATTGGGACAAGCACATACAACCGTTTTTGTTGTCATATCGAAGTTCTGTTCACGAAAGTACAGCAGTGAAACCAGCTTTCGCAAACTTTGGAAGAGAATTACGGCTGCCTGCAGACCTGATCACCGGGATACCACCCGATGCTCCACGCAGTATAACCGATTATGCAAATGACTTGCGGAAAAAAATGAATGACGTTTATGAGCACGTCAGACAATCGGGCCAGCAAATGTCTGAAAAAATGAAAACCCGGTATGACCGCAAAATGAACAACAAAGGGTTCGACGAAGGTTCACTTGTGTGGTTGCACAATCCAGTCCGCAGCAAAGGGAAATCTCCTAAGCTTCAAGCTAAATGGGACGGCCCGTACCGGATTGTAACCAGGATCAACGATGTGACCTACCGGATACAGAAAGGCGCAAGAGGGACTCCTAAGATCGTCCATGTGGATCGCTTGGCGCGTTATTATGGGACCGATAATGCTCGGGACGAGCATGTCTTAGGAGGGGGCAGTGTTGCATGAATAAGTCAACTAGCGCCATCTAGTGTCAGGAACGAGAGCGAGGGGAGCATTGAGAAAATGACATCACAAATCGCTCAACTGACAGCGCCTAGTCGAAACTCGAACGCTCGATACCTTCCGCGTGTTTACTTGAACATTCTGGATATTTCTTTGCTAATTTAAATATATAGGCGCTGCAAGATGCGATGGAGGTAGTGTTGATTTGGCGAAACAAGCGAAGCTTCGGAGCGGAATAAAGTGAATAAGTGTGTTTAATTATTAGTGTTTTTAACTTTAATTTGTGTAAAGTAAATTAAAGTGTTAATTTAGGTAATTTTATCGGCAATTTTTATTGTCACGAACCTCAAGCTCTTAACAATATATTTAGGTATATTTATCATTTCAGATGAGAATACTCTATTAATACCCCAAAATAATAATAGTTTTTATTTCAGATATCCAAGTAATCCATATAATATGTAAGTAAATATGAAATATAAATTATAATTTATGTTAATAACTAAATCTAATTCTTAAATACAAGTGCCTCATCAACTAAACAGAGGTGGTAATATTACTTAAAAATAAATGAGTCATATCTATCAGCAATTATTTTCATGATAGAGTTGGATCTAGCCCACACCCTTCCGAGCAACGAGGTTGTTTTTTTTATTATAATGGCGTAGTAGTCATCCGTATGCGCTTTGCAAACATGACTGATGCACTGCAAAATTGGGGTAGCCCCTACAAGACGGCTTCACCGTTATTTTACTGGACGCATCTGGTAACACTGTGGTAAAATCAAACATCTATAGTTGAGGCGGAATATTACTTATTTAAAAGGAGTGAAGAAGCTATGAACAAGCAGCATTACTTAATAAACAGACCGATGATATATATAGAAAACACCGTGAACATATTATACTCAGAGGTCGTCAACATGTCTCAAGTGAATCAATTAACTTTGACAGCCTTCTGCTGCAAACTGCAAGCAATATGATACAGGAATTACGAAGCGTGGAAGAATCGTTGCTGGACACGATTACAGATATTTATCATGGGATACTCAATTTCCATCCCTTGTCTCCAAAGCAACTTAGACATGAACTTGGAGTCTCAGCAAGGCAAATATCGAAGGAGCTGGCCTTACCAATTAAAATCATACAAGCAAGCTTTCAAAATATTTATCATCTCTTAACAATAAAATCCAGAATTTGCGAAGATTACCTACTGTTCGAGATAAAGGTGCCGCTCATCAGTAGGTATTCCTTCGAAATATTTCATCTTATTCCAGTACCGACCAGGATTAATAACAGCAAAATGATTAACACGATACTAGTATCAAAATACGTGGCCATAAACCCAGCAAAGGATGCGTACATTGTAATGGATGTAGATGAAATTTCATCATGCAGTCACCAAAATAACATGTATTTATGTCACTTGAAGAAACCAGTTTACCATCTCTCACAACACGAGAAATTCGGTAACTTCAATAATAGTAAACAACAGTGTAAAATTGTTGTGGAAACCCGCAGTAATAAATGGACTGAATTAAACAATATAAACAAGTACTTTTACTTTTGTTGTGAGAAGTGACAGTTACGAGTGATGTACGTGGATCAGGTGACCGCGTCACAGCTGGAGCGCACCGGCGTCGTCAGCATTTCACACGTGTGCGTAATCAAGTCCGACCTATTTACGGTGCACGCTCGTAACCATAACCGCAGCGTTATCAAGTCGAGCCCAGACATCAAGGTTGAAGACCTCAGTCCGATAAACAATATCATCGACGCGTCCATCCCGATGTCGTCTATAATAGATGAAACGACCAATGACCGCCAAAAACTATGTACCTACTTACTTGGGACTTGAGACTACTAGAGAGCAGGCGGTGTTTACAAGTGATGTATCATACCATGATGTGCATCATTATAATCTCATATACCTCATGATCGGAGCAGCAGTTATCGTGGGTACAGGCATGGTGTGGCAGCGAATGCGAAAAGAACGGTTAGCGAGAGCCAAATCACCGGCAGTACCCCCAGCGGAGGACCGCACCACGGTTCGCCTCTCCTCCGTCCGAAACAGCATTGTTGTTTGCCTACTAACACGGTCGCGTGACCCTACCTTATAATTTTACCAAGTTTCGTATATTGTGAAATCTCAATAAATCTTTGTTTTACTCAAGATTGTGTTAAAATCATACATCATCAGATCAAGTAAAGGATGTTTGGTATAACAAGACCAAACAAAGAGGCACCGCAAAGGAAGCGGTAAGATCGTTGTTATTTACGTTATGTGAGCCCTATAAAATAATGAGTACATTGGGAAGAAGAATCGTAGAGTTGAGATGCTCATTTTATCCGATATTGAAAGACTAAGGGAAGACGGCAGAAATATCGGCACTTTCGATAGCTGAGTTATCATTATAGTTGCGTCAACTCGTGCACTAAAACAGCCACAGTATTTACACTCACCGGAGTTAGTGAGTCGTATAGTGGACAAGCTTGGAATTGTGATTAAATTCGAATGGTACGAATCATCATCATCATCATCATTACAGCCCTTCACAAGTCCACTGCTGAACATAGGCCTCCCCCAAAGTATGCCAAAAAGCACGGTCCTGAGCCACCTGCGTCCATCGACTTCCTGCATATCTTACCTTGTAGTCACTCCATCTAGTGGGGGGTCACCCTATACTTCGCCTACCAGTACGAGGCTGCCACTCGAGAACCTTTCTTCCCCAACGGTTGTAGGTACTCCGAGCTATATGGACGGCCCATTGCTACTTCAGCTTACTAATCCGTTGGGCTATGTCGGTCACTCTTGCTCTACTGTGGATATCCTCAATTCTCAGTTTATCACGCAGAGTAACTCCGAGCATAGCCCTCTCCATAGCTTGCTGAGCGACTTCGAACGTCCTCATATAGCCAGCAGTGAAGGACCACGTCTTGGTTCCGTAGTTCATCACTGGAAACACGCACTGGTTTCACAACTTAGTTTTCTGGTTTTGAGGTATACCTGACTAGAAGATGTGTCGTAATTTCCCGAAAGCTGCCCAGCCGAGATGAGTCCGTCGATTGACCTCTCGGTCGAAGTTGGACTTAAATAGTCAGACTATTTGTCCCAGGTAAACGTACTCGTCAACAACTTCGAGCTTAATGCTCCCAACAACTACCGGCATAGGTGTGACATGGACATTAAATATGATCTTTGTTTTGTCCATGTTCATCTTAAGACCTATCCGTTGGGAGGCACTATTGAGGTCATTGAGCATAGTGCCTAAGCCCTCCAGCGATTCTGCCATAAGGACTATATCGTCGGCAAATCGAAGTTGAGTGATGTACTCGCCATTGATGTTAATACCATATCCTTTCCAGTCCAGTAGCTTGAAAACGTCTTCCAATGCAGCGGTGAAGAGTTTCGGGGAAATAACGTCACCCTGTCTTACACCTCTCTGCAGTTGGATAGGTTTCGTACTCTGGTGCTGTACTCGGATAGCCATCGTAGCCCTACTGTACAAACACTTCAGCACTTCTATATACCGACAGTCAACTTGGCACCGCTGAAGAGACTGTAGCACTGCCCAAATTTCGGCGGAATCAAAGGCTTTCTCATAGTCCACATACGCCAGGCAAAATGGCAGATTGCACTCTTCGGACTTCTGTACAATTCATCGAAGCGTATGTATGTGGTCTATGGTACTAAATCCTTTTCGGAAACTGGCTTGTTCGGGAGGCTGGAAGTCGTTGAGTCTACTTGCGAGAAGATTCCTAATGACTCTCGAAAACAACACGTAGACGCGGTTCAGAAAGGATATCGGTCTGTAGTACTTCAAGAGGGCGTTGTCACTTTTTTTGAAGAACAAGACCACCGCACTTCTGCTTCACGCCTCCGGAGTAGTGCCACCATGGAGGACGGAACTAAAGAGCCTCTGAAGGACTTCAAGTACCGGTTTTCCACCCGCTTTCAGAAGCTCCGCTGCAATTCCATCCTCGCCCGAGGTTTACCGTTTTTAAGGTGCTGGAGAACCAATCTAAACTCGCTCAGACTGACGTCCAGGATATCATCGGAATAGTGTCGGATAAGACTTGCTCTTGGATCGTTACTCACACTTCCGTGTGGCTCCAACGATGTTGTGTACAGCTGCCCACACAACCTCTCAATCTCACTCAGAATCTTAGGTGTCCCGGAAACGATGCTGCCACACTCAGTCTTCAGCTTTGACAGTTGCTTCTTACTGGCAGACAGATCTCTAGCAAAGACTTTGGAGCCCTTGTTTCGCTTGATCACTTCTTCAATACGCGCAGTATTAAAGTTGTGTAAGTCTTGCCGCACGCATTTGGAGATCTGTCTGTTCAGTTGCCTGTATGCTGACAAAGCTGTTGACGATTGCAGTCTCATCTCCCGTCTAACAGCCATGAGATTAAGAGTGTGATCGGATAGTTTTCGTGTTCTTTTGCGGTGGGTCTTGCAGAACTTAGCTCCGACCACATGGACAGTTTCCACGAGCTTGTCATTCATATCGTCCAATGCATTGCAATCTTTTAGGCACTGAAAGCGGTTACGTAAATCTAGCTGAAAGGTTTCGGGATTCTGGACCAGAGCACGATGGGGACGGGGCGTTGACTTCATTAGGCGAGACATCTCCAATCTAACGTTTAGGTTCAGTGTGCCTCTAACCAGTTTTCATCCTTGCGATCACTGAGACATCACTGAACAGTTGGCGTCTGGTCGTCATAATTAAGTCAATCTATTTTTTGTCGAACCGTTGGGGCTCGACCAGGTCCACTTCCTGTGGAGCCGCTTCTGGAAGAAAGAGTTCATCATAAAGAGTCCCTCTTTCTCCATAAAGTCGGCCAGCTGCTGGCCCCTACGGTTCCGTTGCCCTACTCCTAATTTCCCTAACTTCAGCTCAGCGCTTTCTCTTGTGCCTAGTTTTGCGTTGAAGTCTCCCATCAACACCGTGTAGTGGGTTTTGGAGGAATGCATAGCTCTAGAAATATCCCCATACATTTCCTTCACCTTGTAGCCGTGGAAGGAAAAGGGAGATCTCCCGCCAGGCAAGGTGTTCTGCCTGGGGAGCGGCCGACACTCCGTGTGATAATTCGGAGATGTTCTATATATACTGTCTATGATTCGGAATGTTGATAGCGTGATTTAAGCTTCGGTGTATTTTGCTTGTGGCGCGACGACAGCGCCGCTACATCACCCCCTGCTCAGACCGGAGGTCGATAGTGCAGTCTCGTTGTCGACGAATGTGCAAGTGCCAGTGGATTGCCTTGTAGTCTGCGGTGAGTCAAGAAGAAGGCAAGTAATCTGCGAGAGCGCCGTAAAGCAGAGGCGAGCAGTAAGGCTCAGAGCCGTGCCGAATACTGTATGGCGCAGAGAGTAGCTTGAAGGAACAGGAAGCACTATTATTCCAGTGCTGCGATGAACCTTGTGAAGTTAGATGGCTTGCAGGATATGAAGACTGCAGGCGATATCTCCTCGGGAGCGAATGGGTGGGGTATTCTATGACGATGATGAAGCTTGAAGTCTCCGAAGGTTGTTTGGTTGCGTGCTCAGATCACGTCGGGGTCACCACTGTGGCCGTGGAAGGAAAAGGGGAGATCTCCCGCCGGGCAAGGTGTTCTGCCCGGGGAGCGGCCAACACTCCGAGTGATAGTTCGGAGAAGTTCTTTATATACTGTCTATGATTCGGAATGTTGATAGCGTGATTTAAGCTTCGGTGTATTTTGCTTGTGGCGCGACGACAGCGCCGCTACAACCTCTTCATCGGGATGTGCCAAGGTTGGTGCGTAAACCTGTATGACCTACAGCGAATACCGTTTGGTGATTCTGAGTATCAGGTACGCGACCCTCGTCGACACACTTCCAATCTTTACAACGTTGTTGACGAGAGAATTGTGGACGATAAATCCGACACCTCCTCGGGACAGATGGTCGCCCTCCCGGTGATAGAACAAGTTGCTGGACTTGAGGATTACCGTATCCTCCCCCTCTCTTCGGACTTCGGATAATTCAATAATATGCCAGCGCAACTTGTCTACCTCTTCTTCCATCTCCAGTATCTTCTCGTAAGTCCTCAGGGTGCGTGCGTTATATGTTGCCAGGTCGAATCGTCGTAGGTGGCAACCGAACCGCCACCGGAGATTCTTAGCACACCCTGCCCCGCCGTTACCATGGTTGCCACTGTAGCCAGGAATAGCGGGGCCGCTAGGGACTGGGGGCCGTTTATTTGCGTCGTTACTCATGGGGGGATATTATCCATAGTTGCCACGCTTGGCGAGCGTATTGGCAACCGCAGTTTTTTATTATATTATTTGTATTATTAGGAAGATGCTGTTGCCCATCTCCTGCCTGTCTCCCTCTGTCGCCTCTTTCGACACCCACGGGAAGATATGGGGTAGTGGATATTCTCAACCGCCACTACACGGCAATTCTAATATCGAACACAATTTCTTATGGTGCCGGAGCTACAAAGAATGGCTAATTTCTTAAACTCATTAAGTGAACAGTTTGGTACGTTATTCAATGCAAAACATACGTATGAAAAAAGGATACGTCCCAAATCAGGACTAAAACCGTGCACGCCGCGAAGGAGTTTACACACAACCGTGCCATCGGTAAGCGTAGCGGGCGCGATGAAAAAGGAAAGCGTAACCGACAGGCGTTATCTGCGGAAAGCGAATTAGCGACAGTAGTTCGTTTTCGCTTACAAATTAAAATAAAAAGAATTTTTACACGCAGTTTAAAGGATATAAGTGTGCAAACGGTTATGGTGCTTAATCTTTCACCTCAATCGGTAATTCAAGATTTGTTGAAACGGTGTGCTCATTTAGTAGCTATTAAAAAGATGAGTTATTTTATACCCACCATTTAAATTGGTCAGGATAATTAGCATCATATAGTTACTCGTGAATTGATTTCAGGAGATAAGAATCTTCCTAGGGAATCACTCACCACACTTGGTTGGGTTCTTCATGGTCAAATGACTGGTGGTATCAAGCCGGTTAAGATGGTTAACCATATTTCTATTAAGAAGGAAGAGAAAATGGAGAATTTAATTAAAGATCATTTCAATCTTGAATCGTTAGGCATAGCCCGGATCTCAAGGAGCGGACGTTAAATGTTTTGAAAGACACGGTATGTCGCTTGGTTAACAGGTTCGAAGCGATCTTGTTATGGCAGTAGGACGATGAAGTTATGCCGTCGAATAGAGCGCCAGCTGAAATTCGTTTATTCAATATCGATAAAAGCTCGATAAGAATGCAGATTTGAAAAAAGAATACGAAAAAGAAATCGATAATCTCATCGATAGTGGTTACGCCGAGAAGGTTAATCATAATTCCATTTTCCAACGAACGTGGTATTTTCCACATTTCGCGGTTACACACCCGCAGAAAAAGAAGATTAGTTTTGTATTCGTTGCCGCCGCTAAGGCCAGTGGATGGTGTCTTAACGACGCTTTGTTAGCTGGACCTGATTAACTACAATCATTATTTGGTGTTTTAAGGTTGTGATGTTTATTCAACTAAAAGTACGTGAAGAAGACTGATAGTCTTCATTTTCAGTGGCGGCACAATCGTGGCGCGCCACCAGAATAGTAAAGATTGACCTCATTTATTTTCGGAGCGGTGTCATCTCCACGCACTTTTTGTGCGTAATTTATATGAAAAATAAAAATTCTCAAGATTACGAACATTTGTGTCCAGAAGCATCTTTGGTTACACAACCTAAATTCTACGACTACGACATTTATGAATTGCACAAAAACGCTTCGTTTTAAATGAGAGGATGGGCCAGTAACCAACCCGAGGTTTTAAATAACATGGAAGATACGTTCAAGAACGAGAGCGTCTCTCTGAGCGATAGAGAACACGCAGAGTGAGATTTAGTATAGAACATTATACGAGATACGTTGAGTTTTTCCGTGAGTTTACGGAATACGCCAACGGAATTGATCGATGGTTTACGACCTCCCACGAAGAGGGAGATAACAAGTGCAGTTATGTTGGTTTTTGACCCGTTAGTACTCGCTTCACCCATAACTCCACAAGGAAAATCGCTTATTCAGCAGACGTGGCGATTCGGAATTGCCTGAGATGATCAGATTCCACACAAATTAAATGTGTTATGGTAAACGTGGTTAGAAAAATAAGAAAGTTAGGTTACACAGAAGTAACTAGATCCATCGCTGGCGACCTCGGTGAGGAAGAGTTGCATTTACGGATGCTGCTGATAGTGAGAAAGCATACACCGCCGCGGTGTACAATGTCACTACGGGTGATGATGAAGAGAGGTAGGTCACATTGCTCATTGCAAAAGTGAGAGCGGCGCCTTTAAAACCAGTTTCTGTTCCAAGGCTTGAATTACAAGCAGCCTTGTTGGGTTCGCGGCTATCTACAGCTATTGTGAAAAGTCTTTTTTCGAGATGTTTTTGCTGTTAGTCTATGCGATTCTTACAGCTTCACCTGACTCAGGGCTCACGGTCTCAGGGCGCGAGGCCGTAAGCTAATAATTGTGAAAAACAGTAGTTTAAAAATTTCTAACGTTCAAGCCATTTGTTGCACTCAGATTAGCTGAGATCGAAGATTATAGCTGTTCTATGGCTGTGAATGGCGTTGGGTTCTAACGTCAGATAACCTGGTAGACGACGCCACTCGAAGTTTTCTTTCCACCTTCTATGAAAATAAACGTTGGTTTCAAAGACCAGATTTCCTCAAGCTAAATTCTGATTCATGGCCTACGCATGTAGACATGAAAGAAAAAATAGAAACGGATGAGAAATAATCGCCCCAAAGCATGAATAGGCTAATAAGAAAAGAGTCGTAGAGTTTACCCGACTTCGAACTTTTCAGTAGTTTCGAAAGGTTTTTTAGGCCAACAGCAAGCATGAATGCTACAGGCGGAAATGCTATATGAGAAACGGTGGGGAGTTTTATTAGCAGCGTCATTGACATCCATCCATCATCGATGATAATGGCGTTAAGGCGATTTATCGCCAGAAAAGGAAACCCTTCCGTCATTTACAGCGATAAAGGAACGAATTTTAAAGCTGCAGATAAGGAATTGACACAAGCTTGTATAGAGTGAAAATCATAACACCCGGAGCGCCTCACATGGGAGGAACCTGGGAGAGATTAATAAGATCAATTAAGACCGCATTGATCGCAACGCTTAAAGAAATGTGTGCGAAAAAAGAAGTCTTGCTTATGTTGCTCTTGGAAGCAGACCATACGGTCAATTCGCGACCATTAGTTTCGATAAATTTAGATAGTCCTGAAGATGAGTTGACTCCAAATCATTTTCTTCTAGAACGTTCTTGTGGAGATAGTCCACCTGGTTTATTCATGGATAAATACTTAATTGGCCAACCACGCTGGAAGACAGCTCAGAGATTAGCAGAACATTTTTTGTCCCCATGGCTGAAAGAGTATATGCCAACATTGATACTTCGTACAGGCGATATGGCAAGTTCATAGCGCCAAAAGTAGGCGGTATCGTTCCAATTATCATTATATCATTCATTTCATTTATCATCATATCATTCGCTGCCACGCAACACGTGACCGCGAGGTAAGATTTATCGAACCAGGAAGTTATACGTACTTTAGTAAGGATGATCACACTAGGGTTGTGGATGTCTTCACAAAAACAGGGTTTCTGAGGAGACTTGCATCTCGTCTGACTCTGTTAGTCCTGGTACGCGCAACGCTGCCCATATAGAAGTGCAAGCGCACGGTGGAGAGACTGTTAGCGCCGCGAGATGAATCATCTTATTCAATGAAAAAAAAAATGAAAAAAAAATGAAAAATGATTTATTGATTTACAATGATACATTTTAAACCAGTCGCAAGGGCCCCTGTACTAGGTTGGGAACCTGTATTACTGGGTACCCCGCTCATCCACCAAGACAATACTATGTTAATCAATAAATAACAAAAAGCAAGGCAAGATCTAGCATTAGAATGTAAATGAAATTTGGAATATAATAATAATTACATGACAAGCATGCATTCAATTCAATCTTTCAATTTTATTGTATATTATACGTAGAGAATAATCAATCTTAATTTCTGATTGGAAAGAAAATGAATGAATGAAAAAAAATGACTGTATTAACTTAGAATCATGTGTTACATAGTATCGTAATAGGATATGAATTGAGAATTAAAAACAATTATGGCTTTTAAGGAATTTATTTGTTTATATCACATATTTGATTAAAGGGAAGACATTCCAATCTATGAGAAAGAGACAGTTTAATGTTAGAATGAAAATGTGTATATGTATGGACCAAGACAGGTATAAATGTTAGAGAGAGAGAGAGAGAGAGAGAGAGAGAGAGAGAGAGAGAGAGATAGCGAGAACCTCTTACATACCCTGGGACCCGCAGGGGTCATTGCAGCGACTTACAAGGGTGATTCACATCGTTGCAGGTCAAGGATAATAACATTTCATAGCGATATTAAAAATATTAATTTATTATAATTTGTCATTTTTGGAAGTTTCTAAAATAAATGTAATAGCTAATTGTAATTGTCTTAGCTAGATGCTGTATCAATATAGGATGACGGAAATATAAAAAGTACTTTATTTTAACAATAAGATATCGAGATAATGTAAAATTTAATGTCGTATTATAAGTGCATTTTTCTTAAAACTTTGTTTAAGAGACTGTTTAAAGTTTTTATTCTCACATTAAACTGTTAAATTATTTAAGATAAATGAAAGTAATAATAAGAACTGTACTATGAAATGTGTATTTAGTATTTTAAGATGTAAGAAAACTTTGTATTTAGAGTTTTAAGGTATAAATAAATTATAAGGACAACATAAAATTGATTGTAAATTGTGATATGTCTTATACTTTATTAATATTTTATATAAAGTGACTTTTTCATGATGTTACATTTGTCCTTTTTGGAAAATATATTTGCATGTATGTTTTTTATGGAAAATAAAGTTATGTCGCAAAATAAGCGGAATGTGATAACGAAAATTATGCGCGAAATTTAGAGGCTTTTGTGCCTAGCTCACTTCACAGGTTAGCTTGGTAGTACTTAAGAAAATCGATTAATTTTGAATTTGTTCGGAATCAGCTGCAGCAAACTCAACGACTTCCAGCCTCCCGAACAAGCCGGTTTCCGAAAAGGCTTTAGTACCATAGACTACATACATACCCTTCGGCAAATTGTACAGAAGTCCGAAGAGTACAATCTGCCACTTTGCCTGGCGTATGTGGACTATGAGAAAGCCTTTGATTCCGTCGAAATTTGGGTGGTGCTATAGTCTTTTCAGCGGTGCCAAGTTGACTGTCGGTATATCGAAATGCTGAACCAGAAGAACCCCACCTGGGTGTCACTAAGCGAGGCTGGGTGTAGGTTAAGTTACTAATATAGGATACTATTGTTACTAACATTTTAATATTAATTTCTATTTAATTTTATACTAACACTAGCGTTTACCTGCGGCTTCGCTCGCATGGTCACCGACTATCCATTGCTTTTTTGAATTGAAAGAAAACTGAGTTTTATAGATTTGTCAGAGATGCAGCCATTAAAAGGAAACTGAGCAACATTGATTCGTCAGCCTATTTAAATATTTTGAAACGCAGCGTATAGGAAAGCATGAAAATAGCCTGTTTATTCCAAATGGAAATGGAATATTTTTTAATTAAAGGAAACTGAGCATAATTATCCGTCAGGGATGCAGACTTTTGAAAAGAAACTGAGCTAAATTGATTCGTCAGAGATGCAATTTTCTGAATTGAAAGGAAACTGAGCCAAATAAAAGATCCGTCAGAGATGCAGCCTTTTGAGTTGAAAGGAAACTGAGCTTAATAGGTCCGTCAGAGGTGCAGCATTTGGAATTAAAAAGAAACTGAGCTAAATAGGAAATTTTGAATTGAAAGGGAAGATCTGTGGGAATTCTGATTAATTGATTGTGGGAATTTTGGAAAAAAAAACAAACTGAACACTATTTTAAGATATTACTGTACACAACGTTATATGTTCTTCCATTCGGGGAAAGAATGTGGAGATTCTGGGCATTTGACACACGCGAACATTCTGCATACAGCTGACCATGAGAGAAGAACGGTTTTTCTCAGTTGACCCCCACTACCTGTAACTTGCGCTTTATTAATTGTCATTGCAAAACTGAGCTCAATAGGGAACTGCAACCTTTTGAATTGAAAAGGAAGATCTGTGGGAATTATAGGAATCCGTGGTATAATAACATTTTCACCTTTTTCTACGCCTGTCAAAATTGTAGCACCGATTATGTTCCGTCCAAGATGTGTCACACGCAAGCTCGTCCCGTTACATAACCGAGGAGCATCTAAATTTCGCATTAGCATGACTGGGATAGCCTAATTTTAATTGAAGCTTATGTGAGGGCACACCTGACAACTCTAGAGAATTTAGAAACTCTGCGGGATAGAAGACATCACTTCATAACTGTGTCTTACTGACAAATACTCTGTTATTTCTCCTGCTACTTCGCTTAATATATCTGAATTTATTTTGTTAACGCTCTCATTTTTGGTGCAAGAATCGCCCTTTCACATAACCATTTGTCTTCATGCATGTTGTTCGTTAAATCTGAATAAACGCTCGCAATTAATTCGGAATGACTCTATACTAAATTACAAAAATCTCTCGTCAATTTAACGCAGCCCTCAGCATCCGTTTCCAACCGCCCATCGCCAATTTTTAATAGTGTGTCAGCATAGTTTCCAGCATTGATATCATTATACAAATGCACTCTCATATTCGTAGTTAAACTGACTTTTGTACCTTGTTCCATAAAATAGACGACTTGAGGCATGCTTTAATTTCATCTGCAGTTGTGCCCTTTTGAATGACAGGTAAAGTTTGGCAAAAGTCCCCAGCCAGTAAAACCACCATTCCTCCCATTACATCGGTATTGCTGCGCAAATCCTGGAGACAGGGTACTTTCGTCCCATACTAAAAGTTTACATTGTCGTAGCATTATACCTCGTGCACTATTTTTGCTACAGTTGCAGATCGGCGATTCTTCATGGGCTAGATTTAGAGGGAGTTTTAAAACAGAATGTGCAGTGCGGCCCCCGCTTAGCCGCGTGGCGGCTATACCGGAGGAAGCTACGGCCACAGCAATGTTTTTATCTTTCCGTACTTGCGCTAATAATAAATTTAACAAAAATGTCTTCCCAGTTCCTCCAGGGGCATCTAAAAAGAAAAGTGCACCATTTCCAGATTCAATTTGTCCTAATACTTTGTCAAAAACTCGTTTTTGTTCGGGAAGCAAGCGGGGTACAAATTCGGCTACTTGCTGCTGCAAAGCTGGTATATCGTAGTTTGTTTCACGTATAATTTCATCACTTAGTTCATTTTCGGTTGTTCGCTGAGGGCTTATCATTCCAAAGTCGCTTAATTATTTGCCTACCATTGCCCTTACTTTATCTTCAATTTTTCGAAATGCTTCATTATAAATGTGTTCATTGTATGTCATTTTCGCGTGTGTCTGCTGTAACCTTCGCAAAATATCTTCCGCCATGTACTCTTTATATTTGTCCCACAATTCATGTGCATTAGATAGCCCGCAAGATGATATGAGAGTTGCATAAAGATCCCTAATTTTGGCTGGTGACTGGCACTGCACAGCTTCCTCCATGGTTTCATCCCAGTGATTATCTCTAAAAGATGCAGAGCTAAACATGCTTCTCTATAAGTTGCGCATTCCTGACCGTTGACAGTTTTAAGGTCTTTATATCCTGTAGGACCCCGAACATGGTGCAGCAGCAACCGTAAACAGAAACATTCAAAATTAGTTACATGGACGGTATACACACGACCAAGGGCATCTGATGACTTTACACCGGGCCAATTTGCAACAGGCGCGCCTTGAATATGGCGTTTCCACTCCTTCCTAGATGTGTTCCAAGTATAATAGCGGGGGACTTCAGAATATAACAACGTTTTTGCAAACGGGTCGGTTTAACAAATTTGAAAAAAAGGCTATTAGTGTAGTTTTTGGCGGTGATGCAATTCTTTCTTGGAAATTTCTTTCGGTGAAACATACACGCTCTCCATTTTCTAAGTGCACGGCAAGGTGAGTAATTGTTGCGTGCCTTTCGTGTAAAGGGAAGCCAAGGAGACGCCACGCTGCCTCGTTACTGCTGACATAACGCCCTGCTTGAAAAGTCTGTACTTCATTAACGGGATTTGCCTCACCTTCATGCCTGAGATTAAATATTGCTTGGTCACTTCCTTTATTTATGTACTTACAAATATACTTGATTGCGCGGACAGAGCTACATGCTTCTACATTAATGTGGGAATTAAAAAATTTACATAGAATGGGCGAATACGGGACAATCCAGCTGTTATCTAAGGTTTCGAACGCTCCAGAGCGAGATTTGATTGTAACTTTCCTGCCACCATCTTCGGGAGCTCTGCGTCTGTATAAAGGGTAGCCATTGTCATTGTGCACTGTTTCTTTTAAAATAGCTGTCTAGGGAATTTATTTGTACCTTTTCCTTCTTTCATACATGGCGATATTGAATTTCGTGCTCCACATGGACCGTGAATCATATTTCGGACGATGGTATCATACAATTCTTTATCTTGCTCAGGATCCGGAATCTCGGCGCTTATTATGTCGTCTATTTGGCTGGGCCGCAACTTGTCTTTAAGCCATATTAGAATGTGGGCATGCGGTAATCCTCTTTATGCCATTTAATTGAATACATGAAGCACTGCACCTCTCCAAAAATTTTCCCTTTGTTAATTACATACATTAATTTTTGTACTTTTAATCTAAATACTCTAGCAACTAAATAGTGCCTGTCAGTACTTTTTTGGCCCGGCATTAGCTCCTCGGTTATTTCTTTCCATATGGGATTGCAAGTAAAAATAACAAAAAGATCAGGTTTTCCGTAAGTTCGTACATAGGCGAATGCGTCTTGTGTGTACTCATGTAGGTAGCGGGGACTGTTAACGAATGATGAGGGCAGAATTACCATCTTACCTAAATCTTTGGGGTTTACATTGGCGTCGCTAGAAACTGCATCTTGTAAACGTATATAATTCTCAACGCGCAGCTTTTTTTGATTTAAAGATATATAACGGAGACGTTCACTTTCTACCTTCACATACATATCCAAAAATTGATGAAATAATTGTCTACACCGGGCTAAGAGGTTAAAATCATTTTCTCGCAACATCATATGATACGCATAAAAATCCATACATGATACCTTTTTGTTCGGAGTAGTCTCCTTTGTGACCGGGTTAATGAGTGGAATACGAAAATGATAACCCTCTTGTCCTTTGCAATAAATTAATGGGTATTGCAGAGCGTCATAAAAATTGTGTGTATCGGCTACCCGTTGCAACGTATCACCACGTGCTTATGGCTGCTATTTCGTTTATCAAAGGTGCATTGTAGCGCCTTTCATGCTCTCCTCGAGGGGTCCGATCTGCGTGAATGACGACTTTATATATAGGTAGGTTTTCTAAAGCAGTTTTAAATGTTTTGACTAAAATGTTACGTTCATGCAAGAATCTTTGAATTTTGAACACTGTGTCTCTCTCAACTCCCTGGATAAATTGGCAGCGAGAGTCTACCTCAATTTCTTCGTCACCCATAAAATATACTTGAAAAAATTTATGCTGTTCGTTTTCAGCTGGAAAAAGTGAACCTATTCTATGATAAATTTGCCCTTGCACCGTAAATGTAAAGTAAAATCCCGGCATTATTATTTCCCGGTCAACTCCGAAGGACGTCATTTGAAAGCATGAGTAGTATTTCCGGATCCTGTTTAGAAGCGCCGTAACTCATTAGCATCATATAAAAAGAGAGTTTTCAAAGGTTCTTCTGGTTTCCCAAGTAATGGAAGAGACACTTTTCCATTGGAACAGCACATGCCTGCGGTCTCATCTTTCCATTTTAAAGCGTGGTGATAGTATTTCTGATCCATACTTATAATCACGCCTGTAACCATTGCCCAGCATCAACGGATTACTTAATATCGTCTGCGAGGAGCCATCTGAATTATAATGCACCAAAACTTTAAAAAAACTGGTGAATTTATGTTTTTATCGCTCTCTTCCCGGTCCTGCGTGGAAAAATACAGATCCATACATTTTTTATCTTAATTTTGGTAAAAAGACATAATAATCCAGATATTCTGACCTTCTGTGTTCATCCATCGTACCGTCGTCCGTCTTGTAGAATCACGGTGGCGCCACCTAGCTGAATTTAATTTTGCAACATATTCGATTTTCCCACGGGAATTATATGTTTTTCCGTTGAAAAAAGTAGCCTATGTCACTCTACAGCCACCGAACTATCCCCATACCAAAATGAATGCCATGCCGACGCTCTGTTGCGACGTGAAAGAAGGACAAACTTTTACAACATATTCTATTTTCCCACGGGAATGAGATGTTTTTCTGCGGAAAAAAGTTACCTATGTCACTCTACAGCCACCAACTATCCCCATACAAAAAAATCATGCCATGCCGACGCTCTGTTGCGACGTGAAAGAAGGACAAACAAACAAAAAAACAAGCAAACAGACAAACACACTTTCGCATTTATAATATTAGTATGGAAGTATGGATTAAGTTAAGGTTTGTTTGACTAACAATGTATGACTATTGTTGGTCGAAATAAAGGATTTTATTTACTTAAAAAGAAGTATAATTCCGCTTCCAGGTCCTTCAAAAAAGAAAGATTCAAGAAAGGTGACAACGCCCTCTTGAAGAACTACAGCCCGATATCCCTTCTGAGCCGCGTCTACGTGCTGTTTTCCAGAGTCATTACGAATCATCTCGCACGCAGACTTGACAACTTCCAGCCTCCCGAACAAGCTGGTTTCCGAAAAGGCTTTAGTACCATAGACCACAATCATACCCTTCGAGCAAATTGTACAGAAGTCCGAAGAGTACAATCTGCCACTTTGCCTGGCATATGTGGACTATGAGAAAGCCTTTGATTCCGTCGAAATTTGTGCGGTGCTACAGTCTCTTCAGCGGTGCAAAGTTGACTGTCGATATATCGAGGTGCTGAAGTATTTGTACAGTAGGGCTACGATGGCTATCCGAGTACAGAACCAGAGTACGAAACCTATCCAACTGCAGAGAAGTTTAAGACAGGGTGACGTTATTTGCCCGAAACTCTTCACCGCTGCATTGGAAGACGTTTTCAAGCTACTGGACTGGAAAGGATACGGTATTAACATCAATGGCGAGTACATCACTCACTTTCGATTTGCCGACGATATAGTCCTTATGGCAGAATCGCTGGAGGACCTAAGCACTATGCTCAATGACCTCAATAGTGCCTCCCAACTGATAGGTCTTAAGATGAACATGGACAAAACAAACTCATGTTTAATGTCCATGTCACACCTATGCCGGTTGTTGTTGGGAGCACTAAGCTTGAAGTTGTTGACGAGTACGTTTACCTTGGACAAATAGTCCGACTAGGTAAGTCCAACTTCGACCGAGAGGTCAATCGACGGATTCAACTCGGGTGGGCAGCGTTCGGGACATCTCCGAACTATCACATGGAGTGTCGGCCGCTCCCTCCCAAGAACACCTTGCCCGGCGGGAGATCTCCCCTTTTCCTTTCACTGCTAAAACTGGTGACCCCGACGTGATCTGACCACGCAACTAACAACCTTCGGAAACTTCAAGCTTCATGATCGTCATAGAATATCCCACCCATTCGCTCCCGAGCAGATATCGTCTGCAGTCTTCGTATCCTGCAAGTCATCTAGCTCCGGTTCATCGCACACTGAAATAATAATGCTTCCTGTTCCTTCAAGCTACTCTCTGCACTACAGTGTTCGGCACGGCTCTGAAACTTACTGCTCGCCTCTGCTTCACGGCACTCTCCTACTTGACTTCTTCTCGACTCACCGCAGACTACAAGGCAATCTCCTGGCATTTGCACATTCGGCTGCACTATCGACCTCCGGTCTGAGCAGGGGGGTGATGTGGCGGCGCTTTCGTCGCGCCGCAGTCGAAACACACCGAAGCCTAAACCACGCTATCAAAATTCCGAATCACAAACAGTATATATAGAACATCTCCGACCTATCACCACATGGAGTGTCGGCCGCTCCCCGGGCAGAACACCTTGCCTGGCGGCGGATCTCCCCTTTTCCTTCCACCGCTAACTTTTCTTTTGAGAAAGAGCGGTTTGTGTTTCTGAATTAAACATCTTATCAGAGGTCACGCCCACCACGTTGACGTGTTGTGGCATAGGCAAGAGAACAACCTCCATAGATTACTGTATATATACATGCTGGCAACTAAAGAAAATATAAGCACTACGTTATGGCCTAAAGCACAGAATAAATAATAGTACTACGTACAGAAGATTCACTCTTTTAATGTTGACTGCTTGCCGACGTTTAATAGCCTACATAATTATTATTAATTAGATAAATCGCACTCGCAAGCTAAATAAAACTTTATCGCTGCGCGAGAGTGTCCGTATTACTTTGCACATTTTTCTCTTCCTTCGTTACGGCGGAGTTTCCGTTGTTATGGAGGGATGTCAATAAAGAGTACAACAACAAAATACATTACGAAATATTTATTATGTTACTTAAATGAAATACCTATTCTGACTAAATTCAAATTCAAATTGTTTATTGCATGTCACATTACAAATTTAATATGGTACAATTTTGATAGTTATACATGTGATGCCCCGCAAGGGCACACACGTACTATTTTCGTATTATTTAATTTTTAAACATAAATTACAAATTATCATATCATTAACATTCAATATTATTTTATATAAATTAATTTAATTTGGAATACAATGTACCTAGTTTAAGTATTCTTACTTTGTCGTTATTTATCGTCAAAAAATTCATTTAAATTATAATAGTATTTATTAATAAGAAATATTTTTAATTGTTTATTAAATTGCACAGGATTCCAGGATTTTTATGGAATTCGGTAAATGGTTATAAATCTTTATTGACATAACGTGAGGGCTGTTTGAAACTAATTTTAATTTGGAGAAGGGTATCTTAAGCTTATATAAATTTCTATTATTTCTTTTAGTTTTTTTAATAGGTGAGTAGAGTTTTGGGTGTTTCCTAACGAATTTACAAGATTCGAGGATGTAGATAGACGTAAGTGTTAAAATTTTATTTTTAATGAAGTGGGATTTACATGATTCCATTTTGTCCAAATTTATTAATATTCGTAGACACTTCTTTTGTAATATAAATCATTTGTTTACATCACAAGAGTTTCCCCACAAGATGATGCCATAGGAGAGTACGGAATGAGCATGTGCATAGTAAGCCGCAAGGGCAGTCTTAAAATCTGTCACACGTTTAAGGTGTTGCAGAACATAAATAAATGAGGAAATTTTTTTTGCAACTTTTTGTATGTGCTGTTTCCAACTCAAATGTGTGTCCAGGTCTATTCCTAACAAAGTGCCAGAGTTAACAGTTTCTAGTTTTGTGTTTTTATAGTTATACGATATTTGTAAACCAGTTTTTTCGTAGGGTTTAAGTTGAATAATTTTAGTTTTATTAAGGTTAAGTTGTAAATTATGTAATTGTAGCCAACCAGTAATTTTATCTAATGTATAGTTCAATTTTGTAGTTAAATCTGTGAAATTAGTACAAGAGAATGGAGATGTCATCGCCAAAGAGCATACATAAATCGTCCAGTATGTTTGGGAGATCATTTATGTAAATGAGAAACAAAATACAACCCAAAACGCTACCTTGAAGGATAGAGCCAGTAATGAGGGTTACATCCGATCTGACATGAGTAATTTTGCCTGTCTCGAAGTCAGTATTTTCAATTTCTACATATTGGAAGCGGTTATCAAGATAGGATTTGAACCAATTATGAGCTATTCCTCTAATTCCTGTTTGGTACAGTTTATCTAATAGAGTTCTATAACAGACTCTGTCATAGGCTTTATTCATATCGAGCAAGAGACCTACTGCGATTTTTTATCGTCGATTTTGTCTAGGATGTTTTTTACATATTTATAAATTGCTAAGGTGGTGGAGTGGTTTTTCCTCTGGTACTGCAAAATTTTATATTTTTAAGTAAAATGAACAAAGACCTTAAGCAGACGTAGACTTTAGCAGTAGTAGGTCGATAATTGTTTATGTCAGTAGGTTCGCCCATTTAATGCAAGGGTTTGATTAGGAATATTTTGAGGGCATCTGGGAAGATACCTTCTGAAAAAGATTGGTTCACCATTATTGTATAAGGGATTATTAACAAATCAGCACAACTTTTAATCAAAATAGGAGTCATTTCGTCAATCCCGAAGGATGATTTATTTTTGAGATTTTTTATTATGGTATTCATTTCATTAGTTTCTACTGGGCTTAAGAAGAGAGTGTTTTCGATGGATTTTGTAAAAGTTGTTTTATTTAAATTACAGTTATTTGAGTGCAAATTTCCTATAGATGTATAAAAAGTTTTAAATAAGTTCGCTACTATTTGAGGATCACATAATATATGATTATCTGTTATTTTTACTTGAACATTTCTATTTTTTCGCGAATTTTTGTTAGTCTCGTTATTTATGATTTGCAACATAGTTTTAGTTTTATTTTGAGAATTTTCAAATTTGTATTTGTTACATAATTTTTTGGACAAATTGATGGCTTTTTTTAATATTTTGCAATACTGTTTATAATGACATTTAAAATTTTCATTTTTGGTTTTGGAAACCAATAACTTTAAAAATCTTTTATAGCGACACGATGTTTTCAATCCTAATGTTAAATAATTTTTATTTGCAGAATTTTTTATTTATATTTGGATTTTTGGTATACATTTATTTAAAGCACTTTGTAAGATTTCACTAAATATGTTATAATTTTCATTTACATTTTTATTAGGTTTAAGTATGTCATCCCAATTTATATTAGAAACTTCATTTTTGTATTTAGTTATATTTAAGTTATTATATATTCATTTATATAATAAAAATTGCTTTAAGTTTTGTGTTGGGGACGGTATAGAAATTAATAAACTACAATGATCTGAAAAACCAAATTCATGAACAGCTATTTTCATATCCTTTAATTAAAAATTAATAAAAATTAGATCAATGCATGTGGAGCTATTTCGTGTAATTCTGGTGGGTTGTTTAACCTTTTGGTGGAAGTTATACGATAACATTAAATTAGAGAGCCTATTTTTTTTGCTACTATTTGTTAGGAAGTCTACGTTAAAGTCGCCACCTATGATAATATTCTTAGAATAATCTTTTTTGAGATAAGATTCAAGAGTTTTTCTAAACTTGAATAGAATACTTCGATTTCCCTTTTGCTATTAGGTCAGTAGAGGTTAATGATTAAAATGTTTATTTGAGAGATTTCAGTAGCACATATTTCAAAAATCATTTCGGTGGACAACGAAGATATATCTATTCGTTCATGATATTCTAATGTGTTTTTTATTAGTATACATACTCCACCACCGTCATGCTCCTCCCGGCAGAAAGATGAGCTTACGGAATATCCTTCTATTTTCAACAAATCTTTCTTTTGTTTATTTAAGCAAGACTCTGATATACATATAACATGAAAATTACATCTATCCTCTATAAGTGCCTCTAGAAGGTGAGTTTTATTACATACATAAATACATAAACACTCACGCCTGTCACCCAGAGGGGTAGGCAGAGACTACAGACTTCCATTTGGCATGATGCTGACACACCTCTCTCGCCTCCTTCACATTAATACACCTACGCATACATGCTCGTCGGTTAAGGGTACTCCTAATTTGGCCCGTTTTCAATAAATCGCCAATTTGGTCGATAAATTTTCGCCTAGGACGTCCCTTTCCGACTCTGCCTTTCACTTCTGCAACATAAATTTTCTTTGTCACTCTTTCCTCATTCATTCTTTCCACATGACCAAACCACCGAAATATTATTATTTTATTTATTTTATTACAAATACTTTGCATATTTTGAAACATAATATTAAAATAAACTCTGAAAAGTAGAGTACTCGTTATATTGTCTTTTCTTGGTCCTACTCCTTTGCTGGTTGTAGCTTGATTTGTGTTTTTTGTAGAGATGGGAACGGTGAAGTTTGGTGATTTACAGACGATTATTTTTGTATCATCTCTGCCTTCTTTATTCTGCGTGATGATTAACTTATTATTTCTTATAATCGCGTGGTGTCCATGTTTTCTCGCTATATATAAGGCATGCTTCACCTTTTTTCTTTCTTTAAAGCTTGAGGACTTAAATACTCTGTAACACTGAAACCGGCTTGTTCTAAATATATGTAGTTATTTAGGATGTATTTTTTCATTCTATTGCTAATTAATTCGATTTTTAGCGGTTTTTTATTACTCCTTTTGCCCATGAATGTTAGTTCTTCTATATACCCTGTTAAATCTAAGCATAGTTTCATAAAAAATATTTATAACTCTTTCCATTACTATTTCGTCCGATTCCCAATAATTCACTATGAATCCGTGTAGAACTAGAACTCTTTCATAGATTTGATTGTTCGGTTGGGGTACATTTTCTTGTACGTGTTGGATCTCTTTTTGTAATTTTTTATTTTCAGCTTGGAGAGTAAGGCATTTTTGTGGTAATTGCTCTATTTTCGAGCCTAAATTTGATATATCTTGCTTAAATTGTGTTTGTTCGAGTAAAATTTTTTTGAAGCATTGTTTAAGCTTTTATTTCAGATATAGCGTTTTCTATTTCTTTTTGGAAGGAAGTTTGTATTGCTTTTAAAATATATTGGTTATTTTCTTGCAATATGGATTTAATTTTTTTGTGTGATTTGCTCATCATCTATATTAGAACAAATAGTCACGTCTTTTCCGATTAAGGATTTTGAAGGTTAAAAAGCTACAGTATTTCCTTGGGGCGATATTAAAGAGTCATTCTCACTAACTGTCGAGTTTTCTTCATGGAAATGTGTGATATATTTTTCTTTTTGTGATATTAGGATCTATTATTAGATTTAAATTTAAATTTTCATGATGCTGTTGTGGTCGGATAGGTGTGTTACAGTTGTCTGCTTTTGGTTCATTTGATCGACAAAGTTGGCATTTCCACAACAGTTTGTGATCTTTAGTCATGATATTGTAAAAACGTTTTTCGGATACGTTAGCACATTCGAGATCATAATTTTGGTAACAAATAGCATTTCAAAAATCTCCTATCGGGTATCTTTTGACGGCAGCCTGCACAAACGCCTGCCATCTTGAGAGCAGTGGCGCTAGTTTGGTAACAATACTTAGAAATGCCTATGTCAGCTATTCTACAATAGATGGTGCCACGTAGTATGTGAGTTACGTTGGATAATATGGCTCCCCAATCTAAACGAATTTGCTACAGGTGTATACGCTATTTCACTCTAGTTGGCTTTAAGTGATATTTATGAGCTAGTAAAACAGGTAGGGTACAAAGTCCAATTCTTAGTTCTCGATAAAGAACAATAATTCGTTATGCAGATTTAAAAATTACGCACTGTTTACTTACAGTTTTCAAACATTTATTAAGTTTTAATTTATTGGTGTATTGTACAAAGACAACTTGCAAAGCTATTCGTCGGGAATCGCGACGCTTGGCTCGGAAGAAAAAGGTAGATAGTCCAATAAATTAAATACGATTCTAAAGAAATGTAATCGTATTTTACTTAGTTAAAATTTTTGTTGGTAAACAAAGTTTTGATTCCAGTGTTTTGTGTTGGGGTGCGAAGTCAGAAGTACTCCACGTGTGCCTGGTAGTTGCGGGTCCCTCTCGATACGTCTGGAGGGAAGAGCAGCAACTGGGCCGGTGCACCCTGGGCGCGGCGGTAATCTTCCTCGAGAAATGAGAAGAAATTCTTATTCCTTGGGGAATGTTGCTGCCGCGGCTAATTATTCTGACATGGGGGGGGGGTCCGTCCCGGACCAACAGTGCGTTCCTCTGCGTGACCCTCTGATCAGCAGAGGGCATAGCAGAGGAGCGAGGGTGGGCTCGGTGTGCACTTACCCTGCCTCCGAGCAGACAGTGAAGGATTCAGCCTTTGCTGTCACCGCCGGTCTCGTAATCCCAGTATCGAAGTGTCGTGGATCATGTCTCGCGGCTTTGATAAGGACCGAGGGTCTTGGCTTAATCGCCCGGACCGCGAGGGAGAAAACCTCTATAAAAAGTTACTCCGAATCCCAAGCGGCGACGCACCGCGAGGGGATGGATGGCTGACGGGGTTCTATGAACAAATCAGCCGCAAGTGCGCTCCTCGCCAGGGTACCTGCAGACCCCCTGGCGAGTAATAAATCCTCTAAATCTGCTTACCTTGGTACAGGGGTCTCTGCCAAGGTGGACCTTTAATTCCCAAAATGGAAAACCAACAAAAACAAAAAAAAAACCAAAACCACCGGTAACGGCAACGAAGAGGGAGAGGAGAAACGATGCGGGGACAGAGTCCGACGCCGCATCGAGCGGCGTGGGAGGCTCAGAGAGCTCCCGACGCGTGGGGCCTGGGACCGCGGAGACCCGTAAGTTCTTCCGCAAGCGGTCCAGGCGGGATGGCAACCAGGGGCCGTCATCCGGTGAAGAGGAGGTTTCGGCCCGGAAAATCCCCACCAACAGGCGGGGCGGGCTGAGAGGCAAGGGGAGGGGGCTCTCTGACAATCAGATGGCCGAACGAGCGGCAAAGCTTGCCGAGGAGGGGCGCCACCCGGGCGACGAGCGACCTAATGCGGACGAGGTGGCGAAGCTGCGGGCGGATGTGGCCCGCCTGACGTCTGCCATGGAGACTCTCCAGAAGGAGAACGAGCAGCTCCGCGCAGACCTGGCCAGTCTACGTGAGCCTGCCTCTCGCGCAGCGCCCCAGACGCAGCGCCCAAGCCAGCCCGTGCCGGTGGAGAACCAGGTTCTGAACCTGGTCCGGCAGGAGCTGGCTGCCTTCCAGCACCGGTTCTCCGTGCTGGAGGGCATCGTCCTGCCCCCCCCCCCCTAGGGGGCAAACAAGACGGCGGCGAGGCCGGCAACGTACGTGGCGGCCACGGCTACCGCATCCAGGCCGGGGCTGTCCAGCCAGCCGGGCGGGGGCTGCAGTTGCCCCTCCCCCCTGAAAAACCGGCTCCGGCAAAACCGGTACCGGCTGAACCGGCTCCGGCTAAGCCGGCGACGGGAAAGAGAGGCAAGACGAAGGCGAAAAAGGGCAAGGCGGCAGCACAGGTGGTGGCTGCACCAGCCCCAGTGCCTGCGGGGAATGTGCCAGCGCCAGCGGCAAGCCAGCTGCCGCCGCCGTCACCGCCCCCCCCAGCTCCCTACACCTCCCGCGGCTGAAGCCGGTTGGCAGGTGGTCGGGGACAAAAAGAAGGGGAAGAAGGCAGCCAAAAAGGCCAAAGAGCAGGAGCGGCAGCGCCAGTTCAGGGCGCGCAAGATCGCGGCTAGGCTCCGCGCCCCGAAGACCGCAGCTGTAGTGATTACGCTACAGCCGGACGCGGAAAAGAAGGGCGTTACCTACCGCGATCTGCTCGCGAAGGCGAAGGAGGCGCTGGATCTCGGGGAGCTCGGGATCACCGAGAGCCTCCGGCTCAAAGTCACCCAGACGGGGGCCCGTATGCTGGAGGTCCCCGGGGGAATCCAGTGGCGCGACCGCGGACGCTCTGGCTGCGAAGCTCAGAGCGTCTTTGGACGCGGACGAGGCCCGAGTGTCCAGGCCCGTCAGATGCGCAGACCTGCGCATCATGGGTCTGGACGACTCGGTATCGGAGGAGGAGTTGGTGGCCGCCGTCGCCAGGTGCGGGGGGTGCGCTACTGACCAGGTCAAGTCAGGCGCCATACGCCTGGACCAACAGGGTATGCATGCCGCCACGGTGCGCTGCCCTGTTACGGCGGCCAAAACCATAGTGGAGGGCCGAAGGCTTCTGGTAGGCTGGGTCTCAGCGCAGGTTAAGCTGCTGGAGCCCAGACCTCTGAGGTGCTATCGCTG
Organism: Parnassius apollo; assembly: GCA_907164705.1. Lineage (NCBI taxonomy): Eukaryota > Metazoa > Arthropoda > Insecta > Lepidoptera > Papilionidae > Parnassius > Parnassius apollo. The sequence continues at coordinate 1,167,047 of CAJQZP010000008.1, forward strand.
TCTCGTGGGGCACCACGTATCAGTGAGATGCGCCTCGGAGGTTCACCGCAGTGGCCTTTTCTTCCGCTGCTGTCAGCCCGGACACATATCGGCGACCTGCTGCGCCACGCCGCACTGTGATGCATGTGCGGCGACCGGCAAGCCAGCCGATCACCGGGCCGGAAGCAAGGCCTGCGTACCACCCGCCAAGGCCAAGGCCGCGGGTAGGGTAGGGGCCAAGGCCGCCACCGCCTCTGTGGCCTCCGCCGCAGCCGCAACTGCCACCGCCACCGCTGTCACTGTCGCCGCCGCCGTGACACCGACGCCCGCAGAGGGGCCCCCCGTGGAGGAAGCTGAAATGGAATGCCTATAACGGCCCCATTAAGCTTCCTGCCTAACTGCCTAATTGCTAAGCTGCATTAGGGAGGCACTCCGGTATCACCGGGTGCCGACCTATCTCCGTCGTATAGTCAGGGACTACCTGACGGACAGGGCCGTCATCTACCCCGGTCGCAACGGTGAGTGGAACCGGCGAGAGATGTCGTGCGGTGTCCCACATGGTTCGGTTCTGGGGCCACCTCTGTGGAACATCGGTTACGACAGGGTGCTGCGCGCCGACCTCCCTACCGGCGTCAGCGTAGTTTGCTACGCTGACGCCACGCTGGTACTGGCACAAGGGGGGTCGTACGAGGCGGCGGCGGAAAATATGACACGCGGGGTTGCGATAGTCGTTGAGAGGATTCGGCAACTGGGTCTCGAGATGGCTCTGCACAAGTCCGAGGCCATGCACTTCCATGGTCCTCGGAACAGGCCACCATCGGGATCCTCAGTGATGGTAGGAGGGGTATCCATCGGCGTTGAGTCGACGCTGAAGTACCTAGGACTCGTCCTCGACGGCCGATGGAACTACGTTGAGCACTTCCGACGTTTGGCTCCCAAACTGGAACGGACCGGGGCTGCCTTCAGGCGGCTCCTGCCGAACCTGGGAGGGCCAAACGCCTCCTGCCGGAGGCTCTACGCGGGGATCGTGCGGTCCATGGCCCTTTACGGGGCCCCGGTGTGGGCGCGTGGTTTGGCGCGGCTTGCCATCCACCACCTGAACGCACCCCAAAGGGTGATTGCCGTGAAAATGGTTCGCGGCTACCGCACGATTTCCCGCGAGGTGGCGAGCCTCCTTGCCGGATTGCCGCCATGGGATCTGGAGGCGATAGTCCTCGCGCACCTGCACGAATGGCGCGCGGAGGCACTATGCCGTGGGGAAATCCCGCTGCCGTGGCAAGTTGTCGCGCAGTGGACAGACTTCCGGTACGATCTCATGGCGACATGGAGACAGCGACTGTCGCAACGCCGTGCTGGGCACTCCACTATAGCGGCGATAAGACCCCTCTTTGAGGAGTGGCTTGAGAGACGCCACGGCATTCTCACCTTCCGCCTAACGCAGGTCCTCACCGGACACGGTGTGTTCGGGAGGTTCCTGCACCGAATCCGGCGGGAGGAAACGCCCGGGTGCACCCATTGCGAGGATGGACCGGAGGACACGGTGGAACACACCGTGGAGGTGTGCCCTGCTTGGGCGGAGCACCGTCGTGTCCTCGTAGCGGCGATAGGCGGCGGCGACCTCTCGCGTCCGGCCCTGGTCGTAGCCATGGTCCGGAGCGAGACGGAATGGGATGCCGTCACCACCTTCTGCGAAGCAGTGATGCTAGCGAAGGAGGTGGCGGAGCGGGAGAAGGAGAGAGCAGCAGCTTTCCTCCCTGGCCGCCGCGGGAGACGCCCCGGGCTTCGGGGGCTACGTCGTGGCCCCCCGGCCACCGTAGGCGCGGGCCTGTGGACGGCGAGCAATGGGTAGCTCGCCGTCCGTCCGTCTAACGACGACAGGCCGTGTCGACGGCGCGTTTTGTTCCACGCGCGCCTCAAAGAGCTGTCAGCAGCGTGAAGGGGCCCGCAAGGGCCGACGCCTGCCGGTGCTGCGGGCTGTTCGAAAGAGATAACGCGGCTCCGGAACGTAAGGGCACTGAAGGAACACGGATGGTTTTTAGTCAGTAAAAGTCTGACACTCCCTTACGCTCCACCCAGAGCGAAAGGCGTCATTAGATGATTTTCCATCCGCAAAAAAAAAAGTGTTTTGTGTTATTTTAGTTTAAAATATTTTAAGCTAAAATTACAGCTTAAAATATTTTATTACAAAAGGCAAGTATATGTACGTAAGTAGATACTTGGATAGTGAAGTAATTTTCCAATAAATTTTGTAATAAAGTTCGTAGATATTAAACAATTATTACTTAATTCTTTTTTGCTATAAGTACCTATCTAACAATAAAAATTAAATAAATTCACGTTTCATAACTTCCCTACTAAAATCCTTCGGAAATAAAGAATGATATATCTGAAATATTTTGTTGGTCATTTAGCGTCTATCCAAGCAACAATTATAGTAGGAACGACGTTTTGCAAAAAAAAAAAAAACACTACGTTTACTGGCAACAAACAAATAGTAAAATGTCAATTTACAAATCAAAATTGAGATAAGTTAATGAAGACCGTTGGTCTTTGATTCGTTTTTTTTGGAACGATTATCAATTATTAGTGAATTTCAACAATTTATCGTTTGATTTCAAGTGATTTTCTATAACATTTTTTTATTATCATGTACATCAAGTCAATTGTTTTGGACGGATTTAAATCGTATGGAAATAGAGTTGAGGTGACCGGTTTCGACCCAGAATTTAATGCTATCACTGGCCTGAATGGCACTGGGAAATCTAATATTCTAGATTCTATATGCTTTGTACTAGGGATCACAAACCTTTCTAATGTAAGTTACCGTTATAAAAGTTACAAAGTTTTCCCGCCAAAATAGCAGTTTTGTTTCTAGTATTCCTTGTCTTGTCTTGTTTTATATTTATTAAGGCGTAGCTATTATAAAAATGTATGTTTTACCTGGTTTTAAAATTCTGGGTTGGCTTAGCAGGTCATGAATTTACTATGCTTTCTCTTTCATTTTCAAAATGAAGGAAATAATGAACACTAATAGTACAGTTGCTCGCATTATGCTCTTTATGATTTTAATCATTTAATTATTTTATAAGTAAGCGGGAAAACGGACTGATCCTACGTATGCAACACATGTGTACACACTTAGCCTATGTATGCAACATACATTTGACACCACACTCTTTTCACTTCTTAGTGGAAGCACAAGTACAACTTTATACCTTGTTTTCTAATTTTGAGAGTGTTTGAGAATGATTTACTTAGTCTAATATTCATAAATAAATATAATTATATCCATTTTACAAAGGAAATGTTTTAGTAGTAATTTTATTTTTATTATGATTTATAATGGAAACAAAAATATCAATATTATGTAGAATACAATGTGTTATTTCTGCAATATTTATAAAATCATGTTTCCTATTTTAACATAACTGGGATTGAAATACAACAAGCTATTTTTTTAAATTTTGCAATACATAACAGCACCTTTCTATCCCAAGGACACTGTTACTTTGAATACAACTACTTTTACGGATTTTATTGCGTTTGATATGCTTAATTTTAATATCTGTCATGGGGGACTGAGGTGATTGATGTTCCGATGTCACAGTTAACCCGAAGCACCTTTAACTTTTTAATTATTACATTTGGTCCGATCTACGTAGAATGAACTTACTGTGTCTTGAAGTCTTGCAGTGGTATGCTTGGGCTTATGGGCTAGTACCCAACCTGCTTCTTTTGTTTTTAATTGGAATGTTTTTAAATTTAAAAATTAATAAAAAGCTAAAGGTACATACTGCTCTTGTAAAAAAGCGGTTATAATGACTCTGTTACACCACAATAAACACTCTTTATTATGTGAAAGGGCCTCTATGCATCCAATATGCCTGGAGATGTGGGGTCAGTATTTTTGAAAATCCAACCATATAGCACATGAAATAAAACTTTTCGTAGTACAGGATCCTTTTTAGTCTTGACTTCAATCTTCGCTGCATCCAAGTTTAATCCAGAGGGAGGTTCCTCAAAAAGTAGCACATCAGTTCACAAATTTATCTCTTGTGCTCTAAAGTTTATTGGTTGAGAGCTTTTTCTGTTTACCAATGCATTTTCCAGGTCTATTTGTTTCTGTCATATTCATAACACCAATTTCAACCATCACAACATTCTAGGTGAATTCTGATCTAGAATAGCTTTATTCAGATTAAACAATCCGTTTAACGGCTTGTAATCTTTTGATTGATGATACAAAATTTCCTTAAAAGTAAAAATTCATGAAATTTTGTAACCAAAAAATTATGGCTTCTTTATCTATTTCTCCATTCCTTCTCTCATTTTATTGTAACATTATGCAAGCCATCGTCACCGGTCTTTCTGACCCATTCTCCAACACATGAGCAATTATTGCAGCTACACCATATTCCTATGCATCACAGATTAACAATATCTTTTTTATCCATATCCAACTAAGGTTTAAACCAATGACAATTAAGGATTTAAATAGTTCATCAACCTCCTCATCTTCTGTCCAACATATGTCAGCTATTTCTAAGCATAAATTTTTAACCAATATTCCTAAAAGGCCCACAACCAAAAACAACCAGTAGCTCACATTGTGCTTCCTTGTTTCCTAATGACTTGAACATGAGTTTGACCTAACACTTTCTGTTCATCGTGGGGCCACATAACCAACTTCATGCCTGTTGCCTTTAAAGGTGGGGGAACAGACCATAGCTTATGGTATGTATCTTCAGCCATGATTGTCCTTGAGGCACCCGTGTCCGATTCACCATTATCAACATCTGCTTTAACTTTAAATGGTGGTAGAATATTATCTAAGCAGATATATATTTTATTATCATCTGTTAATTATTATTCATCATCTGTTCGGATTTTTCATTTCCTCTATCTGAAGTTGAACTTTCCTCCATGTGGTGCAACTTGCCAGATTTCTTTATACAGGCCGGCGCCATATTTCCAAACTTCTTACAATAAAAACTCTTTTGCTTTAATAAAAGGACACCTTTCGCCATCGCTCTGTGACTGTGCGCCACAATAAAATGTCATTGCCTTAATTTTACCAATATCCATAGTTACTGTGGCTGTTGAGAGAGTTTGCTTCAGCGCACTTGTTTCCAGAGAATGTGCCTTGATAGTTGAGGCTTAATTGCACAGCTGACTCATAAGTAGGATTTTTGTTTTTACAACTTGTGATGGAGATGCTCGTTGCGCACTCCTAACACTAATTGTTCCTGTAGCTGTCTTTAAAATTACAGCTGGAAGACAGAGAGCCAATAGTTGCAAAAAGTCCTAAATACTTTCACTTTGATTTTTTTGACATTTATGGAAATTACAGTTTTTAAAATTTCAATTACTTGAGGATCATAGATATATATATATGTGGTAGAGCCATGCTGCAGCTATATTAGTAGTATAGTTATAGCACAAATGGCTTGGCTCGACTGGGGAAGGACCACACTCTCACAGAATACTAGCGTCAAATAGTATAGGCTTAATGATATAGTAAGTAGTAGTAAGTTCAACTTCAGCTTAATGCTGCAGTGTTTCGTATATGAGTGTAGAGAACCGGAGATCCTTTCTACTTTTACTGGAAACAAGGCATTCCATCTAAGTCCTCACGGGTGACAACGCATCTGCATTTTGATTTGTAATCGAGCATAGATGTAGATGTTTATGGGCCACAGCAATCACTTATAATCAGGTGGACTGTGTGCTCGTTTGTCACCCTATCCTATATATATAAAAAAAATAGAATTAGTCAAGCATTGTTAAAATGTATTTAAATAACCATCAAAAGAAGACTGGGAATTAGCACAAAGAGTGGTGACAATGGACAAAATCCATTGGGCCATTCATAGTTTCCAACCCTATAAAGTAGCAGGACCTGACGGCTTATTCCCGGAACTTCTACAGTGGGGGGGTAAAGTCCTAATAGTCAGACTTGTTGCCATAATGAGAGCATGTCTGGCTCTTAAATATGTTCCTAGGGGATGGAGGGAAGTGAAAGTCACATTCATACCCAAACCAGGTAAGAACGACTATACAGACCTTAAAACCTACAGACCCATTAGTCTCACATCCTTTCTCCTAAAGACGATGGAGAGGATGCGTAAACGCGAGTTGAGAGGGTCGGCGCTAATTAACTTACCGCTACACGAAAAACAACACGCCTATAGCTTAGGTAAATTAACAGAATCGGCACTTCACCAGGTAATAACAAAGATTGAAGGGGCCATCCAAAACAAAGCGATATGTCTAGGCTCCTTCATAGACATAGTATAGGTGCTTTTGACAGAACAAATTTCTCCAGCATAAAAGGTGCTCTAAGTAGACATAATGTTGAACCGGCACTGATTGACTGGATAGTAAACATGCTCAGTACACAAACAATAAAGATTGCTGGTGAATCTCAGACAATTCAGATCATAAAAGGATTCCCGCAGGGTGGGGTTTTTTCACCTCTCTTGTGGGATATGGTCATTAATGAACTCATCAGCAAATTAAACGCTAACCATTTCTACGGTTATGCAGATGATCTGACAATACTGGTCTCTGGTAAGACAGCAAGCATTGTGAGCGACCTGACCCAAGCGGCTCTCAGTAATGTGGAGAGATGGTGCAGGGAATATGACCTAACAGTTAATCCAAATAAAACGGTTATAGCAATGTTCTCACAAAAACGAATGCTGAATAACTATCATCTTCCAAGTCTTTTCAGCACAAAACTCCAGCTTTCCTCCGAGGTAAAATACCTAGGTCTTACCTTGGACAGTAAACTTAACTGGAACAAACACATAGAAAACAAAATCAGCAAAGCTAGTTTAACTTTCTGGCAATGCAGAAACATGATTGGCAAACGATGGGGTGTAATATTGGGAGGTTCGGAGAATAAATGATACGTCTAGTGGTCTTGACTGTAGATTTATTACTGACTGAATGTTTATTAGGCTATCATATATATAACTACACGAGCATACACTACACACACTACACGCCCATCGGCAAAAAGAAAAAAAAATGAATTATAATTTTTTTTTTCAATGAATTACAACTTGGTGTAAAAATCAAAAAAAATTGTACATTATTTTAAAATATTAATATTCGTATGCCCACTATATTATATTTATAACATAATAAAATTAAAATAAAATATCGTAAACACCGTAATTTAAAAAAATATAACTTTCTATCTCTGTATTTAAATTTTTTAAACAATCATCAAATTCCTTACGTAATTGTATTGAATCTTTAAGTTTTTGTTGTGAAATAATTTTAGTTCGCCTATCATTACTGCATAACTTTTTAAAATTTTCATATATAATTATTAATTCACTAGACTGAAAATACAATTTTTAAAACAAAATTATAGTTATCAAAAATATTATAAGGTGTTTACAATTTTTTTTATATTCTTACACTTAAACTATATTATTCATTTTAAATCTTAACAAATCTATAAGAAGCTAATGCCATTGAAATAGTATCCTTACTTTTAAGTGGATAAACTTCAGCATACTTATTTAAATCACACTGCAGTGTGAGTATATAAACATTATTAAAACTATTCTTACATTAGAGCCCTACTAAATCTAAATAAACTCTATGAAAAGTGGAATATCCTATAAATCGGTTATAACCATTGGTACATAATTATATTTTTATTGATTGTTTATGTTGCAACACTTGTCACATCGATTTGCATAGTTAGTAGGATGTTACTAATTATGTATGTAGTATCTAACTCTGGTCAAAAGAATCTTTTCTTTGCATTACATATAGACCGTTAGTTGGCAAAAATGATAGTCGTTTAATATTACACGTTTTGTCTCACAGCAGTCCTAGTGCAACATAATCATAATCATTACAGGGATCAAATACAACTTACAATCTCAGCCGCGTAAGCGGTTTGTGACACCTGTGTTTTAATTTCTAAGTACGTTCATGGGAACGTTTTTTCGATTACGTTGTATAATGGTACCTAGTTTTAACCATGCATTAAAATGATATTATAAATAAAATGAATTTAACTTTCCCAATAGTTTGTACCTCTTAAATTCATTTTGTAAAAGTATTATACTTTTACATAGGTATATCAACAAAAAATCATTAATAAGTTATTTATAATTTCGAAAACTCATTTTTTCATGACATGAAATTTATATAAAAAAACACGACTAGGACAAGTTTGTTTTACGAAATATTTATTAACATTGGAAAAGACAATTTTATTTCAAACAGATAACATAATTTTAGGTTTCGTTGTCCTTAAAAAAACGTAAAAAGTATACTATAACATTAATAAATTTATAATAACAGTGTATTGATAGACTCTGGACTTTACTTTATGAGCAAAATATAAACCAAATATAGTTGAAATGTACAAATTTTACATTAAAAACATATGACAAAAAATTCAACCAGATTTGTAGTAAATATGAATCAATGTGCCTAAAATATGAAAAAAAATATCTCGTAAATTCAATAACAATCAACAAATGTGGTTAAACAATTACGCACATAATACATACACACACAACACATTTTCGCGTAGTTGTGTAAATCGATCCCTATAGTTATTACATGTGTAACTTCTTAGTCGCATTTTGGGTAGCATTAATAGTCCTAATACAGAAATGGAAACTACACACTTTTTGATTTGCTCTTTTACTTTCTTTTCTTTCTTCTTAATATTTTTGACCTTAAGCTAGCTCTTTTTCTCTCTATTCACTTATATATTTATTAGATACCGGGAATCGGAGTATTAATTCATTTCATTTATATTTTATTTCATATTTGTCACGCGGGTACTTTATAAATATGGGTCCCCAATTATTTGGGTATTATATTACATTTTCGTAACATTCATTTCATTTTATTGGTACATAAACTTTTTTTCTATATCAAGGTAAAATGTACCTTGGGTTGTGTGAACAACCTTGAGGTCTACGTTTAAGTCATTAAAAGAACTCCAACAATTGACACGGAGGAAAACTTAGTTCATACTGTGATCCAAAGAAGGATATGACCTCCATGTACAATTATTAAGGGTAACAAATTTAAGACTTCTATGGTCCCTAACAGTTCTAATATGTGTAAACTCGTGTACATCACTTGTACTGAAGATACTGTTACCTAGTACCCATTACACCCGATTTTATCATCCAATCACGGAAACATACCCTGCTCCAGGACTATATGTTATACCAGTGATGGACGTTCCCGTAATCTCTCCATTACCTATTTATTAAGGTCAACTATTTTCTTTTATATTTATTCCTTTTGTGCTTTCATAATTCTCACTCTTAACGGATTCAATACTACTAGTTTAAGCATCATCAAATATTTGGGTGATCAGTCCAATTGACGAAACTTAACCACTCAATCATTCGTATTCCCATTTTTGAACATTTCTTTCTTTCATACTCGCATTGATATAAAATAAATTCTCGCATCTCGGAGGTATACTCAAATAATTATTATTTGCCGTGGTACATTATTAGATATATACCTACCACGTAAATTTTTACGCGTTCCTGAATCACCCCGATTCCCGAAATAAATCGATGGTTCGGTGTACTCGGTAGGTCGAACACTAGAAGCCTCCTCATTCTTTGCAGCTCTAATTGTTTCTTTTAACGTACTATAATTACGTGCTGACAAAATAATACTGAGTTGTCGATTTCGCAAGCCATTTGTGAAACTTTTAATAGCGATCTTTTTTATTTATAGTAGTCTTTTATTATATACCATCGGCTTGAGAAATCGTAAAATCTACGAATAATTGTTCGATTTTATTGCCATAATTATCTAAGGAACTACTATTTTGTCTTATTTGCATTAGTTCGTTATGAATGGAATAGTGAATTAATAAATTTGACATAAAAACAGAAAAAAATAATGATAATTAGATGTAACATTTATAACTTATAATACATAATGATTGACAAATTAATGATGAAATTGACAAGTATATGGTATTGAGCTATAATAATAATATAAAATTGGTATTTCCTCTGATGCTGTTACATAATTAATTAGAAAGTTATCAATTAAAAAATATTGAATAATTATATGTGTTGTTAAAATTTCGATAATTATTGTTACGGTTACTTGTCCATTAAAATTTACACATTACTATGGTAGAATATGTAGAACTAAATTATACCTAAACACCATATTGTTGCAAACAAATATTATTATTATCATTATTAAGTAGTTATTTACCGATTAATTATTGCGGTATAATACATAATTTTGAATTTTTCTATTAATAGTACTAATGTTTTTCCTATTTTTTAATGAATGATTTCAAAAAATTCTTTCCCCAGTTTTGTGTATAACATTATATAAGTAATAATATAATTTGACAATAGACATCGACACCATTATATAATTAAACTTACATTCGGTGCTTTCGAGATGTTTTGTACCTGCTACTGAACTTGACTAGTCGCTCGTTGTACCCCTGACTTCTTTCTGCTGCTCTGGCACTCGAAGATGTTCTTAGCTCCCCGATATGGTCGGGCTTGGACTTCCTCGTACGCTTCTTTTTTCTTAAGTTCTTTATTCTTCTCTTGAAGGAATTTTGATTAAGAAGTTTTCTGTTCTTGGAATCTTCTTTCTTGGAACTTGTCAATATTGATTATGCTGTTAAAACAATGTTACTGGAGCTTCTTGCATAATTTGTTTTTCAGGTATTTTCTTCATTTTTTCTTTAAGTGTATAATAGACTTCAATTTCTCAAAAAAAAAATTGTAATCTCTTTTTATATTCGTATATTATTTTATATTATTTGTCACGTCCGGTATTATGTTTATTTTATTATAATATTATTTTTATATATTTATTTTTATGTATTTATGTTCTTTAATAAATTACTTTTTTTCTAATGCAGGTCCCGGCGGTGTGCTTGCATTGTAGCAGCGCACCGCCTGGCAGGGTCGCCATGTAATGTCGGGAGGTTCGGGAAATAAATAATACGTCTAGTGGTCTTGACTGTAGATTTATTACTGACTGAATGTTTATTAGGCTATCATATATATAACTACACGAGCATACACTACACACACTACAGGGGTTCAACCCCAAAAATTATACTGTGGCTGTACAAAACTGTAATTCGGCCCATGATCACATACGGCTCTCTGGTATGGTGGACCAAAACCAACGAAGCCACCACTATACAAGAGCTTCAGCGTTACCAGATATTAACTTGTATGCCTGCCAGGGGCTGCATAAGGACTGCACCAACAGCAGCTTTGGAGGCTATGCTCGAGCTAACACCGCTTCATCTACATATACAACAAGAAGGAAATTTAGCTGCCATTAGACTCAAGACCCTAAATCTTTTAAGTAAAAGTAGAGTCCCCCATACAGATATAATCGATAGAATTTACTCAAAAATTCCTATCTTACAAGCCAAGTATGATAGGATCCCAAAACAATTTGTATTCGATAAAAAGTACAGGATACAATTGAAGGAAACTGACCATCTGGAAGGATTGGGTCCAAGAGAGCTCAAGGTTTTCACGGATGGCTCTAAGACAAATGAAGGTCTGGGGCTTTCTCTGAAGACCTTAATATCCACATATGCACACTGCTGGGTACCCACAACTCAGTCTTTATGGCTGATTGCATGGGTATCATCCAAGCGGCCATAGCAATAGATGCTAAGAAGGTGAAAGACTTCTCCATCAGAATAATGATTGACAGTATGGCGGTACTACAAGCTCTGAGTTGCAATGTGACGAACTCGGGACTGATATATGAGTGCCATTAACGATTGAATGAGGTATGTAAGCACAACAATGTTACTCTGCAATGGATCAAGGGACACAGTGGATCTAGAGGCAACGATGCAGCAGATGAACTGGCCCGAAGGGGATCGGCCCTGGCAACTATAGGGCCGGAACCAATAATACCAATCCCCTTTGGCTATGTTCGTTCACTGGTACGTAGATACTTCAATAATTTACACGCTCAGCTTTGGAAAAATTTAGTAGACTGTGGACAAGCTAGGGAGGCCCTACCTGAAATAAACAGTCGTCTAACCAAGGTTCTAATGAGACTGAACTAGCCACAGATCAGGATAGTATCAAGTGCTATCAGAGGACATGGCTCTTTTAACAAACATTTGCTCACCATAGGTGTTACTGATAGCTCCCTGTGCAGGGCATGCATGCGAGGCGGCTCACGTGTTGCTGACATGTCCAGAAGTCGCTTCATACAGGGCTAAACATCTCGGCACGCCGGGATCGCTCCCCGAAGTTGCTTGCAACATCAAGGGACTGCTGAGCTTCTTCGAGGAGATATCATGTCTCGAATAACCATGTTATTCCTGCCCACACGCAAAATACGCGCTTAGACGTGGAGTTGCGGTAAACAGCCCGTCGTAAACTAAACTAAACTAATGTCTTTAAATGTCAAAGAAGTCAGTCTTCTAGGTACCAATAATGAAACACTTAATGATTATGTTTCCGCATTGTGATAGATAAAGCGCGCGAGCTTTGTCTACATTATCACCAATTACATCCGTGGCTTTCCGAGCACACAATATACATTCTTTATATTTGTTCCAATAGTCAGTTTGCAATCAAATTTTCCCAGAAACACCACATTTGCCAAATTACATGCCATGTTACTGCCTACACTAATTAATTTTCCTCAGTCCTCATTGAAAGATACATGATACATTCCCCAGATGTTGCAATTTTACCTTCAACACTATCAATATATATTATAAGGAAATATTTTTATGCTTTATCATGTGTTAATGACAACATAAGTAGATTAAATATTAAATTTTACTGATTTCAGGTGAGGGCAGGTAGCCTACAGGAGCTCATTTACAAGCATGGCCAGGCAGGCATAACCAAGGCCACAGTCAGCATCACCTTTGACAACCGTGATAAACGCCAGTGTCCCATTGGCTATGAAAATCATGATGAGATCACTGTTACAAGACAGGTAGATTTTTATAATCTGATTTCTTACATTTATGCAAATACTTAACAAACCATAAAACTAATTTTGCTTTATTTTGTTTCGGGATGTAAAGATGTGTGACTAATAACAAAAAAATGTGCCAACTATGTTCCTTAGCGTGTCATAAAAGAAGTCACTACCTTTACAATTTGCCAATTTAACCCATATCTTTTTGGCTAAACATGCTACTCTTGGTCTCAACATAGTATCTTTTTGGCTAAACATGTTGCTCTTTGGTCTCAGCATATTGATGTGCAATGACATGACATGATGTGCAATATTTTCATTTGATTCGATTTCTAGGATTGTAGTGCTTAGAAAAATTTATGGCTTGGATCACATGTCATCATACTGATTTTTAGAATATTGAACTAAAGGATTGAATTAAAAGAAAAATAAGAGCCAATTTACGTTTTATAAACTTTTCAAAAATTCTAATATTCAAAGACTACTGGATATGTAAGATTCTTTGTTGGCACCAATTTTTGTAAGTAAATCCCCCTGCTACTAGTGACAAACAAGACTTATTGTAAATATCAATAGTAGGCATTTAGGGCAACTATAATAATTATTCTGTTTAAAATAACATGAGCTGAGGCCCACTTACACCATAAATTTGTTTGTTACATCTTTGAATCAATGTGTGAAAAATGATGGTCCAGCTTTTCAAAGTTAACTGCTGAGAAGAGGAACAATATTTGTTTACATATAGTTGTAGCATAAACAGTTACAATTTGACCATGCCTGCTCACCCAACAAATACTGTATGGTCTTTTTCGTATTCAATACCTGACATAAGTAAATAAATCATCTAGAAAATCAAATGGATTTGTATCAATTCAAAAAAACTGAATCATATGATCTTCATAAAGATCAGATTACTTTAGAGATTCAAGAGAGTTACCCCCTTGAGTATTTCGTAATATCAAGACAATTTCGTAATAGTATAAATTATTTTTTGCATAAGTACCTTTATAAATAAGTATTATGTAATAAGTAATTTGTGCATCTATAAAATTGAACTCAAACTCTATTTACTATTTTTCATTTGATTATTTCCAGGTTGTAATGGGTGGGAAAAACAAATACCTTATAAATGGAATCAATGTGCAGAACAAGAGGGTCAGTGATTTATTTTGTTCAGTACAACTCAACGTGAACAATCCACACTTCCTTATAATGCAGGGGCGGATAACTAAAGTGCTAAATATGAAGCCCCCTGAAGTAAGTTACATTTTTTGTAAATATGGTGAAAAATAAGATAAAGGTAAAGAAAAAGTAATAATAAGTTATATTGACAAATGTGTCCTTGTAGAAATTTTGCATTGTTGCATTTAATACAAGTAAAGTACAGTGGTAAAGCTTAAGTGACTTTCTATAAGTATTATAGTAATATGTATAGAATAAAAATATTCTATTCTATTCTATCCTATGTTACATGTTGTCCTTTATACTTACTTTGTTTATAAAATGTGTGTATGTTAGGACAAATTCTTTTGTTTTACATCATTTACATCATTCTGTGTTAAATCATTATTAAATGTCAAAGAAATAATTGACATAAAGTTTGTAAATTTCAAATATTTATTTTAAATAGTTTACTTTAATTCATTTTATTTAACAAAAAGAAAAGTAATCTTACCATTACTTAAACACAAAATGAAACTTAAATACAATTTTTTTTTTGTATATTTTTCAGATTCTTTCCATGGTGGAGGAAGCAGCTGGTACTAGGATGTATGAAGCAAAGAAGCAAGCAGCGCAGAAAACTATAGAGAAAAAAGATGCCAAACTCAGAGAATTAAATGATGCAAGTGAAAATTAGCTTAGAGTTAACTTTTTAATTTAACTTCTGGAGAAATACATGCAACATTTATTATTTGTTATTTATCTGGTAACACTTGCAGAATTCCCTATGAACTCTATAATTTATAACTTATTCTTTTCTGTGCCAGAGTTATTATTAGAAAATACCAGTTAATATATGTTCCCTTTGTGCCATTTCATTTAGCTGTCTAAGATTTTAAATTTATAATTTAAATAGACTAAAGAAAAGTTAGTGTAGTTGTTACTTATCATATATTTTTAATATAAAAGTATATAGCATTTTTTACTCCTACATATTCAATTTATAGATCATTAAAGAAGATATTGCACCCAAGCTACAGAAGTTGCAAGATGAGAGGTCACAATTTCAGGAATACCAGAAAGTTGTGAGGGAGTTGGAGAACCTCACCAGACTTTATGTGGCTTGGAAGTTAGTATTTTCTTTGCTTTTGTGTATTGATTATACATTTATTAGTAAGTTCTTTTAATAATCTAATAATATTTTTATAAGATATGTGACTGCAGAGAAAAGTGCAAAAGAAGCAGAAGCTAAAGTGACTCAAGTGCAAGATGAAATCAAGGAAAAGAAAGAGAATATTAAGAAAAATGAGAAAGAGGCAAAAGATTTAGACAAACAAGTTGCTGAATTAAACAAAAAGCTGGATGAGGTAAATAATTATACTAGGTCTTACGAATGTTAACATAAATGCTGTGAATAACTGGCCAGAAACTTTGAGGTCACTCGGACACAACTTGTGACTGGCATTAGGGGGTACCTAACAAAATGCCTTAAACTACAAAAAAAGAAACAGGTCATTATTTTAAAAAAAAAGCAAATATGCCATGTAGTTGTAGTGTATTTTCATTTGCGACAGTTACAGAATAATTACCTGAAATAAACTACAAATCAGGTGATATACATTGTTAGATGTTATGCACGAAAAATTTTTAGTTGGTGGATGATTTAACCTGAAAAAAGGAAAACAAAAAAAAAAAAAAAAGAAAAAAAGGGGGGGGGGGTACAGAAAAAAAAAAAAAAAACTTCGCGCCTCTCCGGAAGACAGAACGTGACGGGTGGCAAACCACGTCGCCGGTTTTCCTCCCGGAGATTCTTCGCACCCCTGCCCCATTAAAGAGGGGCCGGGAATTCGGGGCCATATATTTACTTTTTTGCTTCATGATGCGAAAACAAAACTAGGGGGTGGTATATTTTACGCCGTTGTCACAAGGCGAGGAGCCGAGTCTGTCCTTTCGTTAAAAATGTTTAAAAAATCAATTATTATAGCACTTGAGGTATTGTTTTGTGTATAAATTCGCCCTTATTGTTGTTTTACCTTGTTTTCGTTCATTATCCTACATTTATTTTTTTGGTTTAAAAATCAAACTGAAATTCCATTGTTAAACATGAGGACAAGATGGAATGTCTCGTTTCATTAAGCTGCTATTTTACTTGGCTTATTTTACTTGGCTTGGCTTGGCTATGTGACAGCCTAATCTTGCCTCGGTGGAGCCGACTCATGTGTGCTACAGCCATAATATAGTTGCAGTGTGGCTCTCACACATACTTTTGAGTTGAGTGTAAAAGTCGATACGGGTTGCAGAGCGGGAGAGGAATGGTTACCCTGTGACGGTGTGTTTCTTGGAAAGTGAGTGAACGTGTTCGTGTTGCAGGAGAGCGGGTGCGCGCTGCAGCGGCTGGAGGGGGAGAGCGCGGGCGCCGAGCGCGATGAAGCGGCGCTGGCCAGCGCGGCACGCGCCGCCGCCGACCTACTGGCCGCCAGCCAGGCGCGCGCCCGCCTACTGCAGCGCGCGTTGCAGGATGACAGCGCAGCGCTGCACGCTAAGTCGCGCGAGCTGCACCAGGTACGTGACGCACCACGTGTGTCTGTAGGCTGGAGGCTGCTGGCCGCCAGCCAGGCGGGCGCCCGCCTGCTGCAGCGCGCGTTGCAAGTCGACAGCGCAGTGCTGCACGCTAAGTCGCGCGAGCTGCACCAGGTACGTGACGCACCACGTGTGTCTGTAGGCTGCAGGATGCGGATGCAGGCTGCTGGCCGCCAGCCAGGTGCGCGCCCGCCTGCTGCAGCGCGCGTTACAGGACGACAGCGCAGCGCTGCACGCTAAGTCGCGCGAGCTGCACCAGATACGTGACGCACCACGTGTGTCTGCAGGCTGCAGGCTGACGACACGCTTGATGACTTCCTCCGCTTCCTATGGCCTCCTGGTGACATCGACTCGTAGACGTTCTATCTTCGGCCTTCCTACTTCCTCTGCTCCCTGCGGCCTCCTATCTTCATATCCTACGCAACCCTCGGCCTCATGGTAACGTCGGCTCGTTGGCGTCCTATTTCGGGCTTGTGACGTCAGCACGTTGACGTCACGGCACCCCTGCTTCCTTCGAACCTCCCGACATTACACTCTCCTCGGCTAAGTCTTATTCGGCTCGAAGGTCCGTGTTTGAACTTGACAGGCTCAAGATCCTCTGGGATCCGCCCATAGGTGAAAGAGACTACAGTGTGTTGAAAGAGACTACAGTTAGGGATATTCGATAATCATCGATGCTTTAACATCAATCTTCCCCACATGATTATGGGGTCATTGACATCGAAACATCATTGTCAATGATCCCATAATCGATTACTGGAAGGTTATTTTCAAAAGCTGGCTCAAACTCTTTAACAACAGAGAAACAGATTGCAAGGTACTTCTTTGTCAAAATTACTATCTCTTCAATCAATAGCAAAACATTGAACTGTATAACAAATGAACTAGATATTTGTTAACTTCTTCCAATTTTTTTTAACTTACTGTTTTAAACTAAGTAAATTGTTTATTAATTTCTTTGATTTCATTAATAATATACAGTAAACAACAATTCTATATTTTGTTCATCTAATTCTAACCTATTAAATACATATGCAAAAACATCGATAATGTTCAACATCGATGTTTTGAGTAGGATAAACATCGAACATCGATGTTGAGCTATCGATGCTAACATCGATCATCATTGATGTGTCATCGTCGATGCCAACATCGATGTCATCATCGATGTTTCTACAACATACGATAATCCCTGATTACAGTATTGTTTCAGGGTCCTTAAGCAAAATGTGCTGGTCAAACCACATTGCGTCACAAACACCGCCCAACAACATCTGTTGTCGATTGCGCAAACTATAGTCAACCAAATCTAAGAAATACATTTTGACAGCTGTCAGATTTATTGCACCAAGCATGCCAACCAAAAAATGGGAACGTACAATATTCAATTCTTAAAAAAATCGATATCGATTATTTAGAGTTGGTAATCATCTACAGTTTTTTAAATTAAAAACAGATCATTAAAAAAACAAGATTTATCAGTTTCTTCGTATTTGTTTGTTGTTACTGCTTATTTCTAGAGGCACAGTTATAAAAAATTAAGATTGAAACTAGATTAAAAATGAATTTATTCTATCACTTTCAGTACAACTAGGAGAGCTGTCGTTGTTTAGATTAATTGTTATTTAATTTTCAATAGCGCAGTCAATATTAATGTATCTTTCAAAGTCATCCATAATCAATATTTTTGTTTTTTCTTCCAATTTTGCCCAATCATCCTTTGTGACATGGGCACATGCTTCAACGAATATAGAAGAAACAGTTTAAACAGTTAAATCCGAGTCACAAAATAAGAAGACAAACACAAAATCACAAAATTACGCACAGTAAGTCCCGAAATGGGGGAGATTGAAATTACGTAGTGATTTTTCAACGCAGTCTTGTATATGAGTTTTTTTGCCTACATAAATTTACGTTGACAAAGTAAAAAAAAAATTTGCTTTATTCATGATTCATGTAATTTTAGGAATTTTAAAAGTAAAAATTTAAATAAACAATACATTAAAAAAATTAATGATTCGATTATTTCAATATTTTTACCGATTATTTCAATATTTTTTTCGATTATTCGCATAACAAGGAATTTTAATCATTCAAACACTACGGTAAGGTTCATAGCGACGTATCATTGAAACGACGTCAAGCAAAACTATTGGTACTGGTTATTTTTTTAATATTTTGCTTTGTTCAAAAGATTCGAATTTAAATAAAAAATAATAAAAAACTATATACGTTGTAATGAAATATAGATAACTTCATAATCCTTCGGATTTACGTAAAAGGTTATTTTAAATCGTGTGAGTACGCTTGTGCAAAGTTATTGCGGAATGATTAATATGAAATGTCAAAAGGTATTTCTTAGATTTGGTTGACTATAAATTACGTTGAACACATACTGATAATAAATCACGATAGACTTGATTAATTTACAGTCAAAAATGTAATTTACAATGTGTAACTCCAGGTGTCATCAACATTTGAGAGCTTAAAATCAGCCAGTGAAACAAGTGAAGCGGCTTTGGCAGAGGCACAACAGAAGTTCCTCGCAGTCAGCACAGGGTTGGAAGGAGCTTCAGAATCTTTGCAAGATCAACTCATGGGTAACATTCTAACATTAGTTTTTTTTAAAGGAAGCCCATATAGAATCGTAAATTCTTGATCAAAATACATTTTTTTTTTGGTAAAAAATGACACTATTTTTACTTATTTTTGTTGTTGTAGCTGCTAAGCAAGAAGCCTCCGAAGCATCAACACGTATTTCACAGAGTACGATGGAGAAAAAACATGCAGAGGATAGGCTAAAGACATTGGAACGGGAGTTCAAATCAAGTAGCTCACAGTACCAGCGTGACCAGGATAGCATTGCTAAACACCAAGCACAAGTTGACCAGCTTCAGGTAAATATGACTTTAAAAAAACATTGATGTTTTGGTGTTTTTATAGTTTTCAAAGTAATTCCAAACTTACAATACTAAATGACATAAACGATAATTTACATTTAATATGAATGACTGAAATGAAATGAATGAATGAACGAATGATTTTTTATTCAATATAGATTATTCTATAATATTTATTGAAAGTGATTTTTATTTACCACTGGTTCGAAAAAAAAAACTGTCCTTGGAAGAAGTAGCAAGAAACCCAGCGGGATTTTTTTAAAAACATATTTCAACTACTTTTACGAATAAATTTATTTTGTACAATTTTTGAATGAATTTTTATAGAACCAGCATGGTGGCGGTCACCTCTATCCCAGGGGTTATTTTCATTTACGTATTCTTTTATATTATAATAACTCTTTTTGTACAATTTTTCCTACATAAAACATTAAAACATGTTTAATGACAGATTTTGTACATTTTCTGGGATTTTGTTGTAAAAGCGTAATAAAAATAGCCCTATAAATGAATTACCAATTCTGTGAAGTCTAGTAACTGGTATTAAAGTATGAACATCTTTGTTCTTAAAAATAAAAATATAAATTTCTTTGCAACTTTCCGCTAAACAAGGAGCGGTGTTTAGCGGAAAGTTGCAAAGAAATTTATATTTTTATTTTTTATTATAATGGATTTCCGCAAAGTAACGCCTGATTCTATCAATTATCTTTGTTCTTATCAAAGCTATTTATGTTTTTATGTACATACATTTTCATAAATAAATAGTGATGCCAAAGTTAATATGTTTATTTCTTTAAATTTTTTCTAAAAGACTCCACAATTTAAGTTATAAATCGCCCATACGCTTCTCTTTTACAAAACAAATATGACTTCAATGTCAGTCGCATTAACCCATAATAAGATTTTGTAAGACATTAAGCTATGAAAGTAATTAAAATAAACTAATCTAGTTGTCTCAACATTGTATATATTATAGTCCGGACGCGAAGAAGGAAGAATTTCGTACGATAACCTTTTATTACCTGTCTCTGTCACTCCCGCGTAAATAAAAAGCGTCTCACTCGCACAGATGCAATGACCACCGTCCTCAGGGATTGTAAACCTTTTACCTGACTGTAAGTGTTCCTGTTTGCATTTGGTTTTGTTGGTCTTGAGGCACTACCAAAAATCCTTGGCTTGCTTGACATAGTTAATAATTTTTAAATAACGAACAAACGACATTCCATCTTGGAATGCGTTAGTGATCGCTCAGTTTTCGGACACAGTTATCTTTGTTTGTTTGTTGGTTGTTATTTTGTTTTAATTTTTAAGTGGTTTTGTTAATTTGTTAAGTTTAATATAGACAAAACTGTTGATTCTTTTGTAATAAATGTCACCGGAAGGCGGGACGTCACCGGAATGCAGTAACCCTGATATAGAGAAATAAGATTCTGATTTTTGAATTTCCATTTGTTTATTTCTGCCAAATTAGCAATTTTAACTTGATTTTATAACTGTTTTTATACTAAAACAAAAAAAATATAATACAAATAATTTATTTAAACGGATAGTAAATTTATTTTTTTATCTAAAAAACCCCTGTCCCGTGCTACAACCATAATGGCGGCTCCACATTTGTGCCGTGAAACTCTGTAAACAGGCGTGAACGTGAATGCGGATGGTTTTCGCGGGGTTTACGCGCGTTCACGATTGTTCTCCGATCAGAGTAAGTATTTTGTCCCGCGACAAAGTGTTCGCGCCCCCTTCGCGCGGCGTTCACGCGTACACATCCACATTCACAGCCCCGTGACAGTTTACCCCGAACAGACTACAAGGGCGTACGAACGTGTGACGTCGCTGCGCGCGCGCTAAAATGGAGTCACGCGTGAACGTTTGGAATAACAAAACTGGAATGCTCTTTTTAGTACATTACCGTTCTGAAAATGTACTGTGGTATCCAAAAAACCAGCATCTTAAGGATAAAAATAAGAAAAGTGATGCCTGGAGGCGGATAAGTAGTACTCAAATGAATATTGAAATTAAAAGTTAAAAGTTATTGGAGCAGCAGCTTCTAAAGTACGGCCAACTAGCAGCGATACGAAAGGTCATTTACCTTAAAAACAACTTTGGAGTTGATAATCTACTATCTATCTCTTTCTATCTTGGATATTTGTCGTAATATCTCGTTTTCCCGGCAAAAACATGTCAGGCCATTCGGGAGGCCAGTTTAATAAAAATAGTGACTAGTGATTCATTCCTTTTCGAAACACGCTCGTGGTGATACAAGTTATTTGTTAACATTTTTGTTTTTTGTTGTTGTTTATTTAATTATTGTTATTTTGTTTTGTTGATAACGTGACGGATAAATTTATTATACGTGTTACAGACTCTGATTCTGACTCTACAGACTCAGAAGAATCGGCGTCTGACTGAATAAACAATGATTTCCTCAAAAAAATATTTTTATCCTCATTTCCATAAACATAACATATCATCAGTTATTTGAATAGTTTTAATTTACATTGTATTGATTGGATGATATTTGTACTCCAAATTAACCCAAAATTGCACGACTCAATCTGTGAATGTTATGTACACTTGTTATTGATATACATATCAGAGAGTATAGTGATGTGTGTTTTCGTAATTGACATATAGTTGTATTGTAAGTGTACTTGTTAAATAAAATAAAAAAAATAAAAAATCAGTCCTGTATCCCTAAGGGGTAGGCAGATATAATAATACCCACATTTTGTCTCATATATTTAAGTCGCTATGTAACAGAGGGCAAGCCTGTTACCATACACCGGGCACACAGTTGTTAGGCAAGCGATATTCAGAAACATTATTATTATTCCCGTTATTTAATTTAAATGCACATTATACAATAATTCAAATTATAACAAAATTTATAAAAAGGGGCTGGAAATAGAGTAAATGGGGCCCTACACTCTATTGTGAAGAGTCAGAATGTGTCAAAAAAGGCACGTATGGCAAATCACAATGCTGTGTTGGTCCCAACTTTAACGTATGGCAGTGAAAGTTGGGTGTGGCAAAAAAAGCACGAGAGTAGATTAAACGCAGTAGAAATGCGGTCGTTAAGGAGTATGTTAGGGCTGAATCTGAATGACAGGGCGAGAAATTGTGTGATAGGAGAAGAGTATGGTTTGCAAGATGATATTGTGACCAGGATTAGGAAAGGAATGCTTCGGTGGTTTGGTCATGTGGAAAGAATGAATGAGGAACAAAACAGTGACAAAGAAAATTTATGTTGCAGAAGTAAATGGGAGAGTCTGAAAGGGACGTCCTAGGCGAAAATTTATCGACCAAATTAGCAATTTAGAGGTGTGTCAGGATCGTGCCAAATGGAAGTCTGTAGTATCTGCCTACCCCTCTGGGTGACAAGCGTGAATTTTTATTTATGAAAAGTTGTAACGAAATTTTTTTGGTTTGCTAGACATTTTTTAAACTATACTATCTACTTAAATATATAATCTAACTACCAAAAAGTTACACACCCCTGCTATTCCTATTAGCCTTACATTGGTTTTATTTAAATTTGGTATCGCTTCTCGTTGGCCGTACTTTACGTCCATTTCGCGGCAGTTTCACGAAAGATTGTGAGCATCCTGTGAATGTGGAGGACACGACTTTTGCCGTGAATTCGCGCGTGGAGCCACCATAATTTAGCTGCAGTTTGATTCACTTAAACGTAATATTACGATAGCAAAAAAATTTGCAAAATCAGAAGTTTTCACTTATTCGTATGGTCATAATCGAACACCAATTTTTATATTACATTTAATATTTAAGGCAGAACTATCGCGGATGAACTTCAATGAGGAACGAAGGTCGCAGCTGAAGGAGTCCGTGCGCTCGCTGCAGTCCAGTGTGCGGGCCAAACGGGACGCTGCGGACACACTGGCGGCGCGCTTGCAGCGCTGCGACTTCCGCTACCAGCCGCCGCAGCCCGACTTTGATCACAGCCGCGTGGCTGGTGGGTAGCCCGCATTCCACTTTGCTTTCGTACTGTGCACAGCAGCGGACACTCTGGCAGCGCGCTTGCAGCGCTGCGACTTCCGCTATCAGCCGCCGCAGCCCGACTTTGATCACAGCCGCGTGGCTAGTGGGTAGCCCGCATTCCACTTTGCTTTCGTACTGTGCACAGCAGCGGACACTCTGGCAGCGCGCTTGCAGCGCTGAGACTTCCGCTATCAGCCGCCGCAGCCCGACTTTGATCACAGCCGCGTGGCTGGTGGGTAGCCCGCATTCCACTTTACTTTCGTACTGTGCACAGCAGCGGACACTCTGGCAGCGCGCTTTGCAGCGCTGCGACTTCCGCTACCAGCCGCCGCAGCCCGACTTTGATCACAGCCGCGTGGCTGGTGGGTAGCCCGCATTCCACTTTGCTTTCGTACTGTGCACAGCAGCGGACACTCTGGCAGTGCGCTTGCAGCGCTGCGACTTCCGCTACTAGCCGCCGCAGCCCGACTTTGATCACAGCCGCGTGGCTGGTGGGTAGCCCGCATTCCACTTTGCTTTCGTACTGTGCACAGCAGCGGACACTCTGGCAGTGCGCTTGCAGCGCTGCGACTTCCGCTACCAGCCGCCGCAGCCCGACTGATCACAGCCGCGTGGCTGGTGGGTAGCCCGCATTCCACTTTGCTTTCGTACTGTGCACAGCAGCGGACACTTTGGCAGCGCGCTTGCAGCGCTGCGACTTCCGCTACCAGCCGCCGCAGCCCGACTTTGATAACAGCCGCGTGGCTGGTGGGTAGCCCGCATTCCACTTTGCTTTCGTACTGTGCACAGCAGCGGACACTCTGGCAGTGCGCTTGCAGCGCTGCGACTTCCGCTACCAGCCGCCGCAGCCCGACTTTGATCACAGCCGCGTGGCTGGTGGGTAGCCCGCATTCCACTTTGCTTTCGTACTGTGCACAGCAGCGGACACTCTGGCAGCGCGCTTGCAGCGCTGCGACTTCCGCTACCAGCCGCCGCAGCCCGACTTTGATCACAGCCGCGTGGCTGGTGGGTAGCCCGCATTCCACTTTGCTTTCGTACTGTGCACAGCAGCGGACACTCTGGCAGCGCGCTTGCAGCGCTGCGACTTCCGCTACCAGCCGCCGCAGCCCGACTTTGATCACAGCCGCGTGGCTGGTGGGTAGCCCGCATTCCACTTTGCTTTCCTACTGTGCACAGCAGCGGACACTCTGGCAGTGCGCTTGCAGCGCTGCGACTTCCGCTACCAGCCGCCGCAGCCCGACTTTGATCACAGCCGCGTGGCTGGTGGGTAGCCCGCATTCCACTTTGCTTTCGTACTGTGCACAGCAGCGGACACTCTGGCAGTGCGATTGCAGCGCTGCGACTTCCGCTACCAGCCGCCGCAGCCCGAATTTGATCACAGCCGCGTGGCTGGTGGGTAGCCCGCATTCCACTTTGCTTTCGTACTGTGCACAGCAGCGGATACTCTGGCAGCGCGCTTGCAGCGCTGCGACTTCCGCTACCAGCCGCCGCAGCCCGACTTTGATCACAGCCGCGTGGCTGGTGGGTAGCCCGCATTCCACTTTGCTTTCGTACTGTGCACAGCAGCGGACACTCTAGCAGTGCGCTTGCAGCGCTGCGACTTCCGCTACCAGCCGCCGCAGCCCGACTTTGATCACAGCCGCGTGGCTGGTGGGTAGCCCGCATTCCACTTTGCTTTCGTACTGTGCACAGCAGCGGACACTCTGGCAGTGCGCTTGCAGCGCTGCGACTTCCGCTATCAGCCGCCGCAGCCCGACTTTGATCACAGCCGCGTGGCTGGTGGGTAGCCCGCATTCCACTTTGCTTTCGTACTGTGCACAGCAGCGGACACTCTGGCAGTGCGCTTGCAGCGCTGCGACTTCCGCTACCAGCCGCCGCAGCCCGACTTTGATCACAGCCGCGTGGCTGGTGGGTAGCCCGCATTCCACTTTGCTTTCGTACTGTGCACAGCAGCGGACACTCTGGCAGTGCGCTTGCAGCGCTGCGACTTCCGCTACCAGCCGCCGCAGCCCGACTTTGATCACAGCCGCGTGGCTGGTGCGTAGCCCGCATTCCACTTTGCTTTCGTACTGTGCACAGCAGCGGACACTCTGGCAGTGCGCTTGCAGCGCTGAGACTTCCGCTATCAGCCGCCGCAGCCCGACTTTGATTACAGCCGCGTGGCTGGTGGGTAGCCCGCATTCCACTTTGCTTTCGTACTGTGCACAGCAGCGGACACTGGCAGTGCGCTTGCAGCGCTGCGACTTCCGCTACCAGCCGCCGCAGCCCGACTTTGATCACAGCCGCGTGGCTAGGGGGTAGCCCGCATTCCACTTTGCTTTCGTACTGTGCACAGCAGCGGACACTCTGGCAGTGCGCTTGCAGCGCTGCGACTTCCGCTACCAGCCGCCGCAGCCCGACTTTGATCACAGCCGCGTGGCTGGTGGGTAGCCCGCATTCCACTTTGCTTTCGTACTGTGCACAGCAGCGGACACTCTGGCAGCGCGCTTGCAGCGCTGCGACTTCCGCTACCAGCCGCCGCAGCCCGACTTTGATCACAGCCGCGTGGCTGGTGGGTAGCCCGCATTCCACTTTGCTTTCGTACTGTGCACAGCAGCGGACACTCTGGCAGCGCGCTTGCAGCGCTGCGACTTCCGCTACCAGCCGCCGCAGCCCGACTTTGATCACAGCCGCGTGGCTGGTGGGTAGCCCGCATTCCACTTTGCTTTCGTACTGTGCACAGCAGCGGACACTCTGGCAGTGCGCTTGCAGCGCTGCGACTTCCGCTACCAGCCGCCGCAGCCCGACTTTGATCACAGCCGCGTGGCTGGTGGGTAGCCCGCATTCCACTTTGCTTTCGTACTGTGCACAGCAGCGGACACTCTGGCAGTGCGCTTGCAGCGCTGCGACTTCCGCTACCAGCCGCCGCAGCCCGACTTTGATCACAGCCGCGTGGCTGGTGGGTAGCCCGCATTCCACTTTGCTTTCGTACTGTGCACAGCAGCGGACACTCTGGCAGCGCGCTTGCAGCGCTGAGACTTCCGCTATCAGCCGCCGCAGCCCGACTTTGATCACAGCCGCGTGGCTGGTGGGTAGCCCGCATTCCACTTTGCTTTCGTACTGTGCACAGCAGCGGACACTCTGGCAGTGCGCTTGCAGCGCTGCGACTTCCGCTACCAGCCGCCGCAGCCCGACTTTGATCACAGCCGCGTGGCTGGTGGGTAGCCCGCATTCCATTTTGCTTTCGTACTGTGCACAGCAGCGGACACTCTGGCAGTGCGCTTGCAGC
The DNA here is from genome assembly GCA_907164705.1 of Parnassius apollo. Lineage (NCBI taxonomy): Eukaryota > Metazoa > Arthropoda > Insecta > Lepidoptera > Papilionidae > Parnassius > Parnassius apollo. The sequence continues at coordinate 1,193,903 of CAJQZP010000008.1, forward strand.
GCTGCGACTTCCGCTACCAGCCGCCGCAGCCCGACTTTGATCACAGCCGCGTGGCTGGTGGGTAGCCCGCATTCCACTTTGCTTTCGTACTGTGCACAGCAGCGGACACTGGCAGCGCGCTTGCAGGGCTGAGACTTCCGCTATCAGCCGCCGCAGCCCGACTTTGATCACAGCCGCGTGGCTGGTGGGTAGCCCGCATTCCACTTTGCTTTCGTACTGTGCACAGCAGCGGACACTCTGGCAGTGCGCTTGCAGCGCTGCGACTTCCGCTACCAGCCGCCGCAGCCCGACTTTGATCACAGCCGCGTGGCTAGGGGGTAGCCCGCATTCCACTTTGCTTTCGTACTGTGCACAGCAGCGGACACTCTGGCAGTGCGCTTGCAGCGCTGCGACTTCCGCTACCAGCCGCCGCAGACCGACTTTGATCACAGCCGCGTGGCTGGTGGGTAGCCCGCATTTCACTTTGCTTTCGTACTGTGCACAGCAGCGGACACTCTCGCAGCGCGCTTGCAGCGCTGCGACTTCCGCTACCAGCCGCCGCAGCCCGACTTTGATCACAGCCGCGTGGCTGGTGGGTAGCCCGCATTCCACTTTGCTTTCGTACTGTGCACAGCAGCGGACACTCTGGCAGCGCGCTTGCAGCGCTGCGACTTCCGCTACCAGCCGCCGCAGCCCGACTTTGATCACAGCCGCGTGGCTGGTGGGTAGCCCGCATTCCACTTTGCTTTCGTACTGTGCACAGCAGCGGACACTCTGGCAGTGCGCTTGCAGCGCTGCGACTTCCGCTACCAGCCGCCGCAGCCCGACTTTGATCACAGCCGCGTGGCTGGTGGGTAGCCCGCATTCCATTTTGCTTTCGTACTGTGCACAGCAGCGGACACTCTGGCAGTGCGCTTGCAGCGCTGCGACTTCCGCTACCAGCCGCCGCAGCCCGACTTTGATCACAGCCGCGTGGCTAGGGGGTAGCCCGCATTCCACTTTGCTTTCGTACTGTGCACAGCAGCGGACACTCTGGCAGTGCGCTTGCAGCGCTGCGACTTCCGCTACCAGCCGCCGCAGCCCGACTTTGATCACAGCCGCGTGGCTGGTGGGTAGCCCGCATTCCACTTTGCTTTCGTACTGTGCACAGCAGCGGACACTCTGGCAGCGCGCTTGCAGCGCTGCGACTTCCGCTACCAGCCGCCGCAGCCCGACTTTGATCACAGCCGCGTGGCTGGTGGGTAGCCCGCATTCCACTTTGCTTTCGTACTGTGCACAGCAGCGGACACTCTGGCAGCGCGCTTGCAGCGCTGCGACTTCCGCTACCAGCCGCCGCAGCCCGACTTTGATCACAGCCGCGTGGCTGGTGGGTAGCCCGCATTCCACTTTACTTTCGTACTGTGCACAGCAGCGGACACTCTGGCAGCGCGCTTGCAGCGCTGCGACTTCCGCTACCAGCCGCCGCAGCCCGACTTTGATCACAGCCGCGTGGCTGGTGGGTAGCCCGCATTCCACTTTGCTTTCGTACTGTGCACAGCAGCGGACACTCTGGAGTGCGCTTGCAGCGCTGCGACTTCCGCTACCAGCCGCCGCAGCCCGACTTTGATCACAGCCGCGTGGCTGGTGGGTAGCCCGCATTCCACTTTGCTTTCGTACTGTGCACAGCAGCGGACACTCTGGCAGTGCGCTTGCAGCGCTGCGACTTCCGCTACCAGCCGCCGCAGCCCGACTTTGATCACAGCCGCGTGGCTGGTGGGTAGCCCGCATTCCACTTTGCTTTCGTACTGTGCACAGCAGCGGACACTCTGGCAGTGCGCTTGCAGCGCTGCGACTTCCGCTACCAGCCGCCGCAGCCCGACTTTGATCACAGCCGCGTGGCTGGTGGGTAGCCCGCATTCCACTTTGCTTTCGTACTGTGCACAGCACCGGACACTCTGGCAGCGCGCTTGCAGCGCTGCGACTTCCGCTACCAGCCGCCGCAGCCCGACTTTGATCACAGCCGCGTGGCTGGTGGGTAGCCCGCATTCCACTTTGCTCTCTTACTGTGCACTACAGTGGACACATACTGACTAATTATTTCTTATATTTACGCGAACACTACACATTGAAATAATACTAGTTTTTACGGAATTTATCGCGTATATTTAACTTTTTAAATACCCGACGTTTCGAATGCTTTACAGCACTCATGGTCACGGGCGGGACTGAGATGTTCAACGTCCAGATGTCATAGTTAACCGCGGTTACCATAGATAAAAATTTAACTTTTGTTCCGATCTACACGGTATGTACTTATGGTATCTTGAAGTCTTGCAGTTGTATGCTTGGGTTGGGATTTAATTTTATCTATTATAGGATCCCAAGCAGATGGTAGCACCCAGCCATCTTCTCTATTGAAATTAGGATGTTTTTTGATTTCAATAGCCTCGGTGTCAAACGATCACCGACGTCAAACGACCCAACAAATTGCACACTAAAAACAACTAGTGATCTCATAAAGAAACACTCCGAAAAATTAAATCTGGATGTAAAATGGATAATACCTACGTGCCCCAAATCACCAAAATGCTCAGTGAGCCAAATCGATTCACTAACTTACAGATTGGCTCAACACTTAGCGAAAATACTCTCACCGCTCAGGGGACGTATAAGAGTACACACAAAGGATTCCTACCATTTTGTCAGCGACATTAAAGACCTACATCTGGCAGACAATGAAGCTATGGTCAGTTTTGATGTGCAGTCATTGTTTACATGCTTACCTGTTGAAGACTGCATCTCAATTGTAACTAGAAGGCTGGAAGAAAACAACATGCCCGTAGAATATGCAGTATTACTCAGACACTGCCTTACATCTGGCTACCTATTGTGGAAGGAGGAGTTCTACAAACAAGTAGATAGTGTGGCGATGGGCTAACCTGTATCTCTCATTGTCGCCTACATATTCATGGAAGACTTTGAGGAGAAAGCCCTGCTTACTTCTCCCATAAATCCAAGATTCTACAAGCGGTACGTAGACGACACTTTCACAATTCTACCTTTAGATAAAGTAACTGCATTTTTAGACCATCTTAACTCTATTAATTCTAAAATTCAGTTTACAATGGAGTTATAGGCAAACAATTCCTTAGCTTTTCTAGATGTGTTAGTAATTCGGAATCCTGATAACACCTTGAGCCATACTGTGTATAGAAAAAAGACCCATACAGATAGATATTTTAACGCTGATTCTCACCACCATCCTTCAGAGTTAGCTACCGTGGGTAAATCTTTGTTTCAGAGAGCACGAGGGATCTGTGACAGTAAGCACCTGGCTGCCGAGCTCCACCATGTCAAGCAAGTTTTGCAGGATAACAAGCTTCGGGTCCCGCGCCTACGTCACAGTGAACGTGTGGCCGGCCACATTCGAGCGTGTACCTGCTGTACTGCCATATGTTAGAGGAGTCACTGACAAGATTGGCTACATCTTGAAGCGCGCTTCCATCAAAACATACTTCAAGCCGCCGAAGAAGATTGGTCAGTTTTTACCATCAGTCAAGTGTAATGTCTCTCTGCAAGACACAGGAGTGTACAAGCTTGATTGTGAATGTGGTCTCTCCTACATAGGACAAACTAAAAGATCAATTAAAACCCGCGTTAAAGAACATATAGCTGATGTGAAGCATCGACGCTCCGGGAAGTCTGCAGTCTGTGAACACGTACAGGTTCGCCCCCGTCACTACATCAGATTTGATAGACCACAAATGCTCGCTAAAGAACACCGATTTCCTTCCAAGGATGATTCGCGAGGCTATTGTAATCAAAAAACATCCTAATTTCAATAGAGAAGATGGCTGGGTGCTACCATCTGCTTGGGATCCTATAAAAAATACAATTAAATCCCAACCCAAGCATACAACTGCAAGACTTCAAGATACCATAAGTTCATACTGTGTAGATCGGAACAAAAGTAAAATTTTAATCTATGGTAACCGCGGTTAACTATGACATATGCACGTTGAACATCTCAGTCCCGCCCGTCGGACCATGAGTGCTGTAAAACCTTCGAAACGTCGGGTATTTAAAAAGTTAAATATACGCGATAAATTCCGTAAAAACTAGTATTATTTCAACACATACTGGCTGTTTTGAAGTCCGCATCAATAGTTATTGCAGTCAAACGCACACTTCATTTAGTGAATGTTTTCTATTATCGCTCATAAACATTTTTATCGTATTTTGACTCTGTTTATGGTATTACAGGTACTATTTGCAGATTGATAGACGTCTGTGATTCTAAGTATTGCACTGCTTTGGAGACTGCTGCAGGTGGTCGGGTAATAATTTTGTTTTATTTATTTATAATGTATTAGTCAGAAATTAAAAAAAAAACAGATTTTATCAAGAAGATTGATGATTTTTAGCATTCACATCTAAATTTTGTGATTATCGACCAAAAACAAAATATGGTCCTTCATGGCAGGTGAGTATATAATTCACTAGTTGAATTTGCTGTGTTCAGTTGTACAACGTGGTGGTGGACACTGAGGTGACCAGCAAGCTATTGCTGCAGCGCGGGCAGCTGCAGACTCGCACCACTATCATCCCGCTCAACAAAATCACTGGACACATCATCGACCGCAAGACTGTGAGTCTGGCGCAAGAAATTGTAAGTATCGTTCATTTCCGTAATTAAAAAAAAACTTCCCGACTCTATTATTGAGACAATGTACACACGTTACAGAAAGTATACACTCTAGTTCAATATATTTTTCAGCTTCCAGCTCCTATTTGTTGCGTATCTCGTCAAGTCGCAAGCTATTCACTTGTCGATGGAAAGCTCTGAAGTTGGTTCTTTGCAGAGATACCAATTCATCTGCCTGGCGACGATCTGTAGGCGAGACCGTTGTTGCATTTGACGTCGATGGCAGAGTGACTCTCGGCTGTAGTTTAGGTGGAGCCGTAGATGGAGTCGGCTCCGGTGTCGCTACGATCTTAGGCAGCGCTTCTGGTGCCGGAGAAACAGGTTCACGTGCAGGGGGGCAGGTCGATATCTTGATGCGCACAGTATCAAAGTACGTTCTTGCTTGTTGGTACTGATTTTCAGTAAAGTAAGGATCAGCGTCATTCTCATAGTCGGATAACTTATGGTTGTTTACTTGGAACTCGGCCCACAGTTTATCAAGGTCATCGAGTCGCTCGTTCAAGTACTTACGAGTCTTGCGTATTGCGGAATCCTTGCTGAAGTTTCTTTCTATCTTCTTGATCGCTTCAACAATCTCCTGTTGGCGCTGAAGTAGACTCTCCATTATGCTTGTTCACTGTGTGACACTCCGAGGACGAAAAAAGGTACCCTCCAAATTCACTGCTCACTGAGTCTTAGCACTGTTCACTGTGTCGAATATCGACGACAACTGTCCACTTTGATAGCAGCTGTAGCAGATGTTTGTCCAGCGGTCCAGGCCACTCTATATCTTCGCAAACCTAGTACGACTTTTTTTGCGCCTTCTCAATTGAACTGGTGGGACCCGCTTCTGGGAAGCCAGTCAACCGATTCGCAATCGCACAAAATCCACAAAGAAAATTAAGTGACGTAACCGTAGGAACCACTGTACCTGTATTTTCCAAATGTCGATGGAAATCCACAGATGTGATCTTGTCTTTTCGAAGGACCAAAAACACTGTAAGATGTATACAGGATATAAAATGAATGAGTGCAGATGGGATGCAAGGGAAAGTTAGTATACGAAACAAACCCAATGAAAGTCGATCTAACACTGAATTTATTGTAAAGAATTATAAATTGATGTATAGGCAAAAAGTACGGAAGTTACATGATTTTGCAAATGACAAATGCATTGTTTCTGCGTGACCTAAATAAACGAGTCATTGAATTAAAATTACATAAAATATGTGCGGTAACCCGTACAAGTAAGATAAAAGAATCTTGATCTACTATTAAAAATAAAAATGTGGATGTGCTGCCATTCCTGTTGACTTAGATAGAATGCTTGGTATTCTCTCAGCCCGTGGCCGTTCTTAGGTTGAACCGACACATTCGTGCTGCATAAATAATAGTACCCGGTTGACCGAGCTTTGCTCGGTATTTTTCGCTCGGTTTTTTTAATTCGTGTGTTTTGGAAATTATATTTAGATACAAATTACATACTGATGAAATACGAATAATATTTTTTTATCTTAGCGACATAATAGAAAAAACTGAACTGGTTATTTGAATAAAAAATCATGAGTGCAATTAGTTTAATTAAAATTTTTGTGTTTTTAAAAAATACTAAAAAAAGGGCTCGAAAAAAAAGATTTTCCCAAAAAAGAAAAGAACTTGAAAAAAAATTAAAAAAAGTCGGCCGGTCAGTCTGGGCTCGAACCATGGAATTACGATTTTGTGACCGCCCAAGCTATGACCGCCCAATATCCTATCCAATACCTTTAAACGAGCAATTCTTGTATATATATATAATCGGAACCTCGGAAACGGCTCCAACGATTTTCATAAAATTTTGTGTGCAGGGAGTTTCGGGGGCAATAAATCGATCTAGCTAGGATTTATTTTTAGAAAGTGTCTTTTTGTCCGTGATTTTAGGCAATGAAAAACTGCTACAATATCGTTAGAATAAGAAGGTAAATTTTGACAGTTTATTAATGATTACAAATAGCTTAATTAGTAGTTCCCGGTTGACCGAGCTTTGCTCGGTATTTTTCGCTCGGTTTTTTTTTAATTCGTGTGTTTTGGAAATCATAAATCGGTTTATCTATAGAGCATAACAATCTGTTTGTCTGTGTATGGACACAATTTTGAATGTCAGATTCTGATAGCGTGAGGAGCAGGTCTTTTTGCAGATTGAATGCGATATAGGGTGTTATATTTTCCACAATGTAGTTCTGCTGCGGAAGACTTATAGCCTTATCCAGCTCAAAGGTTTCCTTGTTGACCAGAGGAATCTTAATTTCGATAATCAGATAAGAGTTGCTCAGGTCACCACTTATCTTCATCAATTTGTATAGTTCCCTAAAGTCGTGCATATCGGCAGGCAAAGTCAGGTCATTTGGTATGTGTCTGTATATAATATTGAGCTGCTCTTCCAATTGTTCTGGAGGCAATAAGTGAGCGTCCATATGACCATTTGCAAGGTCTGTTAGGGTGTTAATAACACTTTCCTGCAAGTGCCGAACATTAGTGATAATAATCATGGCTGACATAGATGCTGACAGGATATGTAGCTCGTCGTTATTCATTTTCTTTATTCGGTTGGTAGTGAAGGTTATATTCTGTAGGTATTTCTGAACCAATCCAAACCACTTGTTCATGATGGCTTCGTTTCTTTGAAGAATATTGTACTGTGCTTCTATGACACTTGTTTGGTTTCGAAGCAGAAGTTGTAGTTGATTTTCGTTCATAGAATTTTTTTCTATGTTCTTTTCATATGTCTTCGCGAAACGCTCGTCCAGGACACCGAATAAGGAATGGGCCACATATCCCACACCATTGATCAGTCCTCTTTTTTGTCTTCTGTGAACACCGTTCTTGAGTATCCTGTTGTAATGTTGAATTTCGGATATTTCATGTTGCAGCTGATATATGATACTCTTGTATTGTACTGGAAGCGTAATGCCGTGTAGGTACTCTTCCAAGTGACCGACGTAACTTTTCTCGTGACTTAATGCTGACCAGTATGTACTCATATTATAGTACACAATTAATTTCCATTCACCCGTATAAGATTTATGTCATACATTTTGTCAAAATAAATGTTTTGGTTGTTATCCAATGCTGATATGTTGTATGAACACTGGCTAGGGGTGAACAGACATAGGAACAGCATCACCACCATCGTAAAGAATGTTCTGACAAACCTTCTCGTCGTGCGCCTTGGTCGTTGTTGTTTTGCTTGCGAGTCAGCTGTTGTGACGTCATCACATGTAGATGATTGAACGTCGTTGCTTGTAGGTTGTTCCGTGAGTTCTTCTCTCACCGGTAGAACGGATAGTTTTAAGATCGGCCTCTGCATGATTCCATTTTTGGTTTTGACTGACACCACCCGTACGTATCCATCCTTACCAGGGTGAACATCAATGACCCTACCCATTAACCATTTGCCAGGGGGTAAGTTTTCATCCTTGATTAGGACAATATCGTTGATCTCGATGTTTTTTGAGGGGGTTCTCCACTTGGTACGAACTTGCAGCTGTTGTAGGTAGTCAGATGACCATGTCTTCCACAACTGTTTGTTCATGGCTTGAATCATCTGCCTTTGTCAAGTTCATGTGATTAGGATCTGTTTGTGGTCTTGATATCAGTGATCCTCCAACTAAGAAATGTCCCGGTGTTAGGTATTCATCCTCTGGGCTTTCGGTCAAGGCTAGTAGAGGCCTAGAGTTTAGACACGCTTCGATCTGGTGAAGCAGTGTGATGAACTCTTCGTACGTGAGATTTTGCTCTCCTATCACACGACGAAGGTGGTGTTTCAAGCTCTTAACGGCAGCTTCCCATAGTCCACCTGCAGAAGGGTAGGCTGGCGCATTGAAATGCCACTGTATATCAAGGTCGTCGATCTTGTTTATTAGCTCTTCATTGATCGTTGCGAGGATATCTTTGTATTCCTTCTTAAGTTCTTTGGATGCTCCGATGAAGTTTCTACCCTGATCGCTGTACATGTGTTTCGGGGTAGATCTTCTGGCGCAGAAACGTCGAAATGCAGCCAGAAATCCAGGTGTACTAAGGTCGGACACCAACTCAAGATGGACAGCCTTTGTCGAGAGACAAACAAACACTGCGACATAGCCCTTCGTACTCCACGACCTTTGTTTGCTTTGATGTCAAAGGCTCCAGTGAAGTCAACGCCACAATGAGTGAATGCGCGCGAAGGTGTGACGCGAGGCTTTGGTAAATCAGCCATAATCTGTGTTCTTTTCTTTTCTTTGAAGCGTCGACATGTCACACATTTGCGAAGTTCTCTCTTCACTGTGCGAAGCCCACTGAGAATCCAGTAGTTTTCTCGGGTGTGAGACAAAGTCAAGCTAGGTCCACCGTGTAGTGTGGTGGAGTGAGCCTTCTGTATGATGAGCTCAGTGAGTTTGCCATGACTTGGTAGTATTGTGGGATGCTTTGCTGATTGACTAAGCAATGAGTTGTTCAATCGTCCACCAACTTTCAGCAATCCATCACTAGGGTCAATGTATGGATTGAGGCTCAGCAGCTTACTGGATCTTCTCAACTTTTCTTGTTTTTGAAGTTGTTGAATGTCATCTTCAAATTCTATCGATTGTACAGTTTTGATAACTAAATTCAGAGCATGTTGCTTTTCTGTTGACGATAGGTAGTTTTGCCGAGGTATTTGTTTGTTTCGCAACCATTGTGTGAAACGTGATAGCCAGCCGATTGTTGTTACGATGCGCCGCGTCGAGCTGCATTCATGTAATAATTGTAAAATAAAATCATTTTTGTGAGATAAGGCTGCGATAACACTAGTTTTCTTGGTTTCTAATTCTGGTGGTTGGTATATTTCATTTTTGATCATGTTGGGATCAAATGCCAACAACCACTGCGGGCCCTGCCACCACAGTTGATGTTCTAATAACTGCTGTGTCGACAGTCCTCTTGTAGCACAATCCGCAGGGTTATCTTCAGATCGAACATGGTGCCAAGATGATGATGGAATGATGTTGAGTATTGTACGAACTCTGTTGGCAACGAACTTTTTCCATCTATTAACGTATCCATTCAGCCAACCAAGAACCACCATAGAATCGGTCTAAGCGTAGATTTGCAGGTTTTTTGGCATAGTTTCCCTGACCTTTTTCATGAGTTGAGATAGTAGTAACGCACCACATAGCTCAAGCTTAGGCAACGTCAACTTGTTTTTCAACGGTGCTAATTTTGTTTTAGCTGTCACAAGTGTCGATGTGAACTCGCCCTTAGGACTCTTTGTGACAACGTAAATAGCGCAGGCATACGCCTTTTTGGACGCGTCACAAAAGCCATGATATGTAATGGTTTTTATCGCCCATATATCTAGGGATCTTTAACTGATCTATGTTCTGATAATCACACTTCAACTTTTTCCACTCGTGGGTTATGTTCTCAGTTAAGCGCGTATCCCAATCTGCAGCTTCTTCAGACCATGTACGTTGGAACAGAAGCTTTGCTCGGACGGATAGTGGACACAGAAAGCCCATTGGATCATAGACCTTTGAGATGTTGGATAGTAACTGTCGTTTTGTTATGTCGTCATCACTGGTCTCGTCTTCGAATATGTTCTTGAATACAAAGATGTCTGACGAGGGAATCCAGCGTAAGCCCAAGGTATTTCTGTTTTCTAGGCCTTTGAAGTCGAGTGGTGTGTCCAGTTGATCAGCTGATAGGTCTTCAATCAGTTCCTTTGCATTACTGGACCACTTTCGGATGTTCATGCCGGCGCCCTTCAATATGTCGATTATTTCTCTTTGTAGCTGTTTTGCCTGAGAGAGGTCATCATGACCTTCAAGAAGGTCATCCATGTACAGTGACGTCATCAATGCAGCAGCAGCCATGGGGAACTTGTGCACGTCGTCCATAGCCAGTTGTCGCAAGGTGCGCATTGCAAGCTACGGAGCCGCCTTAGTACCATACGTAACTGTTGTGAGCCGGTACTCCTTCAGGTGCTCTTGAGTTGCGCTTCTCCAAATAATGCGTTGTAAATGCTGATCAGGTTCACGAATCATTATTTGGCGAAACATCCTTTCGATGTCAGCAGTTACGACGTATTTGTGTTGACGCCATGCTAAGATGAGATGCTGCAAATCTTTTTGTAAGTTTGGACCACGCTCCATTAAATCATTGAGACTGAATCCACTCGATGTTTTTGATGACCCGTTGAAAACTGTTCGAAGTTTTGTCGTAGTGGAGTCAGTTTTCAGTACACCGTGATGTGGAAAATAATGTACTAATGCACTGTGTTGTGAAACCGGAGACATATGACCTTGTTGCTCGTATTCTCGCATAAAATGTTTGTAACTTTCTGCGAATGATTCATTTTTGGACATCTTATTTTCCAAATTATAGAACTGTGCGATCGCCTTTGACTTTGATTCACCTAGATCTTGTTCGAATCCAGGCTTCATAGGAAGAGCAACCTCGTATCTTCCGTCAGGTAGGCGTCTTGTCGTAGATTAATAGAATTGCTCACAGTACTGTTCATCAGGTGTCAATTCAGCAGCTGAGTCACTGATTTCTTCGAGCTCCCAGTATTGAGAAATTTCTGAGAGGTTGGTTATCACAACGTGACACTTAAACGTTTTCACGTTACCCGAGAGGATCCAGCCCAATCTCGTCTGTTGAGCTATTGGAGCCATGTTAGGACCTTTGATCAGGCCGCTCATGATGATCTCGGAGTATATGCTTGCGTCTAGTAGCAGATCAATAGGCCTAGAGATGTTGTACTCGGGATCAGTTTATTTATTTATTTATTTATTTATTTATTTATTTAACACCAACAAGACATACACTAACAAAAGCATAATATTATTGCAAAAAAATCATAAAAACTAAGCGTAGACTTAATTATAGGTGTTACACACATTTCATTACAAAAAAATAGACACAAGTAAAATATATGCAGTGAATTAAATTGAATACAAAAATTAAGAGATCAATAAATATATCAGAAAATAGTGTTATATAATTAATTAAATTAAATCATGCATATTCCACTATTGTTATTAACATTAGAAATTTTATGAACGTTAAACATAACAAAAATAAAATCATTAATAAATTATAATATACAATCATTTCCTAATCACAATTTAGCTTAAAGAAAAATAATATAATTTTACTGTGAATTACAATTATTTGAGGAATATAAATGTAATAAATCACGTTTAAATTTCCAAAAATTATCTGAAAATATGTCAATATCAACTTTTCTATCTTTATTTTTGTTATCATTAGTCATTATGGCACCAATACTATTCTTATGTGATAATTTATATATAGCATTAAAACTCAACATCAGTCTATTAATCGGAGAATAGCGCGCTTGACGAGAACGTGTGCTCTTTTCTACGAATGGTATATAAGACGACGGCCTTTTTGACTTCAATGCGGTACGAAAATTTAATTTGGCTAGTAAGTAAGAACTATCAATGACGCCATTCACCAACTTATACAAGAAAATAAGGTCAAGGAGCTGTCTTCGATTCGAAAGTGGCTGAAGCTTAAAGTAATTTAGCTTATCTTCGTAAGTTCTAAGAGTTTTAACTAGGTTATGATCGTAAGATAAATGCAAAAGAAATCTCTTTTGTATCCTTTCAATTCTATGTGAGTAAATATTAAAGTGGGGATTCCATACTACGCTGCAGTATTCCAAGATACTTCGTACCATGGCTGAGTAAATAATTATTTTAGTGCGAGTATCCCTGAATTGCTTACAGTTACGGAAGAGGAAGCCAAGAGTCCTAAAACCCTTGTTGACAACATTATCTATGTGGATATTATAACGAAGCTTATTGTCAAGCATAACTCCTAAATCGCGTATGTGAGAAACTTCAGACAGAATACGACCATTAATGTAATATGTTGTTGCAAGAGATGTTTTCTTTCTAGAAAATTTTATAACATGACACTTGTCAGCATTTAGTGTCATACCGTTGCTACGACAGTTAACTGTATGTGCTGCAAGTGTGGCCAGGACTCCTTACTGAACGACATGTTTGGCAGATTGTTGATGACGTGATTGATGACTAATGCTTGAGTTGTAAACTCATAGTCTTGGTAGATAGACTGGCATTCGAGCGTGACGACTCCCTTGCCGTACTTTGATCCATTTCCAATGCCAGATACAGATGCGTGGTACCGTTGTCGAGGCAAGCCCAGCATCTGAGCGGCGTTCTCAGAAATGAGTGAAATCTGAGAGCCGTGGTCTAAAAGACATCTCAAAGTGATGTAAGTCCCGTCAGAAGCTTTGACCCTGACAGATAATGTTGTCAACAGGATCTCTTCGTCATCTGTAGCAACGTGATTCACGCTATGTTGTTTGTTTTCGGATCGCGTTGGAACTTGAGGTCTTTGCGTAACTGGAGCTGTAAGCATGTGCGATGACGACCCGGCGGGCGTGTCGGCCGCCCGGTTTACCGTCTGTTGATTAAGGTTCATATTTGCGTATGCGTCATGTAGCATTCTGTTTTGACTCTTTTGACAGACTTTGCATCTTTTCGTCGACGTGCATATGTTATCGGTGTGTGCGTACAGACAATTGTGGCAAATATTGTGTTTCTTGACGGCCATTAGCCGCTCGTCCGGTGTAAACTTGATGAATTTGCTGCATTTGTATAGGCAGTGATTATTGTTACAAATCGGACAAATTGACGAGCATGTCGCAACAGCTTGAAATTCTCTGTTCGGGAATTTTCCATAGCGATGACCACCAGCATGTTGAAACTGAGGCTTATATGGTTTGTTGTTGATGATTTTCGGAGGATAAGATCTATTTGATGATGTTGAGATCTCTCGTTCCTTTTTACCTATTGGCTCTAAGGCGTCGAATTTGCTATCGAGGAAGTCCATTAGCTCAGAAAGCGATGGTATGTCTCGCGGCGATTTTCGTGCCTCTTTGTAGTCGCTGTATGTTTCAGCATCTAGCTTCTTCGCTATGAGGTGTACTAGCAACGGATCCCAGGTACTTGTATCGATACCGAGGTTCTGTATGGCGTGGATACATTCCATGGACGTGTCGTAGAGGCGTCTGATCTCGTACGTTGATTGCTTGTGAGCGACGGGTTGTTTGAGAAAAATCTCAATCTGTTTTGTAAATAACAGCTGGGGGTTGTTATATCTGTGTGTCAGCAATTCCCACGCTGTATCGTAGTTGTCTGCCGAGATGTTTAGATGCTGAATAAGTCGCTCAGCATCTCCTCGTAGTTTACCTTTCAGGTGCTGCATCTTCTGGGTTTTCGTGAGCAAGTTATTGTTATGGATGCTTTCTACGTAGAGATCATAGAATGTAGGCCATTACTTGCCGTATACTTCATTATACTTGCCCGTGAATGTAGGTATGTCGATATGTGGTGTCGACTGCTGAAGATGTAATGTAGACGCGAGCTTGAGATTCAAAGCCTTCTTGATGCTCTTGTACGAGTCTTCGTAAGCATAAAACTCATCGTCATACTGCGTATCCGAACCTTGGAGAATGTGATCGATTTGTAAATGCAAAGCGTCGATTGCAGCCCAGCGCGTCTGAATGTTACGCAATTCATCTTCCAGCTCCCACTTGTCGCGTATCTCGTCAAGTCGCAAGCTATTCACTTGTCGATGGAAAGCTCTGAAGTTGGTTCTTCACAGAGATACCAATTCATCTGCCTGGCGACGATCTGTAGGCGAGACCGTTGTTGCATTTGACGTCGATGGCAGAGTGACTCTCGGCTGTAGTTTAGGTGGAGCCGTAGATGGAGTCGGCTCCGGTGTCGCTACGATCTTAGGCAGCGCTTCTGGTGCCGGAGAAACAGGTTCACGTGCAGGGGGGCAGGTCGATATCTTGATGCGCACAGTATCAAAGTACGTTCTTGCTTGTTGGTACTGATTTTCAGTAAAGTAAGGATCAGCGTCATTCTCATAGTCGGATAACTTATGGTTGTTTACTTGGAACTCGGCCCACAGTTTATCAAGGGCATCGAGTCGCTCGTTCAAGTACTTACGCGTCTTGCGTATTGCGGAATCCTTGCTGAAGTTTCTCTCTATCTTCTTGATCGCTTCAACAATCTCCTGTTGGCGCTGAAGTAGATTCTCCATTATGCTTGTTCACTGTGTGACACTCCGAGGACGAAAAAAGGTACACTCTAAGTTCACTGCTCACCGAGTCTTAGCACTGTTCACTGTGTCGAATGTCGACAACTGTCCACTTTGATAGCAGCTGTAGCAGATGTTTGTCCAGCGGTCCAGGCCACTCTATATCTTCGCGAACCTAGTAAGACCTTTTTTGCGCCTTCTCAATAAAACTGGTGGGACCCGCTTTTGGGAAGCCAGTCAACCGATTCGCAGTCGTACAAAATTCACAAAGAAAAAAGTTAAGTGACGTAAGCGTAGGAACCACTGTACCTATATTTTCCAAATGTCGATGTGATCTTGTCTTTTCGAAGGACCAAAAACACTGTAAGATGTATACAGTATATAAGATGAATGAGTGCAGATGGGATGCAAGGGAAAGTTAGTATACGAAACAAACCCAATGAAAGTCGATCTAACACTGAATTTATTGTAAAGAATTATAAATTGATGTATAGGCAAAAGTACGGAAGTTACATGATTTCACAAGTGACAAATGCCTTGTTTATGCGTGACCTAAATAAACGAGTCATTGAAATAAAATTACATAAAATATGTGCGGTAACCCGTACAATTCCGATTATATATATATATATATATATATATATATATATATATATATATATATATATATATATATACAAGAATTGCTCGTTTAAAGGTGTAGGATAGCTACAGTGTGGTTTGCAAGTAAATGCAAAGGCACTTGTCTAAGAATTCAGCAGTGGCGCTTACGCGCCCACTAGCGTCGGGCCTGTTTTTTATTTTATTTGTAGCATCAGCTGGCGAATTGTAATGATGACAAACGTTCTTAAGTGTAACACGTTGTGATTGATGAATTATTATCATACATACAAAACAAAGTATTTATCGTAGGGGAAGAATAATTTGTGCGTATTAGTATAATTGACAATAACAAGTGATGAAATCAAAACACTAAAAAACTTTGGAGTCCATCCCAACGTGCTGATGAAACCATATTTGTTATTTAAAAAAGTTTTAGTTCTACTTCGATAGACGACGTTGACATCGAAATAGATTGCGCTATGATTTCGTTACTCGCGTTTAATAAAGCAATGTGATTATAGTGCATAATGATAAACCAGCTCAGATCATAATCTGTTGTGGTTTGTTTAATTTACCGTCAATTTTTCTAGTGTATCTGCAGGATATTAGAACAACTAATGTAGCTAGTAAACACAACGGATGTCAGAAACTTTTTGCGAAAAAAAAAAACAAGGGTAAAAAGGAGTGCGATGTAACGGATATTATGAATCTATTTGTCTTAAATTGATCCAAATTGTTAAAGGACATGTTAATGTTTCTACTGCCGGTCAGTGCATTCGCTGCATAGTGATATGGCGGCTTTAATGCCGAACCTACAATATTTACTTAGCGTAATCATACCAACTGCGCGAAAATAATTCGAAATGGCGTGTCAACCTAAACGCTCCGATACCGTCGTAGTCAACGAGTTCCTGGCCTTTGTTCAACAAAAACTGGACGTCATGGACCAGGTATCCCTGGAGCAGATACTGATGACTAGCTTCACCGAGGACGAGATCCTCCAAGCGAAGAGGGTGTTAGCAGATTCAGCCGTGACCCAAATCCGTCTTATCACACGTCATAGAGATGGACGCGGTAAGAAAGACCTGCAAGACATCTTCAGGCTGTTCAATGAGACCGATCCTGATGACATCCCAACTTTCGTCGCGCGTGATCTCAACAAGCTGTCTCTCGTAACGTTCGATCACGTAGAAGTGACCAGATTGTTGAAAGACATCACCACGCTGAAAGTCGAAGTTACCGACCTCCGTTTCAAATTTGAAGAATCGGAACGAGCCGCAACTGAATTGAAAAACGAAGTCACTATGTTGCGCAACATAATTGCAACATCTGCGAATTCACCGCCGTCGCAGAATGTAAATACGACACGCGGCAATCGTAATAGTAGTCATGTTTCACCGATATTGCGACTCCGTCACGCGATACCGTCTGTCAGCGGGTTGATGACCGTGAAACGAGGGCGATCTCGGTCGTCATTGCATCACCATCTCAGCCCTTGACTGAACACTTGAGTACTCCTCCGCAAAAGCCAACCACCTGTCAAAAAGGGAAGACGTTTGCGGATGTTGCTCGAAAATCTTCACAACCGGTACCCTCTTGTGGTCGAAAACAAAAGAGTGCGGATGTAAAATCAGTTCCTGTGGTGACCCGAAACAAGAAAGATAATGACAGGTTTTGTGCACGACGCAAACAACGTGATACCTCGAACGAAATACATGCTTGTTATAACTGACACTAGTTGAACAACCTAGGGGCGGTGGGCGGAGCCATGAGGGTTACGACCGTCACGGATCGACAACTAGCGGGAGTTGCACACATCAACGCGGTAAACAGCCGCAGCCTTAATCATTACATTTATATTTAGGTCATTAATAATAATTACATACATATTTATTTATATTTGTTAAAAATGTAACTTTATTTTGAATAATAAAAAGAATAGTGTTGTAACTATGCAATAACTCTCCCAATAAAGACACCGAATGAATAACGAGAGTTAGCATAGATTAGAAATGCAAATTGTATTTGTTCTTATATCCTTTCTTGTATATTACCTTTCTTGTTATTATAACATCAACAGGGACATGTTATCGTGACGCGGCCGCGGAGCAAATGAGGCTACGCGCACCGCGCCACGACGTTTTATATTTATAGTGCTGAGGTGCGGGGCAGGGTCCTCAGCCTAAAGTTGTCAAATATAAAGTTTAAACCTTTTTAATATGTAAAATAATTATTGTGTACATAATAATGTAATAAGTAGCTATAAGAATATCACACATTTAATTCTGTTTGTTAGTTTATAAGAGTTTTTACCAAATAAAGAAAGGCGCGGGGGGTGAAGCAAGGGTCCGCTAGCCAGCAGCGGCCAAATCATATAAAAGACGGGCCGGCCGGTAAGGTCGGCAGTCGCTCCCCAGCCACCGAAAAGGCAACAAACAGCAAGAAAAAGTACAAGTTCCTCCTCACCGCCGCTTGCCTCCTATTTAAGCAAGACCAACGCGTTTCATTCATTTTTCGAACGGCGTTACGGCGATCCGTAACAGGTTTACTCTTGTTGCGACGAGACGTCGGTCGAGACCCGTCTGTAAACAGCGTGGGACTGCCAAAATCAACGCAAGCACAACTCTGCGTATTGTCGAGCCCACCATACAGCTCTTCATCTCCCGTTTGGACAAAAGTACGTCGCGAGAAGACGTACTGCGTGTAGTGGAAGAACGAAGGCGATGCCGCATAGAGGATCCGATCTCTTTACATTTGCAGCATCTGGAGTCTAATAGGCCCACGAACTTCCTACGTACTCCAGGTTCCTGCAAAATACAAAGAGATATTTCTTGCTTCCGATTTCTGGCCCTCTGGGGTAATGTTTCGCGTGTATGTAAATAGTGTTATATTTATATTTTATATATATTTTTAGGTTGAGGTATATATCGCTATAGGCCAATGTTCTTATTTTTAAGTCCTTGATGCCTGAAATAAAGTTATTGTATTGTATTGTATCCAATATAGCGTGGACAGACTTATATCGTCAATTCTTCGCATACATAACGACTGACTAGGTATTTGGCTAGACAGTATGGGTCTTTCACATGATAATAATAGTTCGAGTAATGTGTCTTGCGTAAACAACGTAAATGAAATTACGAGTTCAAATCTCCCATGTCAGAGTATAGAGATGTGAGGGTAACGCAACGCTGGCCGCCGCCGCAGCTGTCGGGAGGCGAGCGAGTGTAGTGCTGACGTCGTGACGTCACACTCACAGAGCCCCGCTCTTGAGCTTGCGGACCCGCTGACCGCTACTGATAAATCCGGCTGTACTGGTGTAACAGGACAAGGTCAATCAGAGCACCCGGTCGTCGTGCGTGAAACTCTGACAAATGAAAATAATAAAAAAGACGGATGGCAGACAGTAACGTATCACAAAAAATCCAACAAAGTATCATTATGTGGGTAAAGCGGGTGTAGCCAGAGATTTACAGTACATTCCGGGCAGCATATAAGAAAATTCCGCAAAAAATATAAAAATGTTTATTACGAATGTTCATAACTCTGCGACAGAAATCACATAATAAAACATTAAAAAAGAAGAATTCTTAAAATATAGTATATAGTAAATATAAGTATTTTGTATATTTGGTTTTCTTATTCGCTCTTGTAGTGAATTCGTTCGACCCATTTCATACACGTATGTGAATATCGCCGCCCATAAACAACCGCAACACCAGGGGCATTGTAGGTGCGTTGCCGGCCTTTTAGAAAGGAGTAAGCTCTTTTCTTGAAGCAACCTAAGTCGTATAGGTCCGGAAAAATCGCCGGTTCACAATTCCACAGAGAAGTTGTACGAGGAAGAAAACTCGTAGTAAAACGCACAGTGGTGGACCGCAAAGCATTTAGATGGTGAGGATGATATCGTGAATTTTGACGCGATGTGTGGTCGTGAAATTTGGCGGCTGCAACTAATCCGAACAATTCCTCAGAGCACTCCCTGTGGTAGATGCGATAGAAAATGCAAAGGTAGGGATGCAACATTCCTATGCAGCGCCAGTGAATCGAGCCGATCAGAAAAGACTCGGTCGTCGGCGATTCGAACCGCTCTGCGCTGGATCCGGTCAAGTGGAAGGAGCTGGCGCTGGGCCCCGGCCCAGATATGAGAACAGTATTCCATATGAAGCCGAACTAACGCTTTGTAAAGTTGCAAGCGATGTGCCGGCATGAAATACTGACTCGGTCTGCTGAGCACGCCAAGCTTTTTAGAGCCTTCCCTTCCAAGTGAACAAGAAACTGACACGACACGACTATTCGATACGTCGACGCCGAGGATTCTGATGCTAGTTGAGCCATAATTTTTGTTCATTATTGTTTTTAAGTTCATATTGCCTATAGGTGAAAACTTTTAAATGGCCTTCTAGTTGTTATTCATTTATTTACTGTTAATGTTAGCTGTAAGTTTTTCAATAAGAATAAAATAAAAATAAAGGGGAGTGCTTTGAACTGAGGAGATACGTTAAAGGGGTGAGAGTCGATGGCATAAACAATCCCAAGGAGATTGCAAATCTTTTCAAGAACCATTTTGCTGTAAAGTCTATGTTGGATCCGGTAGTGGGAGTTTTTAGCACTGACTTGACGATACAAACAGTGGGAACTAACTTCCTGGCAAAGGACGTAACTAAAACTATAACCTATAACCATAATAAACCTGCCAGTTTCTACCCCTTTTGCCTTAAAATACGCCCGCAATGCGTTTGGGTTCATTAATACTGTCCAACCCATGCGACGTTCCCCACCAGCGGTGGGTGCCGCTTACTGAGTCCGAGAAGACCCAGCCGACACGAAGCCCTCCATTGGGGATGAAAGATGTGGGTGGCTGCTAGGTGGTCTTGCACGCGGTTGGCTGGCGGCCCGCATGCTGTTGCATCCAGCGCCAGCTCCATGCGCGCCCTGCGACTTCCAGGCAGCGTCCCTTTGCGCACTCATTTTCTTCCAACATCTACAAAATGGGTGTCAATTAACAAGAGACGCCCAAGCCCGGCACCGTTTCTTGATGCGTACCGTAAGCACAAACGGGTCTGCACCCTCAATTCTGCCGAGGCACGGCGTTCACACCTCTTGGTAAGGCGCTGACTGACTCCGCTGACGTAGCAGTTTTGTCACTCAACTGTTACGCCAGCATGCGATGGCATCGTCATTTCCCTACTACTCCCTGTTATTACTATTTGGGGTATTTATAAAGAATTCTCATCTGGTTGGGCTGAATAAATATGTAAAAGGATTGAAGTGACAGTAGCCTAATAGCAGGGCGCGGACTGCGAACTCAAAAAGGTCGTGGGTACGAATCCGCCATTCGACTACTGGCGTGAACCACTCATAACACATGCAACTTAAGCTTACCACGAGTGGTTAAGGGGAATATTAGTAATGCTTATAGCATTGTTAATATTCTTTTTAAGAAACAAAAAAAATAATAATAAATAATAAATATATATTACATATACTAACATCAATAAATTGTCGTCCTTATTTTATATGAAAAGCTCAACCAGATGTAAGCCCACGGCGGGGGAAACCAAACGGTCGAGGGTTAGGGGGAAACGGAAAGAAACCGGCGGAAGATGCGGGCGGTATTGAGGAGCACCACCTTCTGTATATGAGCCCGGAGCAATACGTCACGGAGTCCCAGTCGCCTCAGATAACCCGAGAGGCTGTCCGAGATTGGCCCGTTCGCAGAGACGACTACAGGAATAATTTCCTTCGGCTGATTACCCCACATGTCAGTCACCTCGTGAGCCAAGTCCAGATATTTTGTTTTCTTATCTCTTTCGGCTTTCACGAGGTTCTCGTCATACGGAATAGTAATTTCGACCATCAGTCCATGAGTACAATATAAGGTTTATTTGCAAGAATTGTCCTGTCTGTGATGATGGCCCGGTCTCAGTAGTCTGGCGCGGTCATTTTCGAGCATGGCTTCCGGCATGTACTTACAATAAGGCAGTTTCCAATCGACGAGACTGTATTTCAGAGCGAGCTCCTGGTGTAGAATCCTGGCTACTAGATTGTTTCTGTGCAAGTACACATAATTAGAAAGAGCCGAACAACCGGAGATGACATGCCTAAGTGTTATTACTAATTTTTTTCCCGAGTACCTATAACCTGGACCTCTTCAAGGTGCGTGTTAACAGGCTTCTCCTGGGTAAACTTGCTCCATCGTAGAGCTCCTGTTTGTCCCTACTATAGAGGTCTGGGGTAAGCCAATTTTTGATAATTAAAAAAAGAACGATATGCTTACACATTTTAGTATTTTTAGAAATTAGGCGTTATCAGTGTATTTTGACCATTCGGCATGAAGTACCAAAATTGACTTTATGTAAAACGGTTAATTAAAGGAGTGGAAAATTTAAGATTAAAATATGTTGAATCTTATGTTAAAATGCCAAAGGGCAATGCTAAATGCAAATACGTGGTAGAGCCACACTGCAGCTATATTATGGTTGTAGTGTGGCGGCGCTGTAGTCGTGCCGCAAGTGAAACACACCGAAGCCTAAATCACGCTATCAAAAATTCCGAATCATAAACCGTATATATAGAGCATCTCCGAACTATCACACGGAGTGTTGGCCGCTCCCCGGGCAGAACACGTTGCCCGGCGGGAGATCTCCCCTTTTCCTTCCTCGGCCACAGTAGCATAAATGGGTCGGCTAGACTACAGAAAGACCACTGGCATTGTGTGAGAACAGAATACCAGCGTAAAATAGCAGTTTTAGGAGACCCTTTTTTTACTCGAAACGAGGCATTCCAGCTTAGTTCTCAGGGGTGACAACGCATCTGCGATTTGATTCTTAATCGAGGATAAATGTAGATGTCTATGGGCCACAACATCCACTTACCATCAGGTGGATTGTGTGCTCGTGTGCTATAAAGAATGCGAATGGGTTCGCGCTCATCGCAGTTAAGTTAAATATGACAAACAATTTTTATAATCAAACTATAGCGATTGTTTTGCGTAAAATGTTAACGTCAACAGAAATATGCAGTTGTATCCCACACGTGGCTCTGTCTATTTTGTCGCTATTTGATTCAGGGCGGCGGTCCGGAGAACGTGCAGCTGGCTCTAGACCTGGTGTCATACGATCAGCGACTCAAACCTGCCATGGCGTGGGTGTTCGGTGGCACGCTGGTGTGCCGCGACCTGGACACAGCGCGTCGCGTCACGTTCCACCCGCGCGTGCGGCGCCGCGCCGTCACGCTCGACGGTGACGTGTTCGACCCGGCCGGTACGCTGTCGGGTGGAGCCCGCGCCCAGGTAAGGCACTGCGGTGAGTCACGCTGCAGGCGACGTGTTCGATCCGGCCGACACGCTGTCCGACGGAGCGCGCGCCCAGCTGAGTCACTGTGGTGAGTCAAGCTGCAGGCGACGTGTCGACCCGGCCGGCACGCTGTCCGGCGGAGCTCGCGCCCAGATGAGTCACTATTACCTATCTTTAACATCCGTAAATTTTAATTTAAGTGATGGCCATGCTTATGTTTCCTTCATTTTTTTGATAAAATTGTTTACCTGAATGCTGAAAACATGAAATCGAAAACTGAAAACATCTGTAAATAGAAAGTGTCACGAAAATATTTGGCAGTGCAACACTTGTAAATGTATTTTTTCTTGTAAATAATCTTGTTCAATAAATGTCTTTAACTTATAAACATACAAATAATGTTTGTAAATGATAATGAGTATCATAATATTCAAAATTATTTTATTCCCAATTTCGTTACAACCCCTAGCATAGTTGCGACGGCGGCGTAAATAGTAAAGTGTTAACCCTGGCGGCGGTATCGCCTGACATCAAAGGCGTTTCACAACTGTTAGTTCTTTAAACTGTGATTATAGTCTAGTAGTTTGAAAACACGTCTCAAAGCAGTGGTTAGAAGTGATTGATGACTTGTATATTGTCAGGGTGGGTCGGTGCTGATGCAGCTGCAAGAGCTGAAGCAGCTGGAGGCGGAGCTGCGTGAGGTAGAACAACAGTTGTCTGCATGCACCGCCGAGTTGAACTCGCTCCAGCAGCTTGCAGATAAACATGTTGCGCTACAACAGAAGTATGTCTGGGTTCTTTTTAATAAAGAAAAAGGGTGACAGACGAGCACACAGTCCATCTGATGGTAAGTGGGTGCTGTGGCCTATACGCATCTATCTACATCCATCCTCGATTTAGAATCAAAATGCAGATGCGTAGTCACCCCTTAGGACTGAGATGGAATGTCTCGTTTTTAGTAAAAAAGGGTCTCAGGATCTCCACACCCACCATACGAAAGACAGCAACATTAAACTGCTATTTTACATTGGGCGTGCGAGACGATTAATTCGTGCTACAACCATAATATAGCCGCAGCGTGGCTCTACCATTTTTCGCTCGTTTGTTACCCTTATTCTATAACCCCCCCCTTCCCCCAACATGTAGTACAGTGGCATGTGTGGCACAGGTTGGAGGTGTCGCGGCACGAGCTGGGCGTGGCGCAAGCGCGCGTGGCTGCCACGGCGCACGCGCAGCTGCATGCAGAGATACACGCGCTCAAACAAAAGGTAGAGTAACTTAATTAACCTCTAAAAACATTTACGAATGTTAAGTATGTACAAAAAATATTAGTAGTTTAAAAAAATGATAATCACTCTGCTAATACTGTAACGAGCGGGGTGAGTACTAACGACAATTTGGATGAAAAGGATTTATTTTTTCACATATCTAGCAAGTGCACAATTGCGTCGTCCAAAATCGCTAATCTTTTTCGTTTAATAATTGCAGATGTATGATAACGTAGATACGACGACGACGAGATAACGTAGGTCGAATGATCGTACTCGATTCCCGAAGTTGAGTTCAATTAACTCTCCAATCGCCGGCACACGCTCTTATTAGAACTTTCTAGATTAATTCGAGGTTATTCTACTACAATAATCGGAAGGTACTAGAACATTCGCAATCACATAACATTAACAACATGTCCAAAGGAGAAATGGCTTTGCCAACATAGACTTAAGATTGCGTCTTTGGTGTATCAATAGTTGATCATTATCTATTTAATGTAATAAAATATACAAAATTTGACCTCTGCTGAGTTCAAAAACTTTACTAAATAAAGATCATATAAAAAAGGCTATTAAAATATTAAGGAATTTATGGGGTGATTACAACCCCTGGAAATAATGTGATCGCTACCAAACTATTTCTAATTTGTTTTGTGTAGTTAATTATGTAACATATATAATTTTATACATGGTAGAGCCACGCTGCAGCTATATTATGGTTGTAGCACAAATGGGTCGGCTCGACCGGGAAAGGACCATGCTCTTACAGAAAGAATACCAGCGTAAAATCGCAACTTAATATTGCTGTATTTTGTATGGGGAGTGTAGAGATCCGGAGACCCTTTTTTACTGGAATCGAATCATTCCATCAGACTGTGTGCTTGTTTGTCACCCTTATTCTATTAAAGAAAACATAGCATATGATTGTAATCTGTTATTTTTCAAAAAAAAAATTGAATGAAAAACTTGCTATTTCTTTTAAAACTAGTAATAGTGTCTAATGTTTTTAATCGTGTACATTTTTATATAGTTGTACTACTATATAGTTATAGTAGTATCATGTAGTTGTAGTACAAATGCTGTCAGGGTCGCCATGTGATGTTGGAAGGTGTTAATAAAAGGGAGACGTGTAACTCTTGCAATGACTTTAAATATACTGCTCATTATTGTACACTTAACACAATTATATAATGTCGTGCGGGCTACACTAGAGATCGGAGGACCACGAACTCACTTTCAACAGTGATACCTAAATTCCAGTGTCCTGTGACAACAGTCAACAATCAGTTTTTTTTATCAAGCAATCTTTTTTTTTGACGATCGAACCACCTCATGCAGTGGCAATATTTCATTAATACAGTAGTTGCTTTGTCATGGTTCCAGGTAGAACAATTGAGTGCGGCTGTAGAGCGAGATAAAGTGACACAAAACGAGACAGCTGCCAGGGCGAAGGAGCTGGAAGCAAAAGTGAAAGATATCAAAGGGCATCGGGAGAGGTAAATATTGTGATAGATAAGTTACCTTTGCCACAGAATAAATAATAGTACTACGTACAGAAGTTGCACTCCTTTGATGTCGACTGCTTACCAACGTTTAATAGCCTACATAATTATTATTGCTCAGATAAATCGCACACGCAAGCTAAATAAAACTATCGCTGCGCGCTAATGTCCATATTACTTTGCATCTTTTTTGTCACGGCGGACTTTTCGTGGTTTTTAAGGGATGTCAATAGAAAGTAAAAAAATACATTGCGAAATGTTAATTATGTTACTTAGGTGAAGTACTAACTAATACTCTGACTATGATTGACTAACCGTACTTTCGCCCATATGTGAGTTCTGCGATGCCTAACGCATGCAAATTGCAAGGTCATTCGTCGGAAATCGTAACGCTTGGGAGAAATAGGTAGATAGTGTAAACAACAAATAAACCTGAAATACGATTTCTAACAGAAATGTGATCTATTCTATTTAGTTAAAAATCTTGTTAGTATACAAAGTTTTAATTTCAGTATTTTGTGTTATTATAACTCAAAATATTTTAATTACAAAAGATAAGTATAGGTATGTAAGTAAACACTTGGATAATGAATTAAATTTTAACTATTTTTTGTAATGAAGTACTTAGGTATTTCTCTTATAGACCAAATTATTACTTAATTCTTTTTTGCTGTGAGTACCTATCTAACAAAAAAATTAAATAAATTCACCTTTCATAACTTCCTTCTAAAATTCTTCGGTAACTTAAAAAATTATATGAAACCTTTTGTTGGTCATTTCATTTGGTATCCATCTAAGCAACAGTTATAGTAGGAACGACGTTTTGCTATTATAATTTATCAAATAGGTAATATACATCTTATATAACTTTTAAAATACATTAAAATTTTTACAACTATTTTTACCTACAATTAAATATACTAAACACTAAACAAAAACTATTTCAACAAGTATTTACATAAAACTATTTACGTAAACAGCGTTAAAAAACTCTAACATTCAATTGCCTCCAACGCGCTAGCCCTGACTGCGTTATTTCGCCCGGGCGCGTCGCGATTTTAGGTAATTATTTCACGCAGTTAGCAAGAGTGATAGAGGCCTGCCTTTGCCTAGTTTGGCCTTAAACTCAAACTCAGAGTTGCAAATTATCAAAATAATAATGTTCATTGATAATTATCTAATAATTATCCGACAATTACGTAATAATTATCCAGCAATATAATTTGTAATAAAAGTATTTTAATACTTGTAATTTTTTTATTCCAAAACAAGAAATGCTTTTTGTTTAATACAAACAACAATAAAAAAAATTAAACCAATCAACATTATTGTCATATTACCCCTATAATTTACCAATTTATTATTGCCACACCTATAAGTCCGGCAAAATCAAAAACAAAATCAACATAACTAATAGAAATAGATACAGATCAATTAAAATCAAAACAAAAAAAATCAGTGTTGCTTGTTTTTTTTTTACTGTAGTGTAATTAGTGTACAATAAATCCAGATTTCGTGGTATGTTTTTGACGTATATGATTGTATTATTCAAAAACCAACGATGAAAATCAACAAAAGTAAATATTGAGGTCAAGGGGAATTCCCACCCATTGACATTTTTCGTATTCGAAATTCGGATACACACTATCGACTTGATGCCAAAAAATTTACGAACAAAATTACCCGCATAGACTTTACGCACAATATTACACGCAGGAATAAACTTTATTTGAAACATTTTCGTTCATTATCAGGAAATAATATCGAAAAAAATTAAGGCGATAAAGAATCTAATTCAATAAGATGCCTGGTGGAGCCACGTGTTTAAGGCTGCCGAAAATCTAGTTCCCCGGTCAAACCTCAAACCTATTACGCGAGATATTAACTAAAGTGGACTGTATATGCGATTGCTTCTACGCTTACGTTAAAAGCGACTACTATAGCATGCGGTACAATGCACTCGCTCTTCCCTAAACTAAACTATTACTTGTCGAATCGATGAAAGGAATCCTGCTTGACTAGGAAAAAAAAAACACAGATTGGAGCGGGTTAAATTATTAGCAAGCAGGTATAATTAAGGAGTATTGACTCACCGGGGTTTCTTCTTCCTGTCGATCACTATAGCGGCGACTTCCGGAACCTCCTCTGGACAGACACTTCTGGGGCCCCAGTGGTGCGTCAGGAGAGAAGCGTTGGTTCAACGACGACTGCGGCGGGAGAAGAGAGGTTGTAGTTCAACGACGACTGCGGCGGGAGAAGAGAGCGCGCGTCGGTCGCGCGTGTCTTATATATCCTCGGGTCCGATGATTACGCGATGTTCTAGAATCGTCTTCTTTCCCCTCCCACCCCACCACCCCGATGTGTCGATAGGAGGGTACGAATGATATTGTTTCGGAAGGGAATAATGATTCGACAAGTTCCTACCGTCAAAAATAAAAAAAACGCGAATGGTTTTCCGCGCAACCATCTCCCCCCGCCCTTGAAGGATTTCCTTCAAAAAAAAATAACTAAACAACTAGAGCTAAGATCGACTAACAAATAACTAACTAACGCTAAGATTACCTAAATTAAACTACAATTTCAGTCTAAAAAGCTAATTTAAATTATGGAAGAGGCAAGGGGCACAAACGGATAACCGGACGTAGGTAAGACCCAACCGTGGTCTTAACGCGAGCTATCCTAATTACTCCGTCGGAACCGGGAAAGACCTCCTCGACGATTCCTAACGGCCAGTGGAGAGGCGGCGTATTCTCCTTAGTGAGCACAACTACGGTTCCTACAGCTAAAGGCTCTGTCGCTGTGTTCCATTTTTGCCGAGACTGCAAAGTATGCAAGTATTCCATCCTCCATCGTTTCCAAAACGATTGCACTAACCGATCTAATAATTTGTGGCGTGTGGAAATGCTAAGTCTGTTCTCATCCATATCCGCGGCGGGCAGATACCTTAGAGGCGTTAAAGTCAAAAAATGTGCTGGAGTTAGAGCCAGCGGTTCCGAGGGGTCACTAGATAACGTCCGACAAAGTGGGCGGCTATTCATTACGCATTCAATTTGAGCGAGCACCGTACTTAGCTCTTCGAAGGACAAAATTTGATCTCCTATTACTCGGTATAAGTGGCTCTTTAGACTTTTAATATTAGTCTCCCAATTGCCCCCAAAATGACTCGCGGCTGGGACGTTCAGAGACCACTCAATGCGGTTCTCGGCTAGAATGTGAGCGAACTCCGAATTATAATACTTGCTAGCTAAGAGCTCATGTAGTTCCGATAGAATACGTTTTGCACCGACGTAGTTCGTACCGTTATCCGAATATAATCTACTTACAGGGCCTCTGCGCGATAGAAATCTTTTAAATGCACCCATAAAGCCTGCTGTGCTTAGATCACCAACGAGTTCTATATGCACTGCTCGAGTAGTTAGACATACGAAAATGCAGACGTAAGCCTTTGTGGATCTTATACCACGCCCGCGAGTGAGCGTGACCTTAAACGGACCAGCAAAATCAGACCCGGTGTGCGTGAAGGGCTTTACCGATTGTATCACTCTACAAGATCTAAGTTCCGCCATTTCCGGAAATGACGGCTTGGGGCGTGCCCGAAAGCAAGCTATACATCTGTGCACCCGATTGCGTATTAAACTACGTGCAGAAAGAATCCAATAATTCTGGCGCAAGATCGACATCAATAAATCGGGGCCAGCGTGCGAGTTCAATTTATGATGATAATCGACTAATAAGTTCATGATATGGTCTTTACGCGGTAAAACTATAGGGTGCCGTTGGTCGAAACTCAATTGCGAGTTGGACAAGCGTCCACCTACCCTTACAATCCCATCCTGTAAAAATGGCTTAAGGCGTTGAAAGGCGCGACTACAAGCTCTATTCGATTGTAATCTTGTAATTTCTTCAGAGAAGTGCGCACGTTGAAGTTCACGTAATACTAGCGACTCGGCATAGTTGTAATCGGATGCTAAGACATACGAACGTCGCGGTAAAAGCTTCGCGAATCGACAAACGTAAATTACGCTACGCAGTAATTTCGACCAAGAGGACAAGCGGTTCGCCAGAGCAATGATTGGAGAAACCTCGCTCGAAACGTTCGCCACTAGAGCGTGTCTCTTCTCTTCCGGCGGTTGTGACACTAACGAAGGTTCGAAATCGGTTATTGGCCATTGTGAGGGATCCAAGTGAACCCAAGAAGGTCCATGGAACCAAAGCGGGTGGTCCATTATTTGCATCGGGGTGAGTCCCCGGGATAGACAATCGGCAGGGTTTTCCTTACCGGACACGTGATAAAAGTTCCGCGTTTCTAACTCGTCTTGGATCTTGGCCACTCGGTTCGCGACAAACGTATCCCAACGGTGGGGTGAAGAATGAACCCAACATAAGGCGACGGTGGAGTCGGAAAAGGCAACTATTCTTTCTATGTGAACTCTATCCCTACATGCGCCGATAACTGTGGTAATAAGCTTGGTGAGTACTAATATTGCGCAAAGCTCTAAGCGCGCCAGAGAGACAACCTTACGGGGGGAGACTCTCGACTTAGAACTAATGAGGCTAATCGAATTTCTACCATTATTCTGGACATGGAAATATACAACGCCCCCGTAAGCCTTCTCGCTGGCGTCTGCAAATCCAACAACCGTTATGCTGCTATTTCTATCGACATTTATATGACGCGGTATTTTAATTTCTCTTAGTAAAGGAAGTTCCTCTCTAAAGCGCTGCCACAATCGAACAATGCTGTCAGGCGGCGAGTCATCCCAATCGCATTCAAATAACCAAAGTTGTTTAATCAAAAGCTTAGCGTATAATACCACCGGAGCTACGAAACCCATGACGTCCCATAATCTAGCAACGCATGACAGTATTGTGCGCTTTGTGCATTTCTCTACGGGCGGATTTACCTTAAGGCTAAACACGTCGGACTCTGGTGACCAACACAGACCGAGCACCTTGTGTGTATCGGAATCGTCGAATTCCTTTATCGCCGAAAGACGGTGTGATAGTGGGATTGTATCTAAAACCGGACGCGAATTACTAGTCCACTTCACAAGATCGAATTGACCTGATTTCATGAGCCTTATAACCTCGGCGGTGGTTAGGGTGGCCTCCTCCACGCTATCGACCGAATACACAAAATCATCCATATATAATCCGCTCTCAATTGCCCTCTTAGCTTTAGGATAAGAGGGACCTTCATCGTGAGCGAGCTGTCTCACCGTGCGTAACGCATGAAATGGGCTCGACTTTAAACCAAAACAAACGCGGTTAAATTCAAACACCATTAGAGGTTCCTTTGGGTTGAAACGATATAAAATGCGCTGGAATCTACGGTCGCATTCACGGACCCCTATGCAAAGAAACATTTGGCGAATATCGGCGGATAGTGCTATACTAAACAAACGAAAATTGACTATTATATCAAATAAACTGCCCTGTAAATTTTGCCCACTATAGAGGATATCGTTAAGCGACAGGTGAGTGCTAGTTTTAGCACTAGCGTCGAGCACTACACGTAATTTAGATGTAAGTTTGTCCTCTCTAATGACTCCGTGGTGTGGTATAAAATACGACGGTGTGTCTTCGTAGTTATCTAATTTCGAAGCCACAAGTGATATGTAACCTTCTCTTATATATTCGTTAATGACGCCGTCGTAAGCTTCCTTTAACTGGGGCGAAGCGAGCATCCTACGCTCCAAGCTGTAGAAACGTTTTTCCGCCATTTGACGCGAATCGCCGAGAGATAAAACATCTCCCTTAAAGGGTAGCGCTACACTATATCTACCGTCGCGATCACGAACGGTCGTGCGGACGTAAATTTCCTCGCATATCCTGTCATCTGGACTAGCTATGGGTGGGACGTTCACCTCCTCCATCTCCCAAAATTTGCGGACTAACGACTCGAGCGGTTCGACAGCCATACCACAATAAGAGGGTGCCGAAATACTATCTAGGATGGGGGCGGAGCCAAGGATCACATAGCCCAATACGGTTTCCAGTGCGTAAGGCGCGGTATGCGAGGAGTTGCCCCTGACCTTATTGTTTAACAAAAGATGAGGGAAAAGCGATGCCCCAATGAGCATGTCTATGTTTCCAGGAACGGCGTAAGCATCGTCTGCTAGAGTCAAATTTTTAAATTCAATCATTGCCGAGGTGTCAACCGAAACGGTTGGCAACCGTTCAGTGACCCTATCTACTACTAGTGCATTTATATCAAAGTTAACGTTACGATCTATCCGAGAATAAAATTTTAAATTTATATATCCCTGTGTCGCTTTACTAGTACCTCCGATGCCTTTAACTACAGGACATGAAAGTGACCTATTTATTACTAAGCCTAAGCGCTGACAACATTGTCGTGTTATAAAGCTATTTTGGGCTCCGCTGTCCAGCAGTGCACGGACGCTTTGTTTGTTTCCACGCGAATCCCTAACCAAAATACGCGCCGTACCCAGTAACACGGTTGAAGGAGGTTGTGCTCCCATATTTGCCAATGAGCACAGAGCGACATCACCAGGTCGACCGCTAGAATCGTTGACCTTAGTAGGGGTGAATTCCTTATTCGCCTTACTTGACGCCGCTATGTTGCTATTTTCAAAATGTAATAGCGTGTGATGTTTCCTGGCGCACTTGCTACATACGGAACTCGAATTGCATTTTGCAACTAAATGCTTATCGCTTAAGCAGTTCAAACATAGGTTGTTTGTCTTTACTAACTTATAACGTTCGCTTGGTGAATATTTACGAAAAGTCGCACAGTTATATAAGTTACCGTGTTTATCTTTACATACTATACAAGTATGCTGGAGTGATGTCGGCGTAGCGGTTACGTAAGTTAACGACCCTGCTATTTTAGATGGTTGAGTCTGTCTACGGTCGGCGCACCTTTTAATCTCCTGTTTAACGTTCGGTGAGCGCTGCATCACCTTTATTTGATCTCGCACGAACGATGCTAATGAATGAAAGGAAGGCATCTCCGAGCTACGATGCTCCATTTCAAACGCACGCACGGTGTCGGAGTCTAATTTCTTTAATGCTATATGGAGAAACACCACGTCCATAAGGTCATCAAACTTCAAATTCTTAAGTGCAGCCACCGATGCCACAAATTTATCTAGAAACTGCTCTAAGCCGTTGATGTTCGCGGATGATATAGGTTTAAGATCGAATATCTGGTTCAAATATTCGGAAGCTAACATTCTCCTATCTTCATATTTAGTTTTAAGCGTTTCAAATATTAATACGTAATTGTTTGCTGTAGGTGTAAAACCCGAGCAGATCGACTGTGCTCTGCCACTAAGTTTGCTAATTAAGTAATATAATTTTTCAGCGTCCGATAACGATGGGTTGTTGTGTATATTGTTTTGAAAACTACTGAAGAAGAAGGGCCACGTCTTAATATCACCATTGAATACCGGAATATCTATTGGCGGTAACCTAATTGAGTCACGAGGGCGTACCTGCATTTCAGGCTTCGCTTCACCTTGAGATTGTAGCAATTTTGCGGTTCTCTTCACGCGACACAACATATCTTCGAATGCCAGCAGCGGTTGGTAGTTCACTATGTATTTCGGGTCGGTTTGTAGTTCCGAATGATTAATTTGGTCTAATATTCTTTCGTAATCTGTCCGCAAATTATCTATCGTTTCGATTTCATTTAAAAAGGCCTCCCGTACTGCCTCTATATGAATGTTCTTTATATAATCACTTATATTTTGCACACGCGAAAAGAGTATGTCCCTCTTGGCATAAAGCGTTTTAATTTTGATTTCACTTCCACTAACTGCCATTTTAAATTATTGTAATAAAGTTATATTAATCACAATTAATCTCACACGCATAAACGACGTAGGATGAATACTCGGCGTTCCGTATTACGTAATCAGATCGAGCGCCCGATGCAGTCAAGGCTACGCGTCGTTTGCTAAACCTAATAATTTTATAAAATTGTGGGGTAAGCGTATCAAACGGTTGCTATCACGCCGTTTCAATTATTTAATAAGCTTTAAATTTAACCAAATACGAGCGCTATTAAATGAATAATTCTGTTTGCGAGTAACAAATCAAAATTTTAATTTAAACGAACACTATTTAAGTCTATTCCATAAGTTAGAGTGCGTTATCTAAACAATTAATTTAATAATTCGACCAGAAAATGGTTGGATAACCACTAAACACCAATCCAGATCCTGCCGAAGTGACCATAAAATGGTGGAGCCACGTGTTTAAGGCTGCCGAAAATCTAGTTCCCCGGTCAAACCTCAAACCTATTACGCGAGATATTAACTAAAGTGGACTGTATATGCGATTGCTTCTACGCTTACGTTAAAAGCGACTACTATAGCATGCGGTACAATGCACTCGCTCTTCCCTAAACTAAACTATTACTTGTCGAATCGATGAAAGGAATCCTGCTTGACTAGGAAAAAAAAACACAGATTGGAGCGGGTTAAATTATTAGCAAGCAGGTATAATTAAGGAGTATTGACTCACCGGGGTTTCTTCTTCCTGTCGATCACTATAGCGGCGACTTCCGGAACCTCCTCTGGACAGACACTTCTGGGGCCCCAGTGGTGCGTCAGGAGAGAAGCGTTGGTTCAACGACGACTGCGGCGGGAGAAGAGAGGTTGTAGTTCAACGACGACTGCGGCGGGAGAAGAGAGCGCGCGTCGGTCGCGCGTGTCTTATATATCCTCGGGTCCGATGATTACGCGATGTTCTAGAATCGTCTTCTTTCCCCTCCCACCCCACCACCCCGATGTGTCGATAGGAGGGTACGAATGATATTGTTTCGGAAGGGAATAATGATTCGACAAGTTCCTACCGTCAAAAATAAAAAAAAACGCGAATGGTTTTCCGCGCAACCAATGCCTTTCATATTATCGAAAAATATTGTATGGTTATTGCTTAAAAAAAATGAGACCTCGAACGTCAAGTTTTTCCTGGCGATCAATTATACATTTTTTATCTTTGTTATATTATCGAATTGCTTTTTGAAAAGTATTTCAAAAATCAATTAAATACTAAATATACATAGCGATCAAGTTAATGCTTGTAAAATAATATTTAAATTTATATAAAAAAAATTATATTCAACTGGGTAGAAGAATATCAGTAATGGAAGTACTTTTTACAATAATATGTCTATAACAGAGAATTCAAAAAAGCAGAGGAGGCATTGAAAAAGGCCAAAAAGGATGCAGAGAATCACAGTACTTCGTGGAAGAAACGGGAACAAGAGTTTGAAACCCTGAAGCTGGAGGTCCGCGAATTGGAGCAAGCCGTGGCAACGAGTACCCAACAACTGGAAGAAACCAATGAGGCCTCCAAAGCTTTGCAAGAAAACCTTACTGCGGCGAAAAATGAACATGCTAATGCCTTGGTATGTGTATATTTATGTGTCAAAATGTTTTAAAATAGCATTAAAATTTCTGGTAAAAAAAATTTACTTAGCACCGAATGCAGGCGCAAAAAAACGAGCCTCGAGGTGAGGAATTTCCGGTAAAGGCGAGAGACAGCAGGATGCCACCACTGTGATGGCGCTGCATAGTTTAGAGAATTGCCAAGCGTGGGCTGAGTTGTGTCTTGACCTCGTAGGTGTGTGTAGTAGGGGATTAGAGGGAGAAAAGATGGCAGATATCGTAATCCGCAGCCGGAGAGCCGGACTCCTAAAACGAGCATTGTAGAGCTCTGGAGGTATGAAAAACTATTGTGAGCGCTTTTTGAGTGTAAGCAAGATGTGTGGCACGGGCGACGCAAGAGGTGCAAGCGTGCATTAAGCACGTAATTAAGAATAAAACAAGTGAGTTTGTTCGAATCTTTTATTGAAGAGACGGTGACAGTAACTCCCATAAGCTTATCGGGCCTTCCTTCACTCCCATAATTGAGGCTAAGCGACGGACACGTGGGTTGTCCGTCACCCTATACTTAAGTCTCGAGTACAGTGTTCACGTGTGCCCCATATGAAGAAGGAGGTGGACAACTCCAGCTATACTCTTTCAACCAGAAGGAACCTGTATAAGCTACCGCCATCGGGGTTGCGGTAGCATGCAAAAGCGTAGCCTCCGTCTCGTAGCTTCAGCAAAGGACAAAGAAGTAAACACATTATCGTTTTAGCCAGTAGGAGTCTGGCATTGCCTGTCTTTCGCCCCTTCGACAGGTGTCAATAGAAATAGCCTCCTGTAAAAAAAATAGTGCTTTACTATCTTCGGCTACATCACCACTTGCCATCGGTAGCATAGCTGTCAAGCAGTAGCTTATTGTTGAAAAGGTGACTAAAGGAGTTATTGCTTGCTTTATATTTAAAATCTTAGTTATAGCTTTGTCTGCCATAGCCAAAACTGGTTTCTGTCCATGTGAAATTAGATTAACCTATCACTCCTATTTTTCTTAATTTCAGGAAACCGTTAGAGAAATACAAGCAAAAATTAAACAGCAAAAAGCAGAGATAGCAAGTCGTAGTGGCGATATTGCAAAGCTATCACAAAAGAAGGAAAAATTGCATAAAAATAATAATGAGCTTGAGTTAAAAATAAAGGAGTTGGACTACAAGATTAAAGAGTTACAGACTGAAGCCACTGAGTGTGAAAAGAAGGTAAGATAATAGTCAGCTAATGGCTTTTTTTAAATAAAAAATGTGTTGTATCGAAGAACGTAACAGGCCCGTGCATAAAGTTAAAATGTTGTGTACTGCTATTTACAAAATTTAAATTGTGAAAGTATGTACTAATAACATATTATTATTGTTACGCGCTCCAATGCCTCAAATCGGCGCACTAGCGCCATCTAGTCTCGAACCGAAGAACTAAACTTCTTGAAGTTTAAAACTCGAACTCTCGGTACCTTGCGCGTGTTTACTTGAACATTCTGGATATTTTGCTAATTTATATAAGTAGGCGCTGAAAGATGCGATCGAGGTAGAGTTGAACTCGGCGACACAAGCGAAGCTTCGGAGCGGAATTAAGTGAATTAGTGTGTTTAATCATTAGTGTTTTAAGTTTTAATTTGTGTAAAGTAAATTAAAGTGTTAATTTAGGTAATTTTATCGGCAATTTTTATTGTCACGAACCCTAAGCTCGTAACATTATTTTTGTATTCCTCAAAATCCGCAATAAGCTATTTTATTTTATTAGCGTTATAATTGTGTAACATTTAATACATATTATGTATATATACAAGACTGTCAAGTTATTTGTTCTTTCTCACTTTTATTTCGTTCTGCCATCATTACAGGTTATCAAAAGTCGCCAGCTAAACATAGGCCATCCCTATAAATTGTCTTAAGGCCCCAGTCTTGTAAAAATTAGTGTTCTCGCAAAACTTACAGCAAAACAAATATTCTTTTATAGTATTTAAAAAAGAAGTAGTGAAACATATTTTACATTATTGAAAGTGTAGGATTTCATATTTTCGAAAGTGTTTTTTAATTTTATTTTGGTGTTTAAATTAATAGCTCTATTAGGCGTTAAACATGTTTAGGTTTCATGCGTAAAAGGTCTTATTAAAGCCTCTGCTATGTACAAACTATAACAATATCAAGAAAAGTATTCCGACCACATTTATTTAGATATTGTCTACAATAATCTGATCTGGTCACTTTTTATAAATGCTTTAATTTTCTTATTTCAAGGGCATAAAAAGTTCTAATTTCATGATTTTTTCTACTGCAAATATCATTTTTTTTCTATTAGAAGTATAAATGTAGCAAAGTCGTACTTAAAACCACATAAAACAGAACTATTTTCAAGTGAATTAGAAATAAATAAAATAAAAACAATATATTTTCGTACTTTTTACCTATATTCCATTTATAAACCAGAAGCGCCTGAAAACTCAGTTCCGCTGGGATTTCTCGGCGTTCAGACGTGTGCAGTGTTGCTCAACGTTACTTTACCTCTCGCTCGCACGGTTGATCTCTTTCCCTCGCGCAGCTTTTATGGACTGAGCGGAGCATATCGTGAAAGTTGCTCTATTTAAATATAGTATTATTTTGAATAAAACTAAATTTACGGATTTTATCGCGTTTATTTCACTACTTTTATTTATTTTTAATTCCCGACGTTTCGGGTGCTTTACAGCAACCATGGTCACGGGGGGGGACTGAGATGTTTGACGTCCCAATGTCATAGTTAGTCCGGCTACCTTCAGTTTTTGAACATTAATTTTTGGTCCGATTTACGCAAAACGAGCTTATAGTATCATGAAGTCTTGCAGTTGTATGCTTAGGTTTGGGTTTAATTTTGTTAATTATAGGATCCCAAGCAGGTGGCAGCACCCATCCATCTTCTCTATTGAAATTTGGATGTTTTTTAATTTCAATAGCCTCGCGTATCATCCTTGGTAGGAATCGGTGTTCTTTTGCGAGAATTTGTGGTTTATCAAAACGAATGTAATGGTGGGGACGATCTTGAACATGTTCGCAGACTGCAGACTTCCCGGAGCGTCGGTGCTTCACGTCAGCTATATGTTCTTTCACGCGGGTTCAAGACTTCATGATACTATAAGCTCGTTTTGCGTAAATCGGACCAAAAATTAATATTCAAAAACTGAAGGTAGCCGGACTAACTATGACATTGGGACGTCAAACATCTCAGTCCCCCCCGTGACCATGGTTGCTGTAAAGCACCCGAAACGTCGGGAATTAAAAATAAGTAAAAGTAGTGAAATAAACGCGATTTAATTCTCATATTAGTTCTAGTTCTTAGTGTATTAGTGTTTATATTAGTATTAAATTAATTGACTTGGACTTTTATATTTGGAGATTTTTAATTTATTACCAAAAAAATAAAAAAGGATGGATAGAAAAAAGAAGAAATATCCTTGTCAGTAAAAATAGTAGAAAAAGTATTAGTAAAGTACAAAATGTACAAGGTAGAGGCAAAATTTGTATGAAGAGGCAGTTTTTATTTTCCTTCGGTTTTTTAAACCTACAACCCGTATAAACATTACTAAAAACGACATTTATGAAATATAAAAGGGTAAAAAATTATACTACCACGACAAAAGTAAAAGGAATATTTTTGTAAAAAAAATTAATAAGTTATATATTTAATGAAGTAGAGCAACCTTCACGTGCGATCTCGAACGTATTTATGCACGGGGGACAGCGTCCCCTCTAATGGCTGGAAATGTAAAACAGCAACGCTAGACGGAAGCCTTAAAGAGGAAATACTTTGCCATAGTCGCATCGTTGGGCAAGCGGCTTGGCAAACAATTTTTTTTTATTTTATTAAGTTGTTGTGCATCACCTAACTTTGTATCCTTATATCGTCTCTTACGATACTCACGAAATGATATGGGGTAGTATATATTCTTATACCGCCACAATACGTTTATCTCCCACATTTCCCTGTTGTTTTCTCCAGATGGGGGTAAATTTAAAGTTTGTTATAGATAAAATCATTGGAGACCGAGAACCCGTGGATTCTATCGGAGCGGCAGTACTTCGGCGCTGCCGGTGGGCTGTACGACTTTGCTGCGAGACAAGTTGGCGTAGCTGGGCAGCGGCTGCAGCAGCTGCAGGAGCGGCGCGACAAGCTGGCACGCGGCCTCAACGCACGCGCTCACACGCTGCTGGGCAAGGAGGAGGAGCAGGTGTGTACAGTGCAGTGCAGTACACAGTTCAGTGCAGTACACAGTATACACAGTACAGCAGCTGCGGGAGCGGCGCGACAAGCTGGCACGCGGCCTCAACGCACGCGCTCACACGCTGCTGGGCAAGGAGGAGGAGCAGGTGTGTACAGTGCAGTGCAGTACACAGTTCAGTGCAGTACACAGTATACATAGTACAGCAGCTGCGGGAGCGGCGCGACAAGCTGGCACGCGGCCTCAACGCATGCGCTCACACGCTGCTGGGCAAGGAGGAGGAGCAGGTGTGTACAGTGCAGTGCAGTACACAGTTCAGTGCAGTACACAGTATACATAGTACAGCAGCTGCGGGAGCGGCGCGACAAGCTGGCATGCGGCCTCAACGCACGCGCTCACACGCTGCTGGGCAAGGAGGAGCAGGTGTGTACAGTGCAGTGCAGTACACAGTTCAGTGGCAGTACTCGTACACAGTTCGGAGCAGCTGCGGGAGCGGCGCGACAAGCTGGCACGCGGCCTCAACGACGCGCTCACACGCTGCTGGGCAAGGAGGAGGAGCAGGTGTGTACGTGCAGTGCAGTACACAGTTCAGTGCAGTACACAGTATACATAGTACAGCAGCTGCGGGAGCGGCGCGACAAGCTGGCACGCGGCCTCAACGCACGCGCTCACACGCTGCTGGGCAAGGAGGAGGAGCAGGTGTGTACAGTGCAGTGCAGTACACAGTTCAGTGCAGTACACAGTATACATAGTACAGCAGCTGCGGGAGCGGCGCGACAAGCTGGCATGCGGCCTCAACGCATGCGCTCAGACGCTGCTGGGCAAGGAGGAGGAGCAGGTGTGTACAGTGCAGTGCAGTACACAGTTCAGTGCAGTACACAGTATACACAGTACAGAGCAGCTGCGGGAGCGGCGCGACAAGCTGGCACGCGGCCTCAACGCACGCGCTCACACGCTGCTGGGCAAGGAGGAGGAGCAGGTGTGTACAGTGCAGTGCAGTACACAGTTCAGTGCAGTATACAGTATACACAGTACAGCAGCTGCGGGAGCGGCGCGACAAGCTGGCACGCGGCCTCAACGCACGCGCTCACACGCTGCTGGGCAAGGAGGAGGAGCAGGTGTGTACAGTGCAGTGCAGTACACAGTTCAGTGCAGTACACAGTATACACAGTACAGAGCAGCTGCGGGAGCGGCGCGACAAGCTGGCACGCGGCCTCAACGCACGCGCTCACACGCTGCTGGGCAAGGAGGAGGAGCAGGTGTGTACAGTGCAGTGCAGTACACAGTTCAGTGCAGTACACAGTATACACAGTACAGAGTAGCTGCGGGAGCGGCGCGACAAGCTGCCACGCGGCCTCAACGCACGCGCTCACACGCTGCTGGGCAAGGAGGAGGAGCAGGTGTGTATAGTGCAGTGCGGTACACAGTTCAGTGCAGTACACAGTATACACAGTACAGAGCAGCTGCGGGAGCGGCGCGACAAGCTGGCACGCGGCCTCAACGCACGCGCTCACACGCTGCTGGGCAAGGAGGAGGAGCAGGTGTGTACAGTGCAGTGCAGTACACAGTTCAGTGCAGTACACAGTATACACAGTACAGAGCAGCTGCGGGAGCGGCGCGACAAGCTGGCACGCGGCCTCAACGCACGCGCTCACACGCTGCTGGGCAAGGAGGAGGAGCAGGTGTGTACAGTGCAGTGCAGTACACAGTTCAGTGCAGTACACAGTTCAGTGCAGTACACAGTATACACAGTACAGAGTAGCTGCGGGAGCGGCGCGACAAGCTGCCACGCGGCCTCAACGCACGCGCTCACACGCTGCTGGGCAAGGAGGAGGAGCAGGTGTGTATAGTGCAGTGCGGTACACAGTTCAGTGCAGTACACAGTATACACAATACAGAACAGCTGCGGGAGCGGCGCGACAAGCTGGCACGCGGCCTCAACGCACGCGCTCACACGCTGCTGGGCAAGGAGGAGGAGCAGGTGTGTACAGTGCAGTGCGGTACACAGTTCAGTGCAGTACACAGTATACACAGTACAGAACAGCTGCGGGAGCGGCGCGACAAGCTGGCACGCGGCCTCAACGCACGCGCTCACACGCTGCTGGGCAAGGAGGAGGAGCAGGCGGTTCCATTTTTAGGGATCGGATGCACGAAGGCTGTCTTCCATGATTTCGGGACTACGCCTAGGGAGTAGGAGTATCGGAAAAGATGCGTTAATACCAGTGCCAACTCCGGAGCACACGTCTTCAGCACAATAGAAGGGACGCCGTCAGGCCTACTCGACTTGTTGATGTCCAGGGAGAGGAGTGATCTGTGCACCGAGCGTTGCCTAAACAGCATATCTTGCATGGAGCACTCACACTGCGGGATGGTCGGCGGTGTTTTACCCACGTCATCAAGAGTCGAGTTGGAAAAGCAAAGAGAGCCCAGTAGATCGGCTTTGACCTTTGCGGCATGGGCCAGTGAGTCAACCTCCCTGTGCAGAGATGGAAGAGATGGCTGGCAGAAGTTCCCTTGGACAGTTTTGGCGAGAGACCGGAATACACGTGTTCCCGAAGGAAGACGAACAAGTTTCTCGCCAATCCTGCTGATTT
Organism: Parnassius apollo; assembly: GCA_907164705.1. NCBI lineage: Eukaryota > Metazoa > Arthropoda > Insecta > Lepidoptera > Papilionidae > Parnassius > Parnassius apollo. The sequence continues at coordinate 1,235,492 of CAJQZP010000008.1, forward strand.
GCTCTGACTTTGCCTTGGCAATGACACTTTTGAAGCACCTGGAAGCAGAATTATACTTCTTTTTAAGAACGCTGGTATTTACATCCCGAGACTTCGATGTGCGAGCCCAGGCCTGGTAACACGTTTATAATGTAATGCAATTTTGCAAGAACGACCAAACCAAGGCTGGGTTCTGCCTCCGATAGGTATCACAGATGATGGAATAAAAAGTTCCATTCCCTGTAGCACCACATCAGCGACAGAATCAGCAACAACGCTGGGATCATCCGGCGAGAAGCAAACCCGCCTCCAAGGGTAGGATGCAAAAAAGATCGCATCTCGTCCCAATCGGCTGACCTGTAATGCCAAAAACGGCGGCAACCTGCAGTACGCAACCGCGATGGGAGCGTGAGTGGCACTGTACTTCGGATCAGACAATGGTCCGAGGAGCCAAGAGGGGCATCAACGGAAACCTGATCCGGACGAGAGGTCAGCAGAAGGTCCAACAGGGAGGTAACCAGTTACGTTAGAACATATGCCAAAGCAATATCAAACAAACTTACCTGCATGATCGTTTAAGCGAGAACCAAGCAATTCAGCATGATGGGCGTTAAAATCACCAAGTATCACGATCTCTGTGGATGGGACATGTTGTAGCACGGAGTCTGCAGCCATCTGGACGTGGTCGGTGAGTCGGTCTGTCGGCATTACCGCTAAGGCATCCGTGGAGCGGGGATGGTCGTCGCTGTCTACGCGTAGCCATAAAATGTACAGATCCGTACCTTCCTGCCGAGGCGTCGAAAACAGATGTCCTCTCTGACGTACACGCAAACTCCAGCCCGGGGCACAAAAGAGTGTTCTAATCTGTACCCTGGGTAGGACAGATACGAAGTGTCAGCCGGAGAAAACACCTGTGTCTCGGTTAGAAAGAGCAAGGCTGGCTTCGCCGTTTCCATATGGTAGAGGACGGCGTTAAGGTTTGAATGAAGTCCCCTGATGTTGCAGAAATTCAGGGGTAGCGTTGCAGGGGGGCGCCTTTGACTTATTGCTCCGTTTGCTCCGAGCAGGTTTAGTCTCGAGTGGAATTTCACCCCTCCCCCCCAGAATACGACGGGCAGCCTGAGCACCCACGCTCAGGAAGACTAGAGGAGTTTGGGCGTGAATGCTCAGCGAGGGATTATCCGTCACCGGAGGTGCTGTTTCCCTCTTTGGGTAGTGTTATATTTAACTCCGCTAGCATGTTAAGTGGGGGGGGGGGAATTGGGCCTCCGGCCACCTGGACTCACCAGACAAAATGCAGAAGTTAAGCTTCTAAATCACGGCGGTCTTCTGTGAGGTTGTGGTACCACCCCGATTTGAGCCGGCCCATACTTGCAACAGCAAAGGCTGCTGCGTGGCTCTACCACTGTTAAGCATGATCGAAGTTAGGTATTTCAATTTCAATTTCAAATCGTTTATTGCTTCTATAATGTACAGTACATTAGCAGTTACAGTGACCATTATAGACCCTGTCGGGCGTTGCAATATACAAGAAATATACAATAAAATAATTAAATGGACTTATAACTATGTAACATCATTATATTATATTTGGCTATTTTGAAAATAAAATGTTATTTAATACTTAGTATTTAACTATCAAAAAATTCAGTAAGCGTGTAAAAGGTAAGATGCAGTGTCAGAGACACCAGCGAAATCACAACACAACCGGACCCGAAAACCAACGATTACAAGTAACCGTCTTCAAGACGTTTTTATCAATGACATCTGTTACAGCTTACAAAACGATGTAAGCATTATCGCTTATTGAGTGAACTTACTATGTAGTTTTTCTGCAGAAATGCTACATTGCCATTAAAAGAGCACGTTTGCAGTTTTTCTGTAATCAGTTTGTGTGTATATTCGAAAACATTAAAAAAAGTGCATCGCAAATTTCCGGGTATTTTAGAATTATATTTGTAAGATATTTTTTTTTATCTCGAATTATGTATGTAACTTCTTTTTTAAAAATATGTAGATATAGTCTTTTTTTACTTATGATTGTAGATTATTATTTGTCAAATATGTATATATTTTGCTTTCTGATTCATTCATTAATTTTATTATTTCGTATTACAGTATCAAGATGTGATGAGGAAAAAGAAGATTGTAGAAGCAGATCGTAAGAAGCTCGTTCAAGTAATGGCCGAATTAGACGAGAAAAAAAAACTTACTCTTGTCGCTGCTTGCGAACAGGTTAGTTTTAATTAAAACAATCAAAGCTTTATTGTATTTGTAGTAAATCAAACAATTCAAATAGTTTTTTATATACATATAAGAGGATAAGGAAATGCGGCGGGACTTACGCAACTTTTTTTTAATACTACTCGTATTTAAGAAGCGATCGAGTGAAACCATGGCTTTAAAGTCTGCCACCACAGAGATCTGTCTAAGCTGAAGACCGAATGTGGCAGCAACGTTTCCGGGACACCTGAGATTAAGAGTGAGATTGAGAGGTTCTATGGACAGCTGTATACGTTATCGTTAGAATCAAAGGCTTTTTCATAGTCCACATACGCAAGGCGTATACCGACATAGCCCAACGGATTAGTAAGCTGAAGTGGCAATGGGCCGGCCATATAGCTCGCGGAACCGACACCGATGTGGGCAAAAAGGTTCTCGAGTGGCAGCCTCGTACCGGTAGCCGAAGTTTAGGGCGTCCCCCACTAGATGGAGTGACGACCTGGTAAGACAGTAGGAAGTTGATGGATGCAGGTGGCTCTGTAGCGTACTTTGTGGCATTCCTTGGGGAAGGACTATGTTCAGCAGTAGACTTGTGAAGGGCTTTATTGATGATGATCATGAACAAGACTTATTAGTACTAAATTAATCATGTATAGTTCTTTAATATTTTTTTAATATTTAAAATGCCTTATATTGAAATAAATATTTGTTAACAGTTAATAAGATTTATTAATAGTTAACAAATATTAATTAGGCGGATACTTTGGACAATTTTCTGTACTACCGACGCGGTCTAACATATTTCGGCTATGACGTCCCTTAGTCGTATCGGTCCGGGAAAAATTGCCGGTGGTAAACGATCCCATAAAGAGGATGTGCGACGAAGAAAACTACCAAAACGCACAGTGGTGGACCACCAAGCATTCAGATGGCGTAGATAGTAACGTGGATTTTATCGCAATGTCCGTTCGTGAAATTTGGTTACTGGAATTAATCCGAACAATTCCTACGAGTACTCTCTGTAGTAGATGCGATAGAAAATGCAAAGGAATGCAACTTCCCTTCGCAATGCCAGGGATTCGAGCCGATCAGAAAGAAGTCGGTCGTCGACAATTCGAACCGCTCTGCGCTGGATATGTGGTCAAGTGGAAGGAGCTGGCACTGGGGCGCCCCAGCATAGAGATGAGAACAGGATTCCGAACAGGCCGAACTTGCGCCTTGTAAAGTTGCAAGCCATGTGCCGAGTGTGTGAAGCAAGCTGAGCTTTTTAGAGGCCAATTTGGCATTTTTTTCCAGGTACTGTACGGAACTGCAAGGGGAGTGCCCTGAAATTGAAAGAGTAACTCTTTCAAAGGACAAAAAAAGGGATAAAGGGAAAAAACGAAACAGAGTTCTTTTAAGCGGTAAACACGCAAACCTGTAGGCTCCGAAGGTTAAATTGGACTAGATAGTAGTCGTCTCCAATCCAATACTTTGTTTAACAACGACTCGACTTCAGATACAAGTTTGGTCTGGTACTCGATGACGTGGTCCCGAGAAATACTGGCACAGCCGGTATAAAAGCCTCACCTGTACTGTCGTCCGCATAGCAGTGAATGCTACTGGTTTGCAACATATCACTGATATGCAAGAAGGAACAGCCTAGGTGATAGCACACAGCCTTCTGGAACACCAGCATTGATAGGCCTGTAATCGGAGAATTCACCGTCTACTACGACCCTATCTGTGAGTCAAGTGGACCAGAAGATCAGTGAACCAGCTGATCGCCCCCAACGAAATCCGTATTTGGTGGTCACTAATCAGCTGGTGATCCTTAAGCTTGCTCGTGATCTGGTAGTCTATAATGGATTTCAATATTTTGTTGAACAAGGACGTTTTTTTTTGGTGAGAAGGGGTAAACGAGCATGCGGCTCACCTGATGTTAAGTGACCACCGCCGCCCATGAACTACTGTAACATCAGAGTAATTGAAGATACGTTGCCGGCCTTTTAAAAAGAGTAGGCTCTTATCTTGAAGGTCCCTAAGACGGTGATAGGCGTGTAGTTGGACGGGTATGAGGAGTCACCTCTTTTAAGGTTTGGGTAGACCAAATCTGTCTTCCATGTATTCGTGACTACGCCCTTAGAGTGGGAGTAACGGAAAAGACGCGTTAAAACCGGTGATAACTCGGGATCACATGTTTTCAGCACAATGGGAGGGACTTTATCAGACTCATTCGACTTGTTTACGTCCAAGGAGAGGAGTGCTTTGCGAATCGAGCGCTGTGTAAACCGCACACCTGGCATGCCGCACTCACACCACGGGATGGTCGGCGGTGTGTTCCCTCGTCATCGAGAGTCGAGTTGGATGCAAAGAGAGAGCCTAACAGATTGGCTTTTTTTGCGACATAGGCTAGTGAGTCGTCCTCCCTGTGCAGAGATGGCCCATCTCTGTATCCTGCATCTGCATCGACTTCTGTTAACTTTTGTTAACTTTAACTTCTGTTAACCGTCTCTCCCATCTGAGATGACGGTTGACGGAGAGACGGTTAACAGAAGTTCCCTTGGACAGCCTTGGCGGGAGACTAGAATGCACGCGCTCCCAAAGGGAGGCCAATTATGCCAATGTGCTCTGACTTGTATACTGAGTTGTATGCGTGCGTGTTCGCAGGTGAACCGCGACTTCGGATCAATCTTCAGCACGCTACTGTCGGGCGCACAGGCGCGTCTCACGCCGCCGCCCGGCCTCTCCGTGCTCGACGGGCTCGAGGTACCGCACAGCCGCTACCACTGCACCGTCACCACCACACAACACGCACAGCCACACAACTATACAAAACCACACACCACCACACTCCGTCACACAACGCTACACACCTTCATACACCGCCACACTGCACGCAACATCATACACACCTGCCACACCGTCACACCGTTGGACACCGTCACATAACAGTATATTACGCCGCCCAATACCACACATCATCACACACTGTCACCTACCACCACCCACCGTCACACACCGTCACAATGCCACACCACACCACACATCGCCATACATCACCATACGCCAAAATTACACAGCACCACACTGCTACACAACAACACCCACAGTCACACTGACACAGTGCCACACTCACTGCATTGATTTATATATTACACTATATTAGTAATTGCCGCGCCAAAGTGTTGCCACTGCACATATGGCCACAGCCATATGCTTAGCTAACGTCAGTTCAGTGTTCAATGTGACGCAGACAGAGTTGAGCCGAACGATCCGCGACGAAAAATGGGTAAATGCGTAGGTAGTGAAAGAATGCGATCCAAGGTCACAAAAACATAATAAATCAAGCGGAATCACTTTCCACACATAAGTTTTAGTTCATGTTTTCATATAAACGTAAAAACCTCAAATAATTAAATAAAATTATCGTATATTGTAATTTAGGTAAAATGTTGCCACTTTTCCGCCTTTGTGATTATCCCACATTAATGGGAGATTTTATAATTAATGAAGTAAGTTAATTTGTTACCTCTGATTTGAAATATTTTGGAAATTATAATAAAAACTACGTTTTAACTTACATGCAAAATAATTAATTATTTTTAGTTTAGTTTATTCATGAATGATCTATTAAATATATTTGATTACCTATTCTATATTAATAATTTTATATTGATTATAATTTTATTTTTATATAAATTTTATATTTTATATTAATTATATTTTATTACCTATTTTATATTGTTTGATTTATTAGTACAATAAAAAAACTTATTCTATTCACCTGATAAGAAAACAACTTTTTTAAAATAAAAACAAATTAAATTTAAATTTCAGTTAAAGTTCAGTTAAATTTCATATAGTAAGCCACACCAACCCGCCATTGCATGTTTGGTGTGCCTATCTTTATCTAATCTTAGTGAGCAGTTATATGTTTATTTAAAATGTTTAGTAATTTCAAAGCTACTTCGTCGTGGTTGGATAGTGGTTACACACTTTTCGACGCGCGGTAATGTGGTTTGCTCCTCTAGTTTTGTATAACTAATGCACTCACTGCCACACAAAATACACCGCCAAACACCACATATCGTCACATATTGCCACACAACACCACACTCAATCACGTAGCTCTACACCGCTAAATACACTACCGTACATGAACTTTATACCCTATCCTACTTTAACGTAGTGTCTATACTTGTTTAGCAAAACAGAATAGTTAAACTTCTTGAGTATAAGAAACATACCTTACGACTGAATAATCATAATACGCTATATCAGCGCACCTTGATATAAAAGTAAAGCGCTGAGCATGGTTTATGTACATAATGTACTTCGTACATCCGCCTACTTTGGAAACAGACTTAAAGAAGTTGGCATTACTCGAGACGATTGCTTAATGAAAATGGTATGGTTCGTGCAGGTTAAGGTGGGGTTCAACGGGCAGTGGAAGGAGTCGCTGGGCGAGCTGTCGGGCGGGCAGCGCTCGCTGGTGGCGCTGTCGCTGGTGTTGGCCATGCTGCTGTTCAAGCCGGCGCCGCTCTACATCCTGGACGAGGTTGATGCTGCGCTGGACCTCTCGCACACGCAGAACATCGGACACATGCTCAAGGAGCACTTCAAGCATTCGCAGGTGATCATCTCTGCTAATCTCGCCGGTGCTAGCCTTGCTGCTGTTTAAGCCGGCACCGCTCTACATCCTGGACGAGGTGGATGCTGCGCTGGACCTCTCGCATACGCAGAATATCGGACACATGCTCAAGGAGCACTTCAAGCACTCGCAGGTGATCAGTTCTGCTAATCTCGATGGTGCTAGTCATGCTTCAGTCAAATAACTGTCTATCTAATGCTTAAATGGTAACTGTAACCTACTAGTAACCAATAGACCTGCAACTGACTTCAAAAAAGCGTTTTTTTATGGAAGAAGACGCATATGAGCATAATATGGTTCACCTTATGTTTATTGATCACCGTCGCCCATGAACATCTGCAACACCAAAGAAATTGCAGGTCCTTTGCCTGCTTTTTAAAAAGGCGTATGCTCTTTTCTTGAAGGTCACTAAGTCATATCCGGTAAAGAAAAACCGATGGCGACACTAAATTCCACAGTGTGGTCGTGCGAGGCATCAAATGCTGCGCAAATCGCACGGCAGTTGTCATCCATGAGAACTGAGTACACGCGTCTCACTGCCTCTAATATACTGACTTTCATACCGATATTATTACAGGCCATCAAACTGATGAAGAAAACTGCTGAAAAAGGCCTCCCCCATAGATAGCCTAATAGCGGGATATTTGCGACTGTTGTCACGCTTGGCAGGCAGGTTGGCGACAGCAGTTTTTTATTTTTTGGATGTTTTTATAAGGACGCTGCGGTTTGTTTCTCTGTTGCGTCTCACGACCAGGACAATATGGTACTGGATATTTCTTACACAGATACACATAGCCCTTACTAGAAAAAAATTGTTCCTCACTGTCAACGGACTCAAAGAAAGAAAAACAGCCCTAATTACAAGTTAGTATTTTTATCTGAGTGCCGCTAGTCACCGAATGCCCTGAATGTGAAGAGAAATGTCAACTGTGGTGCAAAATTAAATATGTTTCATCCAGATGTTAATTCGGTATTTTGTCCGCAGTTCATCATCGTGTCGCTGAAGGACGGCATGTTCAACAACGCCAACGTGCTGTTCCGCACCAAGTTCGTGGACGGCATGTCCACCGTTCAGCGCACAGTCAACACGCATCGCTGATAAAATTCTGTCTAAATGTTGGTCCCTACGTTTTGTTAATATTGAATAAACACTATGTTTCCTACATGCGTTTTTTAAATCCCTCGTTACTAATACTCGGGCTAACTACTCCAAAAAAGAAAAAAACTTAAATTAAAAGATTATCCCGCAACCAATTCGACACACGAGCTAAGCCCCTAGCAACTAGTTCGTGTACGGAATTCCAAGTCTTACCAGTAAAGACAATAGCAGTATCATCTGCATAAGAGAATATTATTCCCCCGATATGCTGTAAGTTACACAATACACTGATATAAATTAAAAAGAAAGTCGGGCAAGGACTCCCTGCGAGACTTACTCCTTTTCCCTACTTTTTCCGCGGAAAAACATCTCATTCCCGTGGGAAAATAGAATATGTTGCACAAGTTTGTCCTTCTTTCACGTCTCAACAGAGCGTCGGCATGGCATGCTTTTTTGTATGGGGATAGTTTGGCTGTAGAGTGACATAGGCTACTTTTTCCGCGGAAAAACATCTCATTCCCGTGGGAAAATAGAATATGTTGCACAAGTTTGTCCTTCTTTCACGTCTCAACAGAGCGTCGGCATGGCATGAATTTTTGTATGGGGATAGTTCGGTGGCTGTAGAGTGACATAGGCTACTTTTTCCGCGGAAAAACATCTCATTCCCGTGGGAAAATAGAATATGTTGCACAAGTTTGTCCTTCTTTCACGTCTCAACAGAGCGTCGGCATGGCATGCTTTTTTGTATGGGGATAGTTCGGTGGCTGTAGAGTGACATAGGCTACTTTTTCCGCGGAAAAACATCTCATTCCCGTGGGAAAATAGAATATGTTGCACAAGTTTGTCCTTCTTTCACGTCTCAACAGAGCGTCGGCATGGCATGCTTTTTTGTATGGGGATAGTTCGGTGGCTGTAGAGTGACATAGGCTACTTTTTCCGCGGAAAAACATCTCATTCCCGTAGAAAATAGAATATGTTGCACAAGTTTGTCCTTCTTTCACGTCTCAACAGAGCGTCGGCATGGCATGCTTTTTTGTATGGGGATAGTTCGGTGGCTGTAGAGTGACATAGGCTACTTTTTTCCGCGGAAAAACATCTCATTCCCGTGGGAAAATAGAATATGTTGCACAAGTTTGTCCTTCTTTCACGTCTCAACAGAGCGTCGGCATGGCATGAATTTTTGTATGGGGATAGTTCGGTGGCTGTAGAGTGACATAGGCTACTTTTTCCGCGGAAAAACATCTCATTCCCGTGGGAAAATAGAATATGTTGCACAAGTTTGTCCTTCTCTCATGTCTCATCAGAGCGTCGGCATGGCATGCTTTTTTGTATGGGGATAGTTCGGTGGCTGTAGAGTGACATAGGCTACTTTTTTCCGCGGAAAAAAATCTCATTCCCGTGGGAAAATCAAATATGTTGCACAAGTTTGTCCTTCTTTCACGTCTCAACAGAGCATCGGCATGGCATGCTTTTTTTGTATGGGGATAGTTCGGTGGCTGTAGAGTGACATAGGCTACTTTTTCCGTGGAAAAACATCTCATTCCCGTGGGAAAATAGAATATGTTGCACAAGTTTGTCCTTCTTTCACGTCTCAACAGAGCGTCGGCATGGCATGAATTTTTGTATGGGGATAGTTCGGTGGCTGTAGAGTGACATAGGCTACTTTTTCCGCGGAAAAACATCTCATTCCTCGTGGGAAAATAGAATATGTTGCACAAGTTTGTCCTTCTTTCACGTCTCAACAGAGCGTCGGCATGGCATGAATTTTTGTATGGGGATAGTTCGGTGGCTGTAGAGTGACATAGGCTACTTTTTCCGCGGAAAAACATCTCATTCCCGTGGGAAAATAGAATATGTTGCACAAGTTTGTCCTTCTTTCACGTCTCAACAGAGCGTCGGCATGGCATGAATTTTTGTATGGGAATAGTTCGGTGGCTGTAGAGTGACATAGGCTACTTTTTCCGCGGAAAAACATCTCATTCCCGTGGGAAAATAGAATATGTTGCACAAGTTTGTCCTTCTTTCAGGTCTCAACAGAGCGTCGGCATGGCATGCTTTTTTGTATGGGGATAGTTCGGTGGCTGTAGAATGACATAGGCTACTTTTTCCGCGGAAAAACATCTTATTCCCGTGGAAAAATAGAATATGTTGCACAAGTGTGTCCTTCTTTCACGTCGCAACAGAGCGTCGGCATGGCATGAATTTTTGTATGGGGATAGTTCGGTGGCTGTAGAGTGACATAGGCTACTTTTTCCGCGGAAAAACATCTCATTCCCGTGGCGAAATCGAATATGTTGCACAAGTTTGTCCTTCTTTCACGTCTCAACAGAGCGTCGGCATGGCATGCTTTTTTGTATGGGGATAGTTCGGTGGCTGTAGAGTGACATAGGCTACTTTTTCCGCGGAAAAACATCTCATTCCCGTGGGAAAATAGAATATGTTGCACAAGTTTGTCCTTCTTTCACGTCTCAACAGAGCGTCGGCATGGCATGAATTTTTGTATGGGGATAGTTCGGTGGCTGTAGAGTGACATAGGCTACTTTTTCCGCGGAAAAACATCTCATTCCCTTGGGAAAATAGAATATGTTGCACAAGTTTGTCCTTCTTTCACGTCTCAACAGAGCGTCGGCATGGCATGCTTTTTTTGTATGGGGATAGTTCGGTGGCTGTAGAGTGACATAGGCTACTTTTTTCCGCGGAAAAAAATCTCATTCCCGTGGGAAAATCAAATATGTTGCACAAGTTTGTCCTTCTTTCACGTCTCAACAGAGCATCGGCATGGCATGCTTTTTTTGTATGGGGATAGTTCGGTGGCTGTAGAGTGACATAGGCTACTTTTTCCGCGGAAAAACATCTCATTCCCGTGGGAAAATAGAATATGTTGCACAAGTTTGTCCTTCTTTCACGTCTTAACAGAGCGTCGGCATGGCATGAATTTTTGTATGGGGATAGTTCGGTGGCTGTAGAGTGACATAGGCTACTTTTTCCGCGGAAAAACATCTCATTCCCGTGGGAAAATAGAATATGTTGCACAAGTTTGTCCTTCTTTCACGTCTCAACAGAGCGTCGGCATGGCATGCTTTTTTGTATGGGGATAGTTCGGTGGCTGTAGAGTGACATAGGCTACTTTTTCCGCGGAAAAACATCTCATTCCCGTGGGAAAATAGAATATGTTGCACAAGTTTGTCCTTCTTTCACGTCTCAACAGAGCGTCGGCATGGCATGCTTTTTTTGTATGGGGATAGTTCGGTGGCTGTAGAGTGACATAGGCTACTTTTTCCGCGGAAAAACATCTCATTCCCGTGGGAAAATAGAATATGTTGCATAAGTTTGTCCTTCTTTCACTTCTCAACAGAGCATCGGCATGGCATGCTTTTTTGTATGGGGATAGTTCGGTGGCTGTAGAGTGACATAGGCTACTTTTTCCGCGGAAAAACATCTCATTCCCGTGGGAAAATAGAATATGTTGCACAAGTTTGTCCTTCTTTCACGTTTCAACAGAGCGTCGGCATGGCATGCTTTTTTTGTATGGGGATAGTTCGGTGGCTGTAGAGTGACATAGGCTACTTTTTCCGCGGAAAAACATCTCATTCCCGTGGGAAAATAGAATATGTTGCACAAGTTTGTCCTTCTTTCACGTCTCAACAGAGCGTCGGCATGGCATGAATTTTTGTATGGGAATAGTTCGGTGGCTGTAGAGTGACATAGGCTACTTTTTCCGCGGAAAAACATCTCATTCCCGTGGGAAAATAGAATATGTTGCACAAGTTTGTCCTTCTTTCACGTCTCAACAGAGCGTCGGCATGGCATGAATTTTTGTATGGGGATAGTTCGGTGGCTGTAGAGTGACAGGCTACTTTTTCCGCGGAAAAACATCTCATTCCCGTGGGAAAATAGAATATGTTGCACAAGTTTGTCCTTCTTTCACGTCTCAACAGAGCGTCGGCATGGCATGCTTTTTTGTATGGGGATAGTTCGGTGGCTGTAGAGTGACATAGGCTACTTTTTCCGCGGAAAAACATCTCATTCCCGTGGGAAAATAGAATAAGTTGCATAAGTTTGTCCTTCTTTCACGTCTCAACAGAGCATCGGCATGGCATGCTTTTTTGTATGGGGATAGTTCGGTGGCTGTAGAGTGACATAGGCTACTTTTTCCGCGGAAAAACATCTCATTCCCGTGGGAAAATAGAATATGTTGCACAAGTTTGTCCTTCTTTCACGTTTCAACAGAGCCTCGGCATGGCATGCTTTTTTGTATGGGGATAGTTCGGTGGCTGTAGAGTGACATAGGCTACTTTTTTCCGCGGAAAAACATCTCATTCCCGTGGGAAAATCGAATATGTTGCACAAGTTTGTCCTTCTTTCACGTCTCAACAGAGCGTCGGCATGGCATGCTTTTTTTGTATGGGGATAGTTCGGTAGCTGTAGAGTGACATAGGTTACTTTTTTTCGCGGAAAAACATCTCATTCCCGTGGGAAAATCGAATATGTTGCAAAAGTTTGTCCTTCTTTCATGTCTCAACAGAGCGTCGGCATGGCATGCTTTTTTTGTATGGGGATAGTTCGGTGGCTGTAGAGTGACATAGGCTACTTTTTTCCGCGGAAAAACATCTCATTCCCGTGGGAAAATCGAATATGTTGCACAAGTTTGTCCTTCTTTCACGTCTCAACAGAGCGTCGGCATGGCATGCTTTTTTGTATGGGGATAGTTCGGTGGCTGTAGAGTGACATAGGCTACTTTTTTCAGCGGAAAACATATCATTCTCGTGGGAAAATCGAATATGTTGCAAAATTAAATTCAGCTAAGTGGCGCCACCGTGATTCTACAAGACGGACGACGGTACGATGGACGAACACAGAAGGTCAGAATATCTGGATTATCATGTCTTTTTACCAAAATTGAGATAAAAAATGTATGGATCTGTATTTTTTCACGCAGAACCGGGAAGAGAGCGATAAAAAACATAAAATTCACCAGCTGATTTTCTTCAAACGTTTTGGTGCATTGTAATTCACAGAATAGGCGATAACCTCGCAGACGATATTAAGTAATCCGATGCTCTTCCTACCCCGCAAGGGTTACACGCGTGATTATAAGTATGGATCAGAAATACTATCACCACCTGTCACGTTTTCACCCTTAACTATTACTTAACTGTGGTAGAAACAATTCTTAGTAAGCCTTATTAATAAGCCTTAGTAATATTTATTGAACGGAAATTAATACATTTCTTATATGTCGCAACACTGACCACACAACCACACAACAAGAGACCAGAGAGAGAGAGAGAGTGGTTATGAATGAATCGGTATTACAATAAGTAAAATTGGGCAAAATTATAAGAAAAATATTTTTTGAGAGTTGCTATTAACGTATACATAGTTTAAATTGATTCCGCTAGATGTCGTTACTAGGTTTTTAAAACACGGTAACGAAATGTTTCCTGACATGTACTTAACTCGCATACGGTACCTAAACTTCTCTTATTCGACTACCTGCTTTCGATTTCGGTTGTTTGTTATTTGCTTTGTGATTTGGTTAAGGTTGAATGGATTTATATTGGCTTTCATTTTCGGATTTGTGAATTTTCTTGGATCGGTTTTGTTGATTTGGTTGGTATTCCTTTATACATATTTAGACTCGGGCTTTGATTTTGGATTTTGTTTATTTAGAATCGTGAATTGGTTTTCGTTGTTTTAGGTTGTTTAACAATATTTCAAAGGAATATTAATAGTATAGATAGTGTATACGGTACCTATACACTTACTTCATTTTTCGTTGGTTATATTTATATTGACTACTGCTTTCGATTTCGGTTTTCTGCGATTTGTTTTGTGATTTGGTTTATGATTCGATTTTTTTTGGCTATCGTTTTCGGATTCGTGTTGTGTCTTGAATTGGTTTTGTTGTTTTGATTTTAAAAAATATTTAAAAGGAATATTTATTCCTTTTAGATATTTTGGATTTGATTTTAAAAAAAATATTTAAAAGGAAATTTAATTCCTTTTAGGTATTTTAACGTTTTTTATAAATAGGTTTTTTGTTACTTCATAATGCCTCGCAAACGTAAGTCCAGCCTTTCAAGAGTATCTTCTCAAAGACAAGCGAAAAGATTAGCTCGATCACTAGAATCTTTAGAAGACGCTGAACTGAGAAGGCAAGAACAAGCAGAGCGTCAGGCTGCTTTTAGAGCATCTGAGACACCTTCTCAACGTCAGCAAAGGCGTCTTAAACAGACAGAGCGTCGGGCTGCTTTAAGAGCTTCCGAAACACCTTCTCAAAGTCAGGAAAGGCGTCTTGAACAGGCAGAGCGTCAAACTACTTGAGCTTCTGAAACACCTTCTCAAAGTCAGCGAAGGCGTCTTGAACAGGCAGAGCGTCAAGCTACTTTAAGAGCTACTGAAACACCTGCTCAAAGTCAGCAAAGGCTATTCGAACAAGCGGAACGTCAGGCCGCCTTAAGAGCCGCGGAAAGGCCTGTTGGTCTAGTGGTTAGTGACCCTGACTGCTATGCCGGAGGTCGTGGGTTCGATTCCCACCCAGGACAAATGTTTGTGTGATGAGCAACGATCATTTGTTCTGTGTCTGGGTGTAATTTATCTATAATATTTATGTATTTAGAAATATATAAGTATGTTTATCAGTTGTCTAGTACCCATAACACAAGCTCTGCTTAGCTTGGGACTAGATGGCGTTGTATGATAGTTGTGTGGAAAAAAAAACACCTGATGAAACTCAACACAGACTCATTGAGCAAGCTGAACGTCAATCTACTATAAGGGCATCTGAAACACCAGAACAGACACAGGCGCGAAGAGATGCAAATGCACAGCTCCAAACTGAACGTCGACAAAATTTTCAAAGAAACAATTGGTCGGTTTTAATGACGCAGCATTCAATTATGATCCGTTGATTGATTATAAAAATCATAGGTTAGTTGTTATCGGACTGATGGACAAGGCGTGTCGATTTTGCAGCTCTTTAAAATGGAAAGATGAGCCCGCAGGCATGTGCTGTTCCAATGGCAAAGTGTCTCTTCCGTTACTTGGCGAACCAGAAGAACCTTTGAAAACTCTTTTTATATGATGCTAATGAGTCACGGCGCTTTTTAAACAGGATCCGGAAATATAACTCATGCTTACAAATGACGTCCTTCGGAGTTGACCGGGAAATAATAATGCCGGGATTTTCGCTTAAATTTACGGTGCAAGGGCAAATCTATCATAGAATAGGTTCACTTTTTCCAGCTGAAAACGAACAGCATAAATTTTTACAAGTATATTTTATGGGTGACGAAGAAATTGAGGTAGACCGTCGCTGCCAATTTATCCAGTGAGTTGATAGAGACACAGTGTTCAAAATTCAAAGATTCTTGCATGAACGTAACATTTTAGTCAAAACATTTAAAACGGCTTTAGAAAACCTACCTGAAGAGGATTATAAAGTCGTTATTCACGCAGATCGGACCCCTCGAGGAGAGCATGAAAGGCGCTACAATACACCTTTGATAAACGAAATAGCAGCCGTAATTAGAGGTGATCAATTTTCTTCACGAGACATCGTCTGTAATATGATACGCATAAAAATCCATTTTTATGCGTATCATATGATGTTGCGAGAAAATGATTTTAACCTCTTAGCCCGGTGTAGACAGTTATTTCATCAATTTTTGGTAAACATGTATGTGAAGGTAGAAAGTGAACGTCTCCGTTATATATCTTTAAATCAAAAAAGCTGCGCGTTGAGAATTATATACATTTACAAGATACAGTTTCTAGCGACGCCAATGTAAACCCCAGAGATTTAGGTAAAATGGTAATTCTGCCCTCATCATTCGTTAACAGTCCCCGCTACCTACATGAGAACACACAAGACGCATTCGCCTATGTACGAACTTACGGAAGACCTGATCTTTTTGTTACTTTTATTGCAATCCCACGTGGAAAGAAATAACCGAGGAGCTAATGCCGGGACAAAAAAGTACTGTCAGACACGATTTAGTTGCTGGAGTATTTAGATTAAAAGTACAAAAATTAATGTATGTAGTTGACACAGGGAAAATTTTCGGAGAGGTGCAGTACTTCATGTATTCAATTGAATGGCAAAAAAGAGGATTAACGCATGAAGTTGCGGCCCAGCCAAATAGACGACATAATAAGCACCGAGATTCCGGATACTGAGCAAGATAAAGAATTGTATACCATCATCCGAAATATGATTCAGGGTCCATGTGGAGCACGAAATTCAATATCGCCAAGTATGAAAGAAGGAAAATGTACAAATAAATTCCCTAAACAGCTATTAACAGAAACACAATGACAATGGCTACCCTTTATACAGACGCAGAGCTCCCGAAGATGGTGGCAGGAAAGTTACAGTCAAATCTCGCTCTGGAGCGTTCGAAACCTTAGATAACAGCTGGATTGTCCCGTATTCGCCCATTCTAATTAAAATGTTTAATGCCCACATTAATGTAGAAGCATGTAGCTCTGTCCGCGCAATCAAGTATATCTGTAAGTACATAAATAAAGGAAGCGACCAAGCAATATTTAATCTCAGGAGTGAAGGTGAGGAAAATCCCGTTAATGAGGTACAGACCTTTCAAGCAGGGCGTTATGTCAGCAGTAACGAGGCAGCGTGGCATCTCCTTGGCTTCCCTTTACACGAAAGGCACCCAACAGTTACTCACCTTGCTGTGCACTTAGAAAATGGAGAGCGTGTATATTTCACCGAAACAAATTTCCAAGAATGAATTGCACCACCGCCAAAAACTACACTAACAGCCTTCTTTCAACTTTGTCAAACCGATTCCTTTGCAAAAACATTGTTATATTCTGAAGTCCCCCGCTATTATACTTGGAACACATCTAGGAAGGAGTGGAAACGCCGTATTCAAGGCGCGCCTGTTGCGAATTGGCCCGGTGTAAAGTCATCAGATGCCCTTGGTCGTGTGTATACCGTCCATGTAACTAATTTTGAATGTTTCTGTTTACGATTGCTGCTGCACCATGTTCGGGGTCCTACAGGATATAAAGGCCTTAAAACTGTCAACGATCAGAAATGCGCGACTTATAAAGAAGCATGTAAAGGTCTGCACCTTTTAGAAAACGATAATCACTGGGATGAAACCATGGAGGAAGCTGTGCAGTGCCAGTCACCAGCTAAAATTAGGGATCTTTATGCAACTCTCATATCATCTTGCGGGCTATCTAATGCACATGAATTGTGGGACCAGCTTTGCAGCAGCAAGTAGCCGAATTTGTACCCCGCTTGCTTCCCGAACAAAAGCGAATTTTTGACAAAGTATTAGGATAAATTGAATCTGGAAATGGTGCACTTTTCTTTTTAGATGCCCCCGGAGGAAATGGGAAGACATTTTTTTTAAATTTATTATTAGCGCAAGTACGGAAAGATAAAAACATTGCTGTGACCGTAGCTTCCTCCGGTATAGCCGCCACGCTGCTAAGCGGGGGTCGCACTGCACATTCTGTTTTAAAACTCCCTCTAAATCTAGCCCAGGAAGAATCGCCGATTTGCAACTTTAGCAAAAATAGTGCACGAGATATAATGCTACGACAATGCAAACTTTTAGTGTGGGACGAAAGTACAATGTCGCATAAAAAAGCTGTAGAAACACTAAATCGAACGCTCCAGGATTTGCGCAGCAATATCGATGTAATGGGAGGAATGGTAATTTTACTGGCTGGTGACTTTCGCCAAACTTTACTGTCATTCAAAAGGGCACACCTGCAGATGAAATTAAAGCATGCCTCAAGTCGTCTATTTTATGGAACAAGGTGACAAAATTCCGTTTAACTACGAATATCTGAGTGCATTTGTATAATGATATCAATGCTGGAAACTATGCTGACACACTATTAAAAATTGGCGATGGGCGGTTGGAAACGGATGCTGAGGGCGGCGTTAAATTGACGAGAGATTTTTGTAATTTAGTACAGAGTCATTCCGAATTAATTGAGAGCGTTTATTCAGATTTAACGAACAACATGCATGAACATAAATGGTTATGTGAAAGGGCGATTCTTGCACCAAAAAATGAGAGCGTTAACAAAATAAATTCAGATATATTAAGCAAAGTACTCGTAGCAGGAGAAATAACAGAGTATTTGTCAGTAGACACAGTTATGGATACAGAACAGAGCACTTCATATCCAGTAGAGTTTCTAAATTCTCTAGAGTAGTCAGGTGTGCCCTCATATAACCGTCGCAGCGCATTTAGAGCCGCGCTTGGATTTCACTTCCGTGAAGGGGGTCGTGTCAACAACTGATTGATCGGAGTCTAGTGAGTCCGAGGAGCAACTACTGGATGAGGTGATTGCCGTTTGAGCGGACCGCTTACAGTTGGATGAAGAAATTTCGGACACGGTGTCCGAGTGCATCCATAATTTCGGAGTCTTGGGCCGCTAACGAGGCCGCGACGGAGGGCGAGGGGACACATGCCTTAGGGGCGAGAGGGGTGAGTGCTTTGGCGAAAAATTTCTCATTTTGAAATATTGGGAGAGATGGGCTACAACTTGATTAATGTCCATGGTGGACATGTTGGGCGGACAGGGAGGTTAACGTTGTATTCTAAGAGACTGGGGTCCCTTTGTTCTGAGAAAAACAAAGGGCTTGCTCTCAAAGAACAAGTGACGCCTATTCCAAGAAACAGTAACACAGTAACACAATATTAACAAAGTAGTAACAAGAAACAATAAACAATAGAATTAACAAGGAACAATAAGCAATAAAAATAACAAGAAAAATAAACAGTAAAATAACAATGCAAAGCAAGATAGTCGCTCGGACCTCCCCGCCGGAGCGACGGGGCAAGAACGGTGCTAAGAAAGGTGACTCACCAACGGCGTCAGCCCGACCGGTGCGAACGGGAGAGCAGAGGCGCGCGGGCGCTTCCGTGCGGGGACGTGGGCGCTGACTGCTTGGCACGATCGCTTGGGAGCGGTGCGGCAAGCGGAATGTGTGAATTGAAAATTGGGCAACTTATTTTATTTTATTTTTATTTCATAGGAAAAGGGTGACAAGCGAGCACACGGTACACCTGATGGTGAGTGGTTGATGTGGCCCATAGACATCTACATCTATCCTCGTTTGCGAATCAAAATGCAGATGCGTTGTCAGCCTTGAAGACTAAGATGGAATGCCTCTTTTCCAGTAAAAAGGGTCTCCGGTTCTCTACACTCACTATACGAAACACAGCAGCATTAAGCTGCTAGTTGACGCTGGTATTCTGTGAGAGCGTGGTCCTTCCCCGGTTGAGCCGACCCATTCGTGCTACAACTATAAAATTAATATAGCTGCAGCATGGCTCCACCACGTAAAAGTACTCCCGAGCTAAACCTTATGGAGGACCAGGCGAGAAAAACCGCCTCATGTATCGATAATTTTCACTATCACATTTCCATATACTACATCATAACTTTATTTCTCAAAATAACAACACAAAACAACTATATATCTGTTATTATATTATTATTATTATTAACTATATTGAACATTCACATTATATAATGGCTTTAATAAAATATAAAGCATAATATAGCTTTCCTAAAAACAATTTCTTATGGATATAAACCTTAAAATGTTATATACAGTTTTTTAACATACAATATCCATTGACATTTTTATCTATGTTATACAATACAACAGTTTTTTTTACCTATCTTACACAATACGACATCTTAATACAATAATTAAAACTTTAAACCGATTTTTAAACAAAACTTTAAGCAAAATTACTTCTATATTAATCTTTTTTTTATAAGAGAGAAGGCAAACTAGCATACGACGCTGCTTACTACTTACTGCTACCCATTGTTAGGTCAACACCGCCGCCCGTGAACAACTGCAACAGCAGGAGAATTGCAGGTGTGTTGCCGGCCTTTTAGGAAAGAGTAAGCTCTTTTCTTGAAGGTCCCTAAGTCATACTGGTCCGGAAAAATCGCCGGTGGTAAACCATTCCACAGAGAGGTCGTACGCGGAAGAAAATTCCTAATGAAACGTACAGTGGTGAACCGCCAACCATTCAGATGGTGTTGATAGTATCGAGAGTTAAGCCTCGATGTGCGTTTATGAAATTTGGCGGCTGGGATTAATCCGAACAATTCCTCAGAGCACACTTTGGTAGATGTGAAAAAGAAAGGGATGCAACAACTCTTCACAGCGTCAGTAAATCGAGCCGATCGGAAAGCACTCATTATCATCATCATCATCATTACAGCCCTTCACAAGTCCACTGCTGAACATAGGCCTCCCCCAAGTAATGCCACAAAGCACGGTCCTGAGCCACCTGCATCCATCGACTTCCTGCATGTCTTACCAGGTCGTCACTCCATCTAGTGGGGGGTCGCCCTACACTACGCCTACCGGTACGAGGCTGCCACTCGAGAACCTTTCTTCCCCATCGGTTATCGGTTCTTCGAGCTATATGGCCGGCCCAGTGCCACTTCAGCTTACTAATCCGTTGGGCTATGTCGGTCACTCTGGTTTTACTGCGGATATCCTCATTCCTGAGTCTAACACGCAGAGAAACTCCGAGCATAGCCCTCTCCATAGCTCGCTGAGCGACTCATATGGCCAGCAGTGAAGGACCACGTCTCAGATCCGTAAGTCATCACTGGAAACACGCACTGGTTATACACTTTAGTTTTCAGAGATTGAGGTATACCTGACGAGAAGATGTGTCGTAATTTCCCGAACGCTGCCCAGCCGAGTTGAATCCGTCGATTGACCTCTCGGTCGAAGTTGGACTTACCTAGTCGGACTATTTGTCCCAGGTAAACGTACTCGTCAACAACATCGAGCATAGTGCTCCCAACAACTACCGGCATAGGTGTGAAATGGACATGATCTTTATTTTGTCCATGTTCATCTTAAAACCTATCCGTTGGGAGACACCATTGAGGTCATTGAGCATAGTGCTAAGGTCCTGCAGCGATTCTGCCATAAGGACTATATCGTCGGCAAATCGAAGGTGAGTGATGTACCCGCCATTGATGTTAATACCGTATCCTTTCCAGTCCAGTAGCTTGAAAACGTCTTCCAACGCAGCGGTGAAGAGTTTCGGGGATATAACATCACCCTGTCTTACACCTCTCTGCAGTTGGATAGGTTTCGAACTCCGGTTCTGTACTCGGATAGCCATCGTAGCCCTACTGTACAAACACTGCAGCACTTCGATATACCGAAAGTCAACCTGGCACCGCTGAAGGGAGTGTAGCACCGCCCAAATTTCGACGGAATCAAAGGCTTTCTCATAGTCCACATATGCCAGGCAAAGTGGCAGATTGTACTCTTCGGTCTTCTGTACAATCTGCCGCAGGGTATGTATGTGGTCTATAGTACTGAAGCCTTTTCGGAAACCGGCTGTTCGGGAGCCTGGAAGTCGTCGAGTCTGCGTGCGAGACGATTCGTAATGGCTCTCGTAAACAGCACGTAGACCCGGCTCAGAAGGGAAATCAGTCTATAGTTCTTCAAGAGAGCGTTGTCGCCTTTCTTAAAGAATAAGACCACCGCGCTTCTGCTCCACGCCTCCGGAGTAGTGCCACCATGGAGGACGGAATTGAAGAGCTTCTGAAGGACTTCAAGTACCGGTGTTCCACCCGCTTTCAGAAGCTCCGCTGTAATTCCATCCTTGCCTGGGGCCTTGCCGTTTTTAAGGCGGTGGAGAGCCATTCTAATCTCGCTCAGACTGACGTCCTGGATATCATCGGAATAGTGTCGGATAAGACTTGCTCTTGGACTCACACCTGCGTGTAGCTCCAACGATGATGTGTACAGGTGCCTATAGAACCTCTCAATCTCACTCAGAATCTCAGGTGTCCCGGAAACGATATTGCCACACTCATTCTTCAGCTTTGACAGTTGGCTCTTTCTGGCAGACAGATTTCTGGCAAAGACTTTGGAGCCCTGGTTCCGCTCGATCGCTTCTTTAATACGAGCAGTATTAAAGTTGCGTAAGTCTCGCCGCATGCATTTGGAGATCTGTCTGTTCAATTGCCTGTATGCTGTCAAATCTGTTGACGATTGCAGCCTCATCTCCCGCCTAACAGACATGAGATTAAGAGTGTGATCGGAGAGTTTTTGTGTTCTTTTGCGGCGGGTCTTGCAGAACTTAGCTCCGACCGCATGGACAGTTTCCACGAGCTTGTCATTCATATCGTCCACTGCATTGCAATCCTCTAGGCACTGAAAGCGGTTTTGTAACTCGTGCTGAAAGGTTTCGGGATTCTGGATTAGAGCACGAGGGGGACGGAGCGTTGACTTCATTAGACGACCTCTCCGACTTAACGTTTAGGTTCAGTGTGCCTCTAACCATTCGGTGATCGCTGTCAGTTTTCACCCTTGCGATCACTGAGATATCACTGAAAAGTTGGCGTCTGGTCGTCATAATGAAGTCAATCTCATTTTTTGTTGAACCGTCGGGGCTCGACCAGGTCCACTTCCTGTGGGGCCGCTTCTGGAAGAAAGAGTTCATCATAATGAGTCCCTCTTTCTCCATTAAGTCGACCAGCTGCTGGCCCCTTCGGTTCGGTTGCCATACTCCAAATTTCCATAACTTCAGCTTACCGCTTTCTCTTGTGCCTAGTTTTGCGTTGAAGTCTCCCATCAACACCGTGTAGTGGGTTTTGGAGGAATGCATGGCTCTGGAAATATCCTCATACATTTCCTCCACCTCCTCATCGGGATGTGCCGAGGTTGGTGCGTAAACCTGTATGACCTTCAGCGAATACCGTTTGGTGATTCTGAGTATCAGGTACGCGACCCTCGTCGACACACTTCCAATCTTTACAACGTTGTTGACGAGAGAATTGTGGACGATAAATCCGACACCTCTTTGGGACAGATTGTCGGCCTCCCGGTGGTAGAACAAGTTACCGGACTCGAGAATCACCGTGTCCTCCCCCTCTCTTCGGACCTCGGATAATCCTATAATATTCCAGCGCAACTTGTCTATCTCTTCTTTCAGCTCCAGAATCTTCTCGTCAGTCCTTAGGGTGCTTGCGTTAAATGTTGCCAGGTCGAGTCGTCGTAGGTGACAATCGAACCTCCACCGGAGATTCTTAGCACCCCCTGCCCCGCCGTTACCATGGTCGCCACCGTAGCCAGGAATATCGGGGCCGCCGGGGACTGGGGGCCGTCTATTTGTGTTATTGTTCATGGGGGGTATATTGCCATAGTTGCCACGCTTGGCGAGCGGGTTGGTAACCGCAGTTTTTTATTATATCACAGTTGTTATCAGGAAGATGCTGCTGCCCATCTCCTGCCTGTCTCCCTCTGTCGCCTCTTACGACACCCGCGGGAAGATATGGGGTAGTGGATATTCTCAACCGCCACTACACGGCACTCGGAAAGCACTCGGTCGTTGTCAATTCGAGCCGCTCTGCGCTGGATGCATCCAAGTGGAAAGAGGCGGCACTGGGGAGCTCCAGTCTAGAGATGAGAACTGTGTTCCATGTGAGGCTGAACCTGCGGCTTGTAAAGTTGCAGGCGGTGTGCCGGCATGAAATACTGTCCCGCCCTGCTGAGCACGCCAAGCTTTTTAGAGACCAATTTGACCTTCTCTTCTAAGTAACCACGAAACTGCACGTTACTCGATATTTCAACGCTGAGGATTCCGATACTGGCTGAGGCAACAAGGAGAGTGCCTTGAAATTAAGAATATACGACAAAAGGGTTCTTTTTAGCGGTAAACGTGCAAAATTGTGTCTTCTGAGGATTAAACTTGACTAGATTTAGTCGCATCCATTCTGAGACTTTGTTCAGGAAATACTCGACTTCAGACACAAGTTTGTTTCGGTACTTGGCGACGTTTCCCGAGAAATATTGGCACGGCTGGTGTATGGAGCATCACTAGTGCTGTCATCTGCATAGCAATGGATGCTACCGGTTTGCAACATGTCATCGATATGCAGAAGAAACAAAGTTGGGGATAGCACGCAGCCTTGTGGAACGTCAGAATTAATAGGCTTGTAGTCGGGCATCCACCGTCTACAGCGACCTTGATGCTCCGATCTGCAAGAAAGCCATCCAAGTGATCCAATTACACAATTTCTCGGGAAGTCCATAGGAACGGAGTTTCGAAAGAAGCGCTTTGTGCCAAACCCGACCGAAGGCCTTCGCAATTACTACCAGTACTACCAGTGCCTCCCCCTTAGACTCTACTGCCTCCGCCCATCTATGAGTCATGTAGACCAGAAGATCACCATCTGATCGACTCCGACGAAAACCGTATTAGCGATCACTCATAGGCAGTTCATAATGGATTTCATTGTTTTGGAGAACAAGGAGGTGATGGCGATAGGCCTGTAGTTAGACGGGTCTGAGCGGTTGCTTTTTTAGGGATCGAGTGCACGAAAGTCGTCTTCCATGATTTCGGGACTACACCTAGGGAGTAGGAGTACCGGAAAAGGCGCATTAGAACCGGTGCTAACTCTGGAGCACACGTCATCAGCACAATTGGGGAGATTCCGTCAGGCCCACTCGACTTGTGGATGTCCATGGAGAGGAGTGCTTTGCGAACCACGGCATGTAGCACTCACACCGTGGGATAGCAGGCGGTGTGCTCCCCGCCGAGTCGAGTTGGACGCAAAGGAAGAGCCTAGCAGATCAGTTTTCTACTTGGCGGAGTGGGCCAGTGAGTCATCCTCCGTGTGCAGAGAAGGAAGAGATAGATTACAGAAATTCCCTTGGACAGCCTAAGCGAGAGACTAGACTGCACAGGTTCCAGAAGGAAGGCGAACTAGGTTCTCGCCAATTCTGCCTATGTGCTCTGACTTTGACTTGGCAATGACTCTTTTGAACTACCTGGAGGCGGAATTATGCTTCTTTTTAGGACGCTGGTGTTTACATCCCGGGACGTTGATTCGTCAGCCCAGGCCCGGCAGCACTCCTGCTTCTACCATGATGCTATTTTACAGGACCGACTAAACCATGGCTGAGATCTGTCTCCAATGGGTACCGCAGAGGAAGGAATAAAAAGTTCCAAAACCTGCAGTACCACATCAGTGACAGAATCAGCAACAACGTTGGGATCGTCCGGCGATAAGCAAACCCGCCCTCAAGGGTAGGATGCAAAGAAAGACCGCATCTTATCCCAATCAGCCGATATCACAGATCCTTCCTACTCTCTGAAACAAAGATTTACCCACGGTAGCTAACTGTGAAGGATCGTGGTGAAAATCACCGTTTAAATATCTATCTGTATGGGTCTTTTTCTATACACAGTATGGCTCAAGGTGCTATCAGGATTCCGAATTACTAACACATCTAGAAAAGCTAAGGAATTGTTTGCCTCTGAACTGAATTTTAGAATTTATAGAGTTAAGATGGTCTATAAATGCAGTTACTTTATCTAAAGGTAGAATTGTGAAAGTGTCGTCTACGTACCGCTTGTAGAATCTTGGATTTACGGGAGAAGTAAGCAGGGCTTTCTCCTCAAAGTCTTCCATGAATATGTCGGCGACAATGGGAGATACAGGCGAGCCTGCATGATATACAGGTCCGAAGCTTTAGGATTGCCGCGGCGTCGTGAACAGATATGCTCTCTGGCGTGTGCGCAAACTGCAGCCTTAGGCGTAAAAGAGTGTTCCAGTTTGTTCCCCGGGTAGGAGAGATACGAAGTATCAGCCGGAGAGGACACCTGCGTCTCTGTCAGAAAGAGTATAGTCGGCTTCGCCGTCTCGAGATGGTAGTGGACGGTGTTTAGATTCAAGTGAAGTCGCCTTGGTCTTGTTGCTCAGTTTGCCCCGAGCAGTTATTGTCTTGAGCAGAATTTCGCTCCCACCCCCCAGAATACGCGGGGCAGTCTTAGCATCCACGCTTAGGAGTGGAGTAACTTTGTCGTGGATGCTCAGCGAGGGATTCTCCAGGGATGCTGGTATCCTCCTAGGGTAGTCTTACATTTAATTCCGCTACCATATTGATGGGAGGGGGGGGAATTGGGCTTCCAACCACCTGTACTCACCAGACGAAACGCGGAAGCATAGCTTCACTTCACGCCGGAAGCAGAGCTTCACTTCACGCCGGTATAGAAACACAGATCACAGAAGTGAGGTACGTGCAACAGCAAAAGCTGCCCCGTGGCTCTAGCGCTGTTAAAACATCTTTAATATACTATTATTTATATCTTTAATATACTAATATAAACAGAACTTTATTAACATTTCTATTATCTTATTCTTATACAAAATCTAGCTAAAACATTAACAAGTCGCTATTACATACATTTTTAAAACTTTAATTTAAAAATAAAGCTGTCACGTCACGTTTGCTTTGAACTTTGAAGATTTGAAGTAACACAAAGTGACTGTGAATTTTAAGAGCGAAGCATTATAAAATGGAAAATAAAATTAATTATAAACGAAGCCGCTCCGAAAACTGGAATTAATCAGAAAAGTATGAAGAGATTTCTGTTAGTAATCAGTAAATATTAATGTCGTATTTATTTCACTGTAGTCTCAGACAAAATAAAATTATTTTGTCTGAGACTGTAGTATCTATTGTACCTTTTGCAGGCCTTGCTTATACAATTAATAAAAAAAAATTGAAAACAAGGATGTAAGTAAAAACAATAATAATTTAAAAAAAGGCAGTGCGGCGGAGATTCTCCAAAGGTAAGTCCGAACATTTAATTGGGTTATAAAAGCCGTGTACTGAATGATAGGTACATGTGGTATTTTTTTAGCTTTAATCAGCTGAACGACACGAGGAGAGATCTCACACAATTAAGAAACCTGTGGAGGAATACAAAAAGCAATATTTAAAAAGAGGAACTTCGAATAAAGGCGCAATTGTGATGAAACTGGTGGAGGCCCTCACCCGCCTAGTCCACCTCCGGAAGATGTACACATAATGCAAATGCTACCTTGAGGATCAGCAGATTATTGACCAGCAATACGGTTTTCTTTGTGGACGATGAGCTGGTGATCTTCTGAGTTACTTAACCCATAGATGGGCAGTGGCAGTAGAGTTCAAGGGGGAGGAATTGGCCTTTAGTTTGGACATAGAGAAGACCTTCGATCGGGTTCGGCACAAAGCGTTTCTTACGAAGCTTTTTTATTTTATAGAAGAGGGGGCAAACTAGCATGCGGCTCACCGTGACTACCGCCGCCCATGATCAACCGTAACACCAGAGGAATTGCAGGTGCTTTGCCGGCCCTTTAGAAAGGAGTAAGCTCTTTTCTTGAAGGTCCCTAGGTCGTATCGGTCCGGAAAAATCGCCGGTGGTAAACTATTCCACAGAGAGGTTGTACGCGGAAGAAAACTCCTTGTGAAACGTACATTCGTGGACCGCCAATCATCCAGATGGTGTGGATGGTGCGTTCGTGAAATTTGGCGACTGGAACTAATCCGAACAATTCCTCAGAACACTTCCCATGGTAGATGCGATAGAAAACAACATCCCTACGCAGCGCCAGTGAATCGAGCCGATCAAAAAGAACTCGATCGTCAACGATTCGAACCGCTCTGCGCTGGATGCGATCAAGTGGAAGGAGATGGCCCCCCGCTGGTGCCCCGGCCTAGAAATGTGAACAGTATACTATGTGAGGCCGAACTTGCGCTTTGTAAAGTTGCATATGATGTGCCGGATGAAATACTGTCTCGCGCTACGCTAAACACGCCAAGCATTTTAGAGGCCTTACCCTCCAAGTGACCACGAATCTGCACACTATTCGATATGCTGACGCCGAGGATTCTAATGCTAGCTGAGGCAGCAAGGAGAGTGCCTTGAAACTAAGGAGATACGACAAGGGGTTCCTTTTAGCGGTAAATGCGCAAACTTGTGTCTTTTGGGGATTGAATTGGACTAGATTTAGTCGCCCACAATCCGAGACTTTGTTGAGCAAAGACTCGACTTCAGACATAAGCTTGTCCCGGTACTCGGCGACGTTTTCCCGAGAAATATTGGCACGGCCGGTGTATAAATCATCACTTTTTTTCTCGCTGGCTCTGTTTCTCTGTTTGCTTAGTACACTCACTCACATACTATTGTAACCATATACGGAACATAATACTGTATTTAATTAATTAATAATTAAAATGCAATTCTAAATGTTACCCATATATATTTTTCAAATAATGTAAATGAATATCATAGTTTCACAAATTGTCAAAAATCCTAACATGTATCTTCTATTTTATCCAGAAAGTAATTCATCAGTTTCTTTTTGACTGTTAATTTACAATCAGGTTCACCTTGCCTTAGGCAGTTTTTTTCATTAAAAAGCTTTTGTATTAAATATTTTGTACACCTTTTACCATAGTAGTTTCTAACTTATTTCCCTTCTCTAACTCTCCTGGTTCTATATTTTATTATCCACTTTTTCTTTATAATGATTTTT
Organism: Parnassius apollo; assembly: GCA_907164705.1. NCBI lineage: Eukaryota > Metazoa > Arthropoda > Insecta > Lepidoptera > Papilionidae > Parnassius > Parnassius apollo. The sequence goes on from CAJQZP010000008.1 coordinate 1,263,787, forward strand.
ATAAATGTTTCCAAAATTAGTAAAATGTTAACTTTGTTTTCTACCGGTAAATTTTTACAAATAGAGAATAACTTAAATATAACATTTTTTACAATTTTCTTTAAGTTTTTTATTTATAAGAAGTATTAGAAATCTTGTTTATACGTTTTTAATGTCCTTTATGAAGCAGAAGTGCGACCACACACACCAAGTCCGAAAGTTATGAGGCAATCTACCAAAGTATAGTATATACCGTACATAGATTTATTGTTCAAGATGTAATGTAAATAATAAAATTTTCCTAACATCGCCGACAGACAGACACACATCAGATATTTGAGGTTTCCAATAAAAATTTTTATCAATTACCAGCGCGAAATATTTAAATTTATCGACAATTTATATTTTTTACAATTAATCGTCGTAATCCGTAACAGTAGTTTTATTCAATGTGTAGTGTCCGCGTAAATATAAGAAATCATTACTGTTTCGTCACATAATTTTACATTGTTATACCTAAAAGAGACCTCGCTCTGTGTAACGTACATACGTATACATCTGTCTAAAATATTAAATTACAAGTATGCTTAACGTTTAATTTCTTTAGCAAATGTGTTAGAAAATTTTGTGCAAAATTATATTCTAAGTAAAAATTCTTTTGGTACGTCGGGCACTTTTAGGATTTGGAAAAGGTACTTACCCCCGTGACCGTCACGCTCATACATAATACATACATAACATATTATATACATACATATATACATAATATATTATAAAAAATTAACAAGTTTGTGAAAATAAGAAATTTCCACTTCTGACGTGCAGTCCTTCGACTGACAGTTTTTTTTATATAATAAGGGTGACAAGCTAGCGCAAAGACCACCTGATGAGAAGTGGACATTGTTGTTCATAGACATCTACATCTGTCTTCGATCAAGTATTAAAATGCAGATCCGTTGTTACCCCAGACGAGTAAGATGGAATACTTCATTTCCAGTAAATAGAGTCTCCGGTATCATACACTCACCAAACGACAAACAGCATTACATTACTGTTTTACGCTGGTATTCTGTGAGAGCGGTGCCTTCCTGTAGAGGCGATCGATTAATGCTGCAGTTATTTTACGACACCAATCAACACGACTGAGTTTTTGGGCATCTATCAAATTATGAGCTTTCCACCGGACACAAAGCTTCCTGACCGCTAAATGTTCATGGAGGATTTTGTACACCTGACTCATACCGATGCCTAAGGTTGTCCGAATCCTTTGTCAGTCTCTATCATACGCCGAGCAACACTGATGTTATCTTCAGTCGTCACCGTAGGAGCTCGTCCCTCACGCAGATCATCGGTGAGATTAATGCGACCACGTTTAAACCCATTAAACCAGTTGTAAACAATGGCACGAGATTGGGCTTCATCGTCAAGGCCAATCGAAGTCTATCATAACTTTCTTGTTGACTTAAATGACATCGAAATTCATAAAATATCATTGTACGAAAATTTCTTCGCGTTGAATTCATGCTGACGTGACACAGACAATTTTCATTTTGGCGCCAAATCGTAAACAAATGACAAATTAATAAAATACATTCACAAATATATTGGCAGAGTCCCATTTTCAAATTTTGAACTTTTTTTGTCGTTGTTTATGTCGCTTACACGTGGCCAGTTCAAAAAACTTTCACTGTCGCCCTCGTAACTTTCAAGTGAAATAACTTACAGATTATTTGTACATATTGTTTGCAAAACAAATTATTTAGGCAATCTTTAATTTCAGTGAAATCCTAAAAATATTCAAAAGTTTGTGTACGTTTCTCAATCATGAGCCGACTGACAGCGGATCAGAGTGATGTAATGGACGTACGTGCAGACCGGCTTTAGTGCCTCGCTGAAGTGGACCGCTGTAAATTACCAACGAGAGAACGAAGGTTCTGCGTCAAAAATGAAATAAAAACCTCTGGGCTTAGAGGGTTTAGTAGACATATGATGTCAACGATTATTTAATTTATTTGTATATTCTTTATTGCACATCATATAGGTAATAGTTATACGAAAACGTACAGAATTATTAATTGAAATAATTTTGTTCGATAAGTTGCGTAAATATTACAAAATTATATTAAGTTCGTATATTGTTTTATATGAATGACTAATAATATTTTAAGAACGCAATATGCGAAAGATATTATGAAAAAAAAAAAACGACGGGTTGCACTCCGGGAGTGCCCCGGCAGAAGTGAAAACCTGAATATTATCGTTGTGAATTTTTGATATTTTGGAATGGTTAGTGAATAATTTTGCACGAATTGCTTTAATTATCAGTATAAAAGTACTATAATTTATGTGGTAGAATACAATATTTATTCATTGCGCTATCGTACACAAACACGACAATTTATATTAGGTGCATTCGCGCAAGCGGCCTGCGCCGCCTAAACGAAACAGCAGACGCAGGCATACATTTTCGCCACGCCGTAGAAAGAGAGGGGGATACTTCCTCTCCTACGCCGCGCCGGCTGTCTCTCTCTCTCCATCCGTCTTACGAATTTTCGATCAGGGTCACGTGTCCTGACGCGAGTTTAACATTTTTTACCCATTACAAAAAAGTGTACAACGCCCCTAAAGAAGTTTTTACTTCAATAAATATAATACACTATATTATAAAACCTCTGTTATAAACAAAATAGCTAAATAGATATTAACTAGTTAGAATAGTCCCGAATCTGGGAAGCGGTCATACTGCTGCCGACACCGTTACTGCAGACGCAAAGAACTTTTAAATAAAATGAGACCATAGATGGATGGACATAAACAGAAAAGGAATAAAATACATACTTTTACTGTTTGAAATTAATATTATACGTGGTAGAGCTACGCTGCAGCTATATTATGGTTGTAGCACGAATGTGTCGGCTCGACCGTGGATAGACCACGCTGACACAGAAAATGAAAGTTAAATAAAAAATAAAAATAAAGTACAATGATGCTGTACGGAAAGAATTGGAGACCCTTTTTTTTTGAAAACCAGGATTCCATCTAAGTACTCAGGGGTGCCGACGCAGCTACATTTTGATTCTTAATTGAGGATGGATAAAGATGACTATGGGTAATGGCATCCACTAACCATCTGGTGAACTGTGTACTCATGTTATGACATGAAATGAAGTTTATTGTTCCAACATTTTCTTAAAATTGGTACGAGTTTGAGGACTTCTTTTAAGTATAAAGATACTTGTGGTAGAAGGCCCTCGCCCTCCCTTAACTAAGTACATTTAACATAAGAGAAACAGAGAAGTATATATAGACTGTTTATAATGACATGTTTATCACAGACTTGCTTATTTGCTACTGTTTATTATGTAATCAATAAGTATTTTTTATTTTATCAGTCCCTAAACATAATATTTGGAAATTAACCTTCTTCGGGGGAGGATAAAAAATATTAATTAATAATAAAAATATTAACGATAATCTGTATTGTAAAGGCTAAAGAGAACTTTATTAAACTTCAAATGCCAATAATCTCGTTCAAACAAAAAGTAAGTGCGGATGGAATTGGAAATGCAACACGATTCGAGGAGTTCCATTACCGCAGCCCGGCAAACACTTTCTTATATCCGGCGCTCACCTGTTCAGGGGAAATAAAATGGAATCGATCTCACATTGCTACGCCGTGATACTGTATAGTGCCATGTTTTAGTATAAAATTGTTAGATAATGAAATGGGGTTTTAAAACGTTACAATAATATTTGAGGTGAATGCTTGATTGTGTGCTCGTTTGCTTATTTTATATAACCGTGTAATGGGGGTGGCGGTGGAGAAAATTTCTACTGCTTCATATTCGACGCTTGGAAGGCAATAATTACCAAGCGACATGTTGGCAACTATACACTAGAGCATTTGAAAGTATTTTTTGAAAAATAAAAAACTAAAAAATTGCCTGTTCCATCATATTAAATGCTTAGTAAACTGGCATTTGAAGATTATGAATTTTCTCAATATTTCGTCGCCATGTAACGTAGAAAAGGTGTCAGTGAAGGAGACGTGTTGTTAGTAATAAAACTTTAATTATACTTCTCTTTGTTACTACCTTAACTCTAATATATAACTACGTCGTGTGGACTACATCACTCCATCACGTATGAAACAGTGTCGGTTAGTTATAATTTCTTAAAATCACGAAAAGGTAAAGTTACTTCCCGACATCAAAATATTATTATAAAAATACGTGTGGCACTCGGTGACTGCCGCGGTAAAGCTATTGCATAGCATTTTTTATCAACTTATGCAATTATAATTATTTATTTATTTTATTTATGCAGTTAAGTCTTTGATATTAAATCAAGTTACACTTTTTGAGCGTGGTGACCGATAAGAAAACAATTTTTTTCTCTTATTGAATAAATGAGAAGTTAATTATGTTTAAAATATTTTTAATATCTTACAATACATGTAGCTTCAGGCAGGTTGGTTTCAGGAATTTTTATCATTGAGTTAGCAGCTAGTGTACACGCATACGTCTAGTCGCACGCACACAAACACCGTGCCGAAGTCTGCCGAACGGAAACGACGTTAGACGATGCACGGCTTTCAACGCCACACCTCCGTGCCCGTCGGAGTGGGGTGCGTAATTTTTTTTTTCGTTACGGAATTTCTGGATTCGGTCCCCGCGCTCAAGGCCCGCGATAGAAGCTATGCAATAGCTTAATTATAAAAAAAATAAAATTAACTCCATTTTTTTATAACTGTGTTTGAAGAAAAATCAAAAATCTCAATCAGTTATAGTTCAGGCGGGGAAGCACCACGCTCTCACATAATACCCGCGTAAAATAGTAGCTTCGTGTTGCTGTGTTTCGTGTGGTGAGTATAGAGAACTGGAGACCGTTTTTACTGGAAACGAGGCATTCTGTCTCATTCCTCACGGATGACAACGCATCTGCATTGTGATTCGTAATCGAGGATAGATGTAAATGTCTATGGGCCATAGCAACCACGTTCGTCACCCTATCCCATAAAAAAAATATATTTCGTATAAAAAACCAAACTTAACAACAGATTATATTGTAATATTGCACAAATATCTATTTATCGGGCTGACGTTCGGAATCACGTGACACCGTAGTCAGTTGCTATGCTTTCTATGCCTTTTGGCATTTTTTTTTCAAATTTATTAGTTCTAGTTTTAAGTTTTTCGGTGCTTATTTATTGCGTGGCTTGGCAGGTTGGTTGGCAACCGCAGTCTCATATTGGTTTCCCAAGAAAATAGTGTTGCTTATTTCAGGGATCCACTCCCGCCAAAAGGAGCCAACGAGGTCAGACATGCAAGAAGTCAATAGATGCGATGTGTTTTGTGGTTCAAGAGTGGAGTCGTTATGGGCTGCTATAACGTGGATGAATAAATCTTTTCAAAATTATTCCTAAAAACTAAAAAAAAAATAATTTATATAAAAATTGTAATTAAAAAGTCACATTGTCGTCAACCTCTACATCTACATTATACTTTTGTATACTGTAAATTTTGTGTTGCGAATAAAACAGCGCATAAATACAAAACCTCGTGTATTTTTCGTAGACCGCTACGACTGCGTGGACGTCGGCAGCAGAGCGTAATTGTGTAATATGAAGCAATGCAGACGTGACATAATGCGGCGGAATGCACGTTGTGCCTTTGCCTGCAATTAAAATAATTACTTGTTTTTGGGTGCATACTTTGAAATTGCCACAGCCAGATTTTAATTTCGAGAAAGAGAAGAACATGCGCAAAATAATATCGTTTGTGTGCAGGAATGCTTGGATATATTTACATAGAACTTTATTTACAGAATTTCGCGATGCATATTTCGTACTAAGAAATAATAATAATACTTATATTTTTAATAGAATCAGGATGACAAGGGAGCACACAGTCCACCTGATAATAAGTGGATGCTGTAGCCCATAGCCATTTACATTTATCCCCAATTAAGAATCACAATGCAGATACGTTACCACCTCTGAGTTCTAAGATGATATCTTTCGTTTCCAGTAACAAGGATCTTCGGTTTTCTGCACTCAACATACGAAACACAGGTAGTATTAGCAGGTTATCTTACGCTGGTATTCTGTGAGAGCAACCGCATTGCAATTTTAAGTGCTGATTTACCACGTGCTCGGCGGTGAAGGAAAACATCGTGAGGAAACCTGCATATTTGAGAAATTAAAAATATTTCGAAGACTGTGAAAACTTGTAAAGTTCTCCAACACGCATTGGGGCTGCGCGGCGGACTCTTCCTTGCTCTAAAACCCTCTAAGCAATGAAAAAAGGCCTGTGCTCAACGGTGGGACGTATACAAGTGTAACTTTAACTTTTATCCTGTGAGAGCGTGTTCTTATCCCGGTCGTGTCGACCCATTCGTGCTACAACCATACCGTGGCTCTACCACGTATAAAAATGTGAGATTTTTATGCCTACGAGTTCGTTTGAGTAGGCATAAAAATCTAAACAGTTACACTCTTATTAGTAGATTTTTTCTTCAAAACTTATATGGTACTTCCTCTAAAGTTCTATCATCGTGTCATTAAAATCGGTTCAATATTGACGAATATATCGCGTTACATACAATTAAAAAGAACATACACTCGAATTGAATACCTACTCTTTTTTGAAGTCGGTTAAAATAATAGGTATTTATAGCCATATGGTATGGTTTAGAAATATAATAGTATCAAGAGAGGCATGTGTATAGTTTTATTTATGGTAATGAGGTGAGTCACCTGTTGTATATCTTGAAGGACTCTGCCAAGTGGCGTAGTATTGCTATTTATTTTTGTTATTTTACTTACTTATTCATGTAAGAGATAACGCAACGATCGACACAAATATATTCCACATTTTCACAATGGCGACATTAATCAAAAAATATGATTACGAGCGTCTGAAGCGGATAAGTACCTAGGTAATAAGGAGGGGCATCAATCAAATTTGAGTGCTTAGAAAAGGTCACGCATTGTATTCAGAATAAAAGGCATACATCTTATTTTATTCTTAAGCTTTCTTTTACCCGCAACTTTGTCCGCGTGAAATTTAAACAAAAAAGCTTACGACCCACCCATTAGTGGGTTTTTAAACAAATTTTTAAGATTTAAAAATTGATTGAAGTAAAAAAAAATTTGAAAAGAAATTTGCATCAAAACTTAGAAAAAGAAGATAAAGTGTAAGGAACTCTTTGTGGGTAATTGTGAACCAAAAAAGATTTATCCGTAACTGTTTTATGTCTTTTCTTTACTCGTATGCTTATAATTTATAAATTAATGATTGATAATTAATAATTTTGTTGATCGATTTTGCAAGTATGTCCTATATGTTTTTTAGTACAATTGATTACAATAACTACTAGCATTTCTATTTATCTGTATGTTAAGTTACATTTCGATCGACAAACAGACAGAATGATAAACATTTTATAACGGTCACGTTTCCATAGCTTGTAAATCATCCCCACAGTTTAACAGTAGCCAGTTGTTTCGATATTACGGGCAGACATCTCCATTTCAATTGTATATATAGAAATAATATATATCGTAGTAAAATTAGCGTTTAGCTCGGTTAAAATATTGTCGAAAACTAATTTATCTGTTTTATGAAATATTTTTAGACAGAAAAAACTATTTTAATCATAAGACATATAAATACAATTATTAATGTTATTCTTCTACCACAAATGGAACAATAATAATATAAAAATCCTAATAAAAATTGTAATTGGTGTTCGTAATTAAAGTGTCAGTTTTGGTAATTCAATCAGCAGCTTTTATTGTCACGAACCCTAAGCTCGTAACACGCATTATTCTTAGTCAGTGTTTAACTACAACGGAATATGATACTACTCTGCTGGATGCTTTATGTCTGGCGTCATAGAGATCATCAGCAAACCTTCTGTGTGCGGCTCATCAATTTACAGTATCGAAATAAAAGTACACAAACCATTTATTTCAGAAAAATTTGTTAATGTTCTACACTTAAAATAAAAAATAAAACTTCTTTTTGTAATTTGGATAAACATTTGTACTAGTTTCAGAATGTATATTTTAAATTATTATAAAGATATTTAAATCACATTGCACCACCACAGTAGTGTTCTAATGATTCATTTAAATCACATTGCACCTCCACAGCAGTGCTCTAATGATTCATTTAAATCACATTGCACCTCCACAGCAGTGTTCTAATAATTCATTTAAATCATATTGCACCTTCAAAGTAGTGTTCTCTGCTTATAGATTGACAGGTAGAGAACGCCTTAAGGGTTTAAGTTCGCCTTTGTACATTTTTATGCAACGAAGTTAAGTTAAATAAATAAAATAAGTAAATAAAACCCTGTTTTTTATAGAATAAGACTGACAAAAGAGAATACAGTCTACCTGATGGTAAGTGGATGCTGTGGCCCATAGACATCTACATTTATTTTCGATTAAGAATCAAAACGATGCGTTGTCACCCTTGAGAACTAAAATAGAATGCCTCGTTTCCAGTAAAAAAAATGTCTCCGGATCTCTACACTCACCATACGAAACACAGCAGTATTAAGCTGCTATTTTATACTGGTATTCTGTGAGAACGTTGTCCTTCTCCGGTCAAGCCGACCCATTCGTGCCTTATTATAACTTATTATAACTTATTATAACTGCAGCGTGGCTATTCACTGTAAAAAATTCTTATATTTCCTGTGATGCTGTGAGACGCAATCATGTTATAAGAAGAATAAAATTAATTTAAATAAATATTGTTAAAATAGTACATGTGTCTACCCAGATCACTAAAATGAAGCTGGGGTTTCACAAAGTGACAATAATGGAAAGTATAAATTATAAAAAAACTTCTACGTCAATAAATTACTCACTAACTTCGGTTGATATCATGATACTGTGACCTCGTATCTTTTGTGGCAGTGGCCTTCTCCACATTTTATTATGATTAATGTTGCTATAATTTTGGTGGAATTATATTCAGAGACGTAATTTATTGGGATGAGAGTCTGATGATGTATTAATCACTCATAATAAACTATTCATTATTCTCTGGGCATAACAAAATTCTTACTATACTATTAAAATTAATTTGCGGAAGGAGGAAATATTATTTTTAAACAACTCATGTATTTAAGGACTGCATATATAGCATTGGTGCAAAATAAGTTAAATAGGGATTCAATAAATATTGAATGATTTTTTTTAATTAATTTATATTATTAATCCTTTAATTTCAAGTGTTGTTAAAAGTCAAATTTGAATTGTTTCGTTTGTGTGATTATTTAAGCTAAAATCTGACAAAAATCTAGATTACACACAACTTTACGCGCCATATCATCCTTAGCAGTCAGTAAAATCAGCCCCGTGATATTTTTTGAATACATGTGATATTCCATATAGAATATTAAACTGATTAGTAATAACAACCGAATTGTCCAATATGACCTTACTAGATAGGCTTCCGCTTATGGGTTCGTTTGACAAAATTCGCTAAAAATTTCTTCCCATATGCTTCCCATATGATATGATGTGTTGTTATCCCTGAGGACTGAGGTGGAATGCCTCGTTTCCAGTAATGAGGGTCTCCGGTTCTCTACACTCACCATTCAAGCCAGCAGCATTTAGCTGCTATTTTACGCTCATATTCCATCATTTTTACTACAACCATGATATAGGTGCAGCGTGGCTTTACCATGTGTAAATATCTCTTATGTTTTTCCTGAAAACATTTCCTTTTAGAACAGGATTTGCGGTGCGCTGCGTCATACGAGCCTGAGATTCCCTGTCCGCTAATCTTCGCTAAACGCATGCCATATAGAACACAAGTCACGATCCTGTTTTCAATACTTTTCTAGGTTTCAGTGAATGTGGTACTTTCCTGATAGAGTCGACCCATTCGTTATGCAGCCACAAAATAGCTAGAACGTGGCTCTACCACGTTGTATAATATGTACTACTGTTTTTTTTTATGATATTAAAATAAAAAAGCAAGCTAAAAAAGTTACAGCCTTTATACGTCCCACTGCTGGGCACAGGCCTCCCGCTCATTTCTGAGATGGTTTTAGAGCAAGGAATTGTCCACCACGCTACCCCAATGCGTGTTGGCGAACTTCACATGTTTTCGAAATTTTTTTTCTTATTTCTCTGACATGCAGGTTTCCTCAGGATGTTTTCCTTCACCGCCGAGCACGTGGTAAATCAGCACTTAAAATTGCAATTAGCAATCTCATTGGTGCCGGAGGGGATCGATCCCGGTTTGCTCGCATACTGTGAAATTTACAGCGAGCGCTCACCATCTGAGCTACCACGGCTCTAAACTATTATTTCTCAAACGAGGATAAATGAAGATGTTTAATTGCTACAGTATTCATTTACCATCAGGTGGACTGTAGGTGCGCTCGTTTGTCACTTATTCTATTAAAATAACTCTTCTAGTACGTAGTACATATTATTGCAATGTACTGCATAGTGGTTTTCTTATTACATGAATACGTTCACTTCCATTCATTTGGCAGTCGCTCCGCTTCAACGGCGCTGAGTGGAGACCATCGTACGTGAGGCCGCGGGTAGATGACCGTGTTGCCTGCTGGCTGTACCGTGCACTCGTCAAACTTTTAACTGCCTCGCGAGGGTCCCCCGTTAGTGCGTAATTATACACCCAATTATTAAAATAAAAAAGCAAGCTAACTTTGTATAGTAAATACCATCAGGCGTCGTCCTAGTATAACAAGATTACACGACTGTAGATTGAAGGTGATGCTGTCATCGTTCGTTCGCGTTGTGATAAGAATCAGGGCAAAAATTTTCAAGTTACTTTGAAAAAAAAAAAAAGACACTTATTCGAGATTTCTTTCATCAACGATATCTCTCGAAGGAATGAACCGATTTTGATGCCGTTCTCAGCAATTGACGTCGTTTTTTGTGTAGAAGAGCTGTTAAGATTTAAGAACACACACACACACACACACACACACACACACACACACACACACACACACACACACACACACACACACACACGCACACACGCACACACGCACACACGCACACACACACACACACGCACGCACGCACGCACGCACGCACGCACGCTCGCACACACACACACACGCACACACGCACGCACGCACGCACGCACGCACGCCCGCAAGCACGCACCACACGCACGCACGCACGCACGCACGCACGCACGCACGCACGCACGCACGCACGCACGCACGCACGCACGTGGTAGGATATTCGTAGTTGTCTAGGAAGAGTCTGTGTCGTCGGTTATCATCGTGATCCAGTACCAGTATCCTGACAACGTGCGTTTCAACGCTTGGACGAATATCACCGAACAAATAAATAAATTAAGGACTTCGCGACTTTAGCAGAAACAGCCGAGACTTCAGAACTATCCCAGAGGGACATGGGCAGATCTGCGAGACTGTGAGTAAAACTTTTCACTTCCCGTAACCTTCCTTTTGTTTCCTCTTGTATTAGTTATACGTAGGTATTGTCTTGCATTAGAAAACGCCATAACAATACTCTTCTACTAAACAATCAAAATTTTGTTAGTAGATCTTAGCCAAATCAATTTTATTCTTCGTATTTAAAAAACTTTGATATTTATTTTTTATTTTAAAATGGAAAACATTGAAAGATTTCCCGTAGAAATGAAGAAAATTATCCCAATTTTTGATGGAGATGCTAGGTTATTACCTCTATTCATAAAAAAATGCGAATATATTTTACAAACATTCCAAGGGGGTAACTTACAAAATGAGTATTTATTTCACGTCATTACCAGTCGCTTGTCAGGGGAAGCTGCTAGTTTAGTGGGAGAAAGGGAGCAGATAGACTCTTGGGCAGACCTCAAGTCGCTGTTAAACCAACACTTTGGCGACCCAAGGTCTGAAGAATGCTTAGCTATACGGAGCTAGAGAGTCTTAGAAAACATAGAAACGAAAGTTATCAAGAATTTTGTCACCGGGTGCAACATTTAAAAAAGCATTTTATTTTCAAAAATTAACGAAACCATTAATAATCGAGACTTACGGCAAGCTAAACAAACGATATACGATAACACATCATTAAACGGTTTTTTATACAATTTACCTGCTTACTTAGTGAGACTAGTACGACTACGTAATGTTACCACCTTAGAAGTCGCATTAAAAATTGTATTAGAGGAACAGAACTTCCAAACAGTTTACGAAAATAGGAACCCAAGGTGTAATCAAAATTTTAGACCAAGCCATTTCCAAAATCATCCCAATTTTAATCATAATAATAAATATAAAGGCCCAAGTTTTCAATATCAAACGAACGGCCATTCATCGAATAACCAAAGTAATTCATTTAATTCAAATAATATTTCTCCCCACTTCGTAAGTAATCATACAACGAACAACAGAAATAACTTTAATGCGAACTTTGAAACTGGGTCCCCAGCACGACCTTCATCGGCGCAACACCGTCAGCATTTTTCGCGAAACAATGGGCAATACCGTGCGTCACAAGTGCCGTCGAACTCTAATACTGACGTCACAATGAGGACAGTTAGTTCAAGACGCGAAAATTATACCGATACAGAAAATAGAATTCAACCTAATACCTCGCAAAACCAATTTGATTTTAATTCTCATTCGGTCGAAAGAGAATATGAACAGATAGGAAATTTTTTTATAACAGCCTCAACAATAACAGAAAAGATACCTAAAACACCGTCAGTTATGTCAATTTCCGACACGGAAAGCGAGAAATCTATAGTTGTTTCTGATACCGAAGCCGAGCCACCGATGGAACTGATGGAATTATCAGACGATGTTGACACAGCTAACTCAGTATCAAACAGGGAACATGAAGGGATTCCTATCCTGAAAAAAGCTATAGATACTAAACCACGCCAAATTTTAGTTTCTGGATGGTTTAGCGATAAAATATCTGTTAAAGATATTTCAAATAAAAGACAACGTATACTAAAAGTTCACATGCCTTTAAGTAATGAAAAACTTGTCAAAGATATTTTTAAAGAATATATCTATTTTAAACATAAATATTATATCTATTTCGAAAACACGAAATTACTAAATGTTTTCAAAACAATAGAACAAAACGCACAAACCATTTACCCAGTAACAAAAAATAACCTATTAAAATTAGAACGTAACATTATTCTAAAAAGTTATATAGACAAAGACAAATTAGTTTTTATCTTAGAAATACCATTAATAGAAAAAGAAACGTATAACCATTACAAGATTATTCCTATCCCTATAAAGAAATTGACCAACACCTATACCATAATTCCTAAATACCCCTACCTATTAGTGAATGGTTTGAAATACAGAAACGTAGTAAGCCCGTGTACCCAAATAGAACCAAACAAACACTTATGTTCGGAGGAAAATATGGCACCAGTTGATGAAGAAACATGCATCGAAGAAATAATGCTGATTAAAAATAACTTCAGTAATTGCCATCAACATCAAATAAAAATAGAGAAGTTGAAAATACAGAAAATAACATTTGACCACTGGATACTCTATGCAGAAGACGATGTTATACTGACGGAGCAGTGCAAAGACGATACCCACAGATATAATATACAAGGAACATACATTTTGACGCCGAGCACAGGTTGCAGCATACAAATGGGAAAAATAACCATTGGCCTATCAAGCAACATGTCGGAAGCCAGTCTACAGATACCACTTGTAAAGATTCCGGAGGTGCATTACGACGTGACGAAAGAAGTAAAGAAGTTGGACTTAACAAACGTAGATTTTAGTGACGTAAAAGAAATTATGAATAGTGTTAGAAATAGTAATAGTGAAATGGTGGTGGAAACCCTAGTGACGAATAAAATAAGTATATGGACTTTAAGTCTTTATGTTGTAGCACTTTTAATTATAATTGTTATTATATTTAAATGGAAATTTCATAGATTAAGTCAGAGACAAAATTCTCCGAAGTCACCTTCATCTCCTTCGGATAATTTTTCTCTTGGGGAGGGAGAGGTTAAGTGTGATGACCCCTCTAATATATGCTTCACAAGCAATCACAGGAATTAGGCCGTGCGTCATAGCACGGGGTTGCTTAGTAAGAGATATTTTAATATAAATGCTAGGCTAAGTTAACTGTAAGACGGATTTAGTTTTGGAAGTAATTATAAGCTGTAACTCTGTAATTTTGTATAAATAAATTATTTTTATAAATAAAGTCGTTGTCGTCAACTTAATTCACGCACTCTTGCACACACATGCACATAGGCACGCCCGCACGCAAACACATATCATCGCAAAAATAGTTAGAATAGCTTCCTGGGACCTGTAAACGTCGATATCTGAAGAGAACTCGATTTTTAAAAACGAGGTGAAAACAATAACTTCCCGATTTTTTGAAAATCTTTGATATTCATAGCGGGTAGTTAAAATGGTTTATAAATAGTGGAACTGGTGTTTTGTTTTAAAAGGGGTTTTCATGTACATACTTCATTTATTGCAAAACGGCTCGTAAAAGAAAACGAAGCGTTCTTAAATACAGAAGGGATGGAATTACATCTATCGGAATTCGGAAGCCATAAGTTTTTAGTCATTTCCAATATGTCATAAATTATTTTTGTAGTATTGTAGGCGCTAGATGAATTTCCAATTTTATATTAACCATAATTTGGTTTATTTTTGGAGGAGGCTTTTATACCATAAATTAAGATATCGAAAATTGCTTCCTCCAAAATAACGAAATAATGAATTATAAAAAGGCGGGAGTTAGTCGTATGAGATGTGAGGACAATCACACAGGGCAACCGAACCAACTGTTTCTGTATTATTTTTGTTTTAATAAAATATTTCCCCAGATTAGATTTCTTCAGGACACTAGGTCCTGAAGAACCTGCACCTGTATCGCGCAGGTAGCTTACATACATAAATTGCACAACGACAAATATCCAGATCCCCAACAATTTTTGGTAGGCGGTACAAATGCTAGTTACGTACGGGATTCGAATCTACGGTCCTCAGCACAGTGACTCAATCCTAAGCAACGGCTTCACGAAGCCGTTTTCGCTTATTCAGTAAGATTATTTTTTGTAATTGGGTGTGAGACATCAATATATTGTAGTCCAGATGATTAGGACTGCTCTTTGTGACCTTTACGACCTTTATCTACCCTAAGTGATAAATCAGTTATAATATAGTAGGTATAATATTCAATATATTAGCCGTGATCCCTCAGGGGCTAAAATAACCCGGGTTCGATCCTCGCCGGCACCGATTAAATTGTTATTTTTTATATTCTAAGTCAATGCTTCACTACTATATCACCTGATGGTAAGTGGTGATGCAGCCAAAGATGGTAAGGCGCACAAACTTAAAAATTATTAGTATTACTTATTTGCACCACAACTTTCTTAGAAATAGAAGGATTGAGCACAGATCTGGGACGTATATATGCCATCATCATCATACTTCTACAACTTTTAATACATGGTAGAGTCACGCTGAAGTTATATTATGGTTGTAGTACGAATAAGACAGCTTAGCAAAGGTAGGATCACGCTTTCACAGAATACCAGCGTTAAATAGCTGCTTAATGCGGCTAAATTCCATCTTAATCTTCACGGGTGACAACACATTTGCTACCATTCTTAATTGAGGATAGACTGTGTGTGCTTATTTGTCACCCTTATTCTATAAAAAAATTATAAAATACTCAGAAATGGAATTTAGAAGTAAACTAAAGTAAACAATCTAGGTCAGAATTAAAGTAAAATTTTAATCTCCTAAAAGGGCGAAGGTACTATTGAGGAGGCCGTAACAGCTTTGCAATAGAACGATATGGAAAGCATTGTCTGTACAATAAGGTAGTGCGATTAAGAAATTCATTTTGCATTTTACTATTAACTAAACTTCAAGAGAATTCATTATAATAATTTATATAATCTATTCTGTTTCCGGTACCTGTATTCATAAATAAATAAATTTGAATTTGTGTATGCTTTTATCATTAGTTCAAAAAACCTCTGTTTCGGGAAGAACTGCTTTGTCACATATATTCTAAAAAAATGTAGACTCTGAGCTCGATTTGTCAATATTTTTTTTAATAATGAGGCCAAGCCTTCAACAGCTAAATAAATGATTAAAATAAATTATTTCAACTGATTTGGGTTTGTTATAAATAATAATATTCTTAAGAACACTAAGACGGATCAAAAAGCTAAGCTCTCTTTTACCTGAATTATTTATTTAATCTAGTCTTGTATTGAATCAAAGGGTTTATTCTTAAGAGTACACAATGGGATTACATTGAAAGAGGATATAAATAAGTCTTTTCTATCTTTTTAAAGTATAAAATAATAAAAAGCTTAAACGATTCTACAAATTATATAGAACGATTTGATATTAGAGGACTAATTTGGATAATATAATAATTTTTCTGTCCGATTTTCGGACAGTAGTAAAACTATAGAAATGAGTCATAAGAGGATACGAGCCAATGAGTTAATCATTCAGCGGGTGGCGGTTTGATTAAGAATTTATCTTTTTTAAATATAGAAAAAGGGTGAAAAATGACCGCACAGTGCACGTGATGGGAAGATGGTTGCTGTGACCTATAAACATCTACATATATCCTCGATAAGAATCAATATGCAAATGCATTGTCAGTTGAATGTTTCCAGTAAAATGGGACTCCAGTTCCCTTCACTCACCATAAGAACACGGCAACTTTAATCTGCTACTCTACGCTGGTATTCTGTGAAAGCGTGGCCCTTCCCGGTTGAAACGAGCCATTCGTGCTACAACCATTACATAGCTGCATTGCATACCTTGGCTACCAAGTACAAAACCATCACTACATCTCAGTCGGTGGGTGCCATTAGAGACGACTATGTATTAGGTACGATAGATTTTATGACATCTAGCAGATGTTACGTTATGCCAGGAGTCAAAGGTGCGAAAAACCTTATACTACGAACGGCAAATTGCATGCCAAGTGTGATTATTTTAATAAATAAAAAGAATCCTCTATAATCACAATCGAAAACTTGAAAGTTGAAGAATGCAGATTAAGAATGGGTGAGTTAATCGTCAAATGCCTTTTGTACGCCGATGATCAAGTTATTATTGCGTCGTCGGCGGCCGAGTTGCAAATGATGGTTACATTAATGAACAGGTCATTAAAAGAAAGGGAACGCAAGTAAGACGAAAGTTATGGTTTTTGAAAGAGAAGTAAGTAAAACGATATGTGAAATAAGAATAAAATGAGAGTTGATCGAGCAAGTAGGTAGATGAGTTTGTATATTTGCGATGCGTATTTAGCAGGGATATAGAACGACATAACCATACTATTGTAAAGAGTCAGAATGTGTCAAAGAAGGCACGTATGGCAATTCACAATGCTGTGTTGGTCCTTATTTTAACGTAACGTAACGTTTAACGTAAGCACGAGAGTAGAATTAACGTAGTAGAAATGCGGTCGTTAAGGAGTATGTTAGGGCTAAGTCTGAATGAAGGGTGAGAAATTGTGTGGTAAGAGAAGAGCGTGGTTTGCAAGATGATTGCTAGCAACCGTAGCTTAACGCTATAGTGTTCGGCACACACACACAGTGTACAGTGTTCGCAACAGTAGCGCAGAGAGTAGCTTGAAGGAACAGAAAGCATTATTTATTCCAATGCTGCGATGAACCTTACAGAGCTAGATGGCTTGCAGGATCTGAAGATTGCAGAAGACGATTCTCGGGAGTGAAATGGTAGGGGTAAGAATCCCTACCATTTCACTCCCGATTTCAAATTACTACAAACTACAATTTCAAGCCTTCGTCATTATCCTCAAGAGAGGATAATGACGAAGGCTTGAAATTGCAGTTTCTGAAGGTTATTGATTGCGTATTCAAATGGAAGGAAAAGGGGAGATCTCCCGCCGGGCAAAGTGTTCTGCCCGGGGAGCAACCAGCGCCCCGTACGATAGTTCGGAGCTATTCTATATATACTGTTTTTGATTCGGAACTTTGATAGTGTGATTTAGGCTTCGATGTGTTTCGTGTGTGGCGCGACGACAGCAAAATAAAAATAGTAAAATTTTTATATCAGTGGAGCAGGCAGGTGAGCACCGCTTATGAGGAAATGTTTATAAGGTTAAGGTAGTGGAATATTTATTTGTGTGGAGATACTCTGTGGCAACCCAAGTGACAAGTTGTAAAATAATAGCTCCCAACAATTTAGCAAAATTAAATATTGTAATTTGACAGTATCCACCTCAATTTTTAGTTACAGTTGTTAAATAATACTTAATTGTGTTGGTAAAATAAGTAAAAGGCATAAGTATTTTAATTAAATAGTGTTTTGTGTTTCAACTAAAAGTGACAGCTGTAACGAACATCGTTTGAACTTTCTGTAAGTTATTGTAATTTTCTTGTTATCCCTTTAATATTTTAAGATTTACCTTTTAAATTAGTGCAGTTTCGGATTTCAATTTGAATTATTTACCTGATAATTTAATTTGAGATCTGTAAGTAGACCCATAGATCTAGATATTAGCTTACTCTGTTTCTTCGGTTTTCTTTCTTTGTTTTCTTTTGCTATTTACACATAATAGTGAAATGAATACACGCAACGCCAAAACGCGCCAAATGGAGAACCAACTTCAAATGGCGCTTCTAGAACTTAAGGCGTCAAAAGAGCAGTGTGAGCTGTTGCTTAAAGAAAGGGATGACAACGAAAAGGAAATAATAAATATAATTGCCAAAAATAGTCAACTAAAAAGTGATATGGTTAAGTTTCATAAAGACTACACAAATGTTTTAAAAGAAAGGGATCAGCTTCAGGAAACAGTCGATGAGTTTGACCGATGCAGCAAAAAATATGAGGACTCCCTCAGATTAATTGCTGCTTTGCAGTTGCAGTTAAGTGAGGCTAATGAGCAGATTTTGCAATTAAAACAATACTTAGATGAATTGAGAGTGTCGCAAACTCAAAGTCTGTTCAATGAGCTCATAGAATGTAAATCTTCAAAAACATTGCATCCCTCCACAACAATCGATTTGACTGGTGATGATTTTGTCACATCTAGAACAGCAGAAAGGATTACATACAGTAGAAGAAAATTAAAGAAATACATAAAAATTTATAAATATGTTAGGAAAGTACAAAAGTAAATTAAAACAAAAATTAATACAAAAAATTATATAAATATATGTAAGGAAAAGCATGTATTAATTAATAAACTTAAATTATATGCAATTGAGGTGGAAAATATGAAAACGTTAGAGACGAAAAGAGTGTCTCAATTCAGAAGTTTTGTCGCTTAAGAACTCCTTACAAATTATCTCAAATAAATATGCATCGGCTCAGGTTGAGATAAAAGAACACAAATTGGCCATGAATGATCTGGTAAAGTCATGTAAATACAATGAGGAGCGCTTTGACTCCTTAATCCTCCTTAATCCTCAGAGTGAGAATCAACGCTCCATACCATGTTCATCGGAGACAATATGTGTAAATAGCAATGACTCCTTATTTTCACCAACACTCTATGACGGTGCCATAACACAGAATAAAAACTTAAAAAAGTAGTTTAAATATTAAAAAACATAAAGTTATTATGTATTGTGATGACATAGGTAAAAATTTGGGCATGATGTTAAATAACCATTTAAAAGGACAATTGATTAGTAATTATTGTATGCCTGGAGCATCCTTTAGTCATATAATGAATAAAGTTTTAACCAGTAAGTTTTCTCCTAATAGCACATTAATAATTCTTGTTGGGAGAAGAGGCAATGTAAACAAAAATCAATTATTAAAAATTATATTGATTACCTCAATACTTTAAATGTACATAAAATTATCTTGTTTACATTGCCTTACATACAGGGTTGGCCACAGGAGAATGAAATAAGATATGATTTAAATTTATTAATGAATAATTTATCATGTAACAATAATTTAAATTTGACATTTAATTGTAACAATTATACCAATAGAATTAATTTAATAGATATTAATAATTTAATTAAGAAATTTTTGACTACAGATAGGTATTACCTATCCAAATATAATTTAAGACAGATAGCAAATGTGCTATCTTATTATTTATATATTAACTCAGCCAAGGACTTTTCTACCCAGACATCTGCTGCTATTGAGCAGCATAATGATTTGACATGTAATTTGGAATCCGTTCCAAGTAATTTAAATTAGAAAATGAGACAATAGAGGTAATCTCTAGCAGTTATAATAATTTAAATAATTTAAAATGTAGCTTACAAATCCTTAATAGTTGCAATTGTATAACTCCACAAAATGATAATAAAAATTGTTTACACCTGGTGCATCAGAATATACAAGGCATGATAGGCAAAGAGCTAGAAATTGAATTGTTTTTAAATAGCAACAATATTCATATTTTATGTATTATTGAACATTGGTTAAAAGCTCATAATTTAATGTTTAACTTTATTAATCACCAGATGCTCAGTTCTTTCAATAGAGAAACGATTTTAAGAGGTGGCTCCTTAATTTTAGCTAGTAAATTATTATCATATAAAGAACGTAAAGATATTGTGAGCCTCTCTGTTGAGCGAACTGTAGAAATGGCATGTGTTGAGTTTGAGCACCTCATTGTTGTGAGCGTTTACAGACCCCCATGTTCTTTATATGATACTTTTGAAAAAATTATGGAGGAAGTTTTCGCTAAGCTTAATAAACAGAATAAATCTGTTGTAATATGTGGAGACTTTAATATCAATCTCCTAGAAGCTTCCTCCACTAATATTAAATTTAGATCATTGTTTAAATCTTATGGTCTTTTTAATTTATTTTTGGAGCCAACAGGTATTGCTGAATCTAGTGCAACATGTATAGATAACATTTTTACAAATGTTAAGCCGTTCAATAAATGTATAATTCAAAAATTGAGCTCTGATTACTGTGGACAATTTGTTTCATTACCTTATGTTCACAAAAAGCAAGTAGATAAAAAAGTAGTGTTTGTTCCAGTAAATGCACATCGCTTGGAGAAGTTTAGAAGTAACATAGTAAAAAAACTTCCATTACTTTCATACCAAAATAATCCAAATTTTTTGTATGGAACCTTATTTAAGCTCATTTGCAATGAATTTAATAATACTTTTACTTCTAAAACATTCTTCTTGAATAATCGTAAAGCATTTAATGAATGGGCGACAGTAGGAGTACATAAGAGTAGACAAAGGTTATATGAACTTTACAATGAAAGGTCATATAATCCTAGCGTCGAATTTAGGGAATATGTAAAAAAATATTCCAAAATATTTAAAAGAGTGTGCTCCTTAGCCAAGTCATTGTATTTAAGCAACAAAATAAAGACTGCTTCTAATAAAATTAAAATGACATGGAGTATAATTAATAGTGAAACTGGTAAGGTCAACTCTCGCAATTCAAACTACCATTTAAGTTTTAACAATAAATTAATTAAATCAGATCAGGACGTTGCAATGGTTTTTGAGAAATATTTTACTGATATTCCGATCTTAACCACTAAGTCACTGAATTCTTCTCCTACCATCGCCGAATCATTACTTAAACAAAATGTAAATTTGTGTACAAAGAATTTTACATTTCATAAAGTTTCATCAAAAGATATTGTAAAATATTTTAAGACTATTGATGATAAGAGAACCGCCGATCTGTGGGGGATTTCTGTTAAAGTTATTGCGTCTATAATAGATACAATCGCACCTCAACTATCTATTATTTTTAATAGTAGTATCAAATCTGGTGTGTTTCCTGATTTAATGAAGCATAGTAAAGTAATACCTTTATTTAAATCTGGTAGTACATTGGACCCCGCTAATTTTAGACCTATTTCTGTACTGCCAACACTTAGTAAAATTTTTGAAAAAATTATTCTTGATCAATTGTTAATTTTTTTTCATGTAAATAAATTACTTCATAAAAATCAATTTGGTTTCACAAGGGGTCGCTCGACAACTGATGCTGGTGTTGAGCTGATTAAATATATATTTAATGCATGGGAGAATTCACAGGATGCTTTGGGTGTGTTCTGTGACCTATCCAAAGCCTTCGATTGTGTTCACCATAACATTAATCAGGAAACTTCAACACTACGGTGTAAGAAATGATGCTCTTAAATTAATTATTTCATATTTAAGTGACAGAACACAAAAAGTTGTTATTAATAGTATGAGTTCTTCCGGGTCGATTGTACAAATGGGCGTGCCACTCAATTCTCGGCCCCTTTCTGTTTGTTGTATATATTAATGACTTACCTTACATAGTAGGGAATAGCCATGATATAGTATTATTTGCTGATGATACTTCATTAATTTTCAGATTAAAACGACAGTTATTAAATTACGACGAAGTAAATAATGCTATAGCTAAGTTAGTCAATTGGTTTAATGTTAATGGAATGGCATAGCGCCCGTCTAAGACCAAACTTTGCGCAAGGCATTTGCGCAAAAAAAAAAAATGGAACTAAAACTAAATGTATGAAATTCGTAACTCCTAATGTTAAACATGTCAATACTAATGTAATTTTAAATGGGGAGGAACTGAGTCTTGTTGATACCACCATTTTTCTTGGAATCACACTGGACGCAAAGCTTCAATGGCTCCCCCATATATCAAAACTAGCTAGCAGACTTAGTTCTGCAGCATATGCTGTAAAAAAGATTAGAACTCTTACCAGTGTTGAAACAGCTAGAATAGTTTACTTTAGTTATTTCCATAGCATTATGTCGTATGGTATTTTGCTATGGGGACACGCGACTGACACTGAAATTATATTTATTTTACAGAAGAGGGCCATTAGAGCAATATATAATTTAAAACCAAAAGAATCACTGAGACAAAAATTTAAGGAAATTAATATATTAACTCTGGCCTCTCAATACATTTATGAAAATGTAATGTACGTACACAAAAATAAAAGTAGTTTTGCGAAGATAAGTGATATTCATTCTGTAAATACTGGGAGCAGACACAAGCTGGTAGTACCAGCTACTCGACTCCACCGAGTCAGTAATTCATTCTTGGGGCGATGTATACGCTTTTACAACAAAATCCCAGAAAATATACAAAATTTGTCATACACAAAGTTCAAAAATGTTATTAAACTAAGTTTGTATAAAAAGGGTTATTATAATATTAAGGAATTTATAGATGATAATAACCCCTGGGAAGGGTGATCGCTACCAAGCTATTTCTAATTTGTCTTGTGTTGTTGATTGTAAACATGATTGTAAGCTATATTAAATAAAGTAGTCCCCCTGGGTTTCTTGCTGGTTCTTCCCAGGACAGAGGTTTTTTTGCGAACCAGTGGTAAATTAAACTTTCAATAAGTATTTTATTATCTACAAATAAAATTTCTATTCTATTTCTACTATGAGATACTTAAAGACTTCAAGAAAATTTATTAATCTCATATATATTTTGATCGTAAAATATAAAATAGATGTTATAATATTTCAAAAATGAGAATGCTAAATATTTTTTTATATATATTCTCACCTGATGGTATCTGTATCTGCATTCTTATTCTTTATATAGGAGAGATGTAGATGTCTACGGCCGACAGCATCCGATAATCCGTCAATATAGGCTTTCCTTAAGAAATGCCATAAAGCATGGTCCTGATTACATACACTGATACAGGTCCTTATTTCACAGCAGAGGCCACCCTATACTTCGCTCGCCAGTTCATCGTACGTACTTATGTGTAACTTTCAAGCATGCAGTGCTAAAGCGTTTGCACAAACACTAGACCTCCCACTCATCATGTCGTTATGATGCAAGCAGTGCGCGCAGGGGTATAATTAGTGCGCCTCATTACCTCGCCGACACGAGGGCCCTTCCTACGCTTTTATGTGATTGCAGCTAGGGGTTATTTTAACATAACACGAATCTACATAATGAAATGTTGTTATTACATTATTTCTACACGCGCACGCCACGCTGTAGCTATATTATGGTTGCAGCACGAATGAGTCGGCTCGACCGGGGAAGGACGACGCTCTCAAATGTAAAATATTCTGGTTCTACTGAAAAATATTAGGGAATGTAAAAATTAATTAAGCATGTGTTTTTTTAATCTAGTTTCAACGTGAACTTTTTATTAGATTTGATTGACATATAAAATCGAAACGCGTTGAGAAATTTAGTTACATGTTTGAAGTGAAACGGCGTGATATGTATGTATATTAGGAGTAATGTGTTTAGCGAGAGCAAACGCACGTCTCGGCTCAAACACGTGTGATCCTAGCGACGGTTTCAGATTTTCTACGTGACGTAAATACCTTTCAGGACAACATTCATGACATCTAACTAGGTTACTTGTTACTACTCTTATCCGCTTTTATTATAAAAAGTGGTTTATAATAAGTGTCACGTTTAAACTAAGTTCTTATATAATAAAGAAGTACCGTGGAAATGTACGGACTTAATTATAAAGTGTGGAATTTGAGAGCAAATGTCATTTTCGTGAAGAATCGGACTCACAAGTTTGAATTTACTAAGTCACTATACTAAAATCCCTTAAATAATTACCAAAAAAATGCCATGCCTATATTATAAACATTTCTAAAAAGATCATATTTCAGCCCTAAGCGTTAATTTTATCGTGAATAAATATTATTTTAAACATTTAAAAATGGCGAAACGGCTGAATATAATTATTCTAGTACATTCTCTTTAAACGTAATATCGTGAGCTAAATTGCGGTTCCATGCGGACTGCAATCGTCGTTACAGAGCGCTTGTGTTTTAATACCTTTGTTAGAATAGGAAGTGATGATTTTAATACGTTCATGCTGTATTGTTTTTCTTATAAGATGCTTAAAAGGAAATGGAATATTTTTTTTATTTTTTACTGTCTGTGCTCTCGGGGGAGCCTTAACCCTAGAGAGCGAAAGAAGCGAGTGAACTAAGTGGCGTACATTAACAGGAGTCCTCTGCGATCCAAAAATGCCGATAAGAACCAAAGGCAAGGTCTATAAAACAGCTGTGAGGCCTGTTTTACTCTATGGTAGCGAAACGTGGGCTTCGACGAAAATCCATGAGCGAAAACTTCATGTCACTGAAATGCGCATGTTACGTTGGGCGGGTGGAGTCACTCTAAAAGACATAGTGCGTAACGAACACGTAAGGGGGAGTTTCAAAGTAACGCCTATCACTGATAAGATTACAGACTCCAGGCTAAGGTGGTACGGACATGTTATGCGTAGACCCGATGACCATGTCGTGAAAAAGTGCCTTTCCATGGCTACAAAAAGGAGAGGTAGAGGTAGACCGGAAACTACCTGATTGACAAATGTCCGGAAGGACATGCTAAAGCTCTGCCTTACAGAAGATGATGCTTACCAGCGAATTGAATGGCGCCGAAGGATTAAGAAAGCCGACCCTGCGTAACGGGAAGAGGCGAGGGCAAAGAAGAGGAAGACTGTCAACGAAGAAGAAAGATTTTTTTCAAATGACAAAAAAAAAATTGATAAAAGTAGCTCCACAGGAATCCTTTTATTTTTTCACTTTGCGATATAGGTTTTTAGTGGTGCATCCTGACATTTTACTGGTACGATACACTAATGTGGTGTAATTTATTTAATGATTCATCTTGTGACGTCGCAATATCATTAACAATAAATTATAATTAATTTGTATATAAAGACGTCTAAAAATATTTTAGATATATATCTTTTGAAAAAATAAAATTAAGTAAGTTTAAAATACATTAACTTCAAACAAACATTAAGTAAGTATTATAGTAAAGTAAATAGGCTTATTTGTCATAAAAATTCATTAAATTGACTAGAACTGCTTAAAATATTAAAAAAGTATGAAATAATAGAAGCACAAATCGAGTAGTATTACAATAATTAATATTAATAACATTTATAAGTTTAATATTATAACTGAGAAATGATGTTTGGTTACAGCCGTCTCAGTTACAGGGCTACTGTGATATGTTGGTGATATTTTTAATAAATAAAATTACCAATTTGTTGCCAGAGTGGATAAGGATCATGTGGGTGTGTTGTGAGGGAGCACCAACCGTGTGATAGTTGCATTGATGCTTTCTGCTACTTGCGGTATTGAGTTTTGTGGTGGATCTGCGGGTGTGATGCGCCTTCTTGTGGTTCTGAAGATATGCGGGTGATGACTTCTGCTGGGATCGTATGAGTGACCTTGCGATGGTGTAGGCCCGATGGTAGTCATATTGGTGCTTGTTGTGTTTTTTAGCATTGCGTGATGCGATGGTTGTTTGTGGGTCGCTATTCTCATAACGCTCTCTGCGTTTTGTTTTGACTCACACCTAAGCAGCTTTGCCTGAGTTGTTTAACCTAAGTAGGTTGCCCATAATGGCGGCCCGCAGACCATCTGACCTCCACGATATATATATATATATATATATATATATATATATAATTGCAATAAAAATAGAAGTCATATCAGCTAACTACTACCTTTATGCTGACGATTCGAGTTATATCGTAATTTTGTGGCTTCCGAAGCCAACTTGGCGATTGAAGCTATGAATGACGACTTAAATAAGATTAGCAAATGGTCGAGATCATTTGGTCTCACATTAAACTCAACTAAATCCCAAGCCTTGACAATAGGCAAAAGATATGCGCGTGGCACGCTTGATTTCTCATCTCTCCAAACTCTACGAATCGATGGCGCCGCTATTCCCTACTCAGATACTGCCATTCTCTAAAACGCTTTCAAAGTTTTCTACCTTTGTCTACTAAGATATCTATAGTCCAGACTCTTATCTTGCCGATTTTAGATTACGCTGATGTCTGCTATTTGGATGCTACCGAGAAGCAAACTAATAAACTCGAGCGCTTGCTTTTTGACTTAAACCAGTTCGATCACGTCTCTGTTTATCGCAAGCAGCTTATATGGCTCCCCATCCGCATTCACCGGAACACTCGAATCCTCTGTCTTCTTTTCAATATTCTACATAATCCTGATACTCCGCTATATCGAAAATACACCTCCAGATGTTCCATGAAATACTAGAACTCTGTTAAGATTTTCATCTTTCAATACAATGCTCTATTCTCATTCTTTTACTGTTAACGCAGTACGATTTTGGAATTCACTTCCCTTTAGGATTCGTGACGCTAAGTCGGTGTCTATGTTTAAAAGATTTGTTAAAGAGCACTATCATTCACACCATAATTATTATTTCGTGATGTGTAGTTATTCATATATGTAACATTAAAAATATAATATATTGAATTATTAATTTTTTTGTTATAATATATTATATTTGTATTCTATATATATATATATATATATATATATATATATATATATATATATATATATATATATATATATATATATAATATATATATATATATATGGATGTTATCATTTCTTAAATTTACGCGAACACTACACATTGAAAAAAACTAAATTTAGGGATTCTATCGCGTTTATGTAACTGATTTTACTTATTTTTAATTCCCGACGTTTCGGGTGCTTTACAGCAACCATGGTCACGGGGGGGTTGAAGACTGCATGTCAATTGTAACTAGGAAGCTAGAAGATAACAACATGCCTGCTGAATATGCAGTATTACTCAAACATTGCCTCACATCTGGCTATCTATTGTGGAAGGAAGGGTTCTACAAGCAAGTAGAAGGTGTGGCGATGGGCTCACCTGTATCTCCCATAGTCGCTGACATATTCATGGAGGACTTCGAGGAGAAAGCCCTTCTTACTGCTCCTGTAAATCCTCTCGGATTTACAGCGGTATGTAGACGACACCTTCACAATTTTACCATCTGACAAAGTAACTGCATTTTTAAACCACCTTAACTCTATAAACTCTAAAATACAATTCACAATGGAGTTAAAGGCAAATAATTCTTTAGCTTTCCTAGATGTTTTAGTCATTCGAAATCCTGATAACACTATTGGTCACACTGTGTATAGAAAAAAGACCCAACCAACCGATATTTAAATGGTGAATCTCACCATCATCCTTCACAGTTATCTACCGTGGGTAAATCTTTGTTTCAGAGAGCACGAGGGGTCTGTGACAGAAAACATCTAGCCGCCGAGCTGCAGCATGTCAAGCAAGTGTTGCAAGACAACAAGCTTCGGATCCCGCGCCTACGTCACAGTGACCGAGTGAAGCCGGCCACAGTCGAGCGTGTGCCTGCTGTACTACCATATGTCAGAGGAGTCACAGACAAGGTTGGCTACGTCTTGAAGCGAGCTTCCATTAAAACATACTACAAGCCGCCGAAGAAGATTAGTCAATTTTTACCATCCGTCAAGTGTAATATCCCTCTACAAGATGCAGGAGTGTACAAGTTAGATTGTGAATGTGGTCTCTCTTACATAGGTCAAACAAAAAGATCCATAAAAACCCGCGTGAAAGAACATATAGCTGACGTGAAGCACCGACGCTCCGGGAAGTCTGTAGTCTGTGAACATGAGCAAGATCGTCCCCACCATTACATCAGATTTGATAAACCACAAATCCTCGCAAAAGAACACCGATTCCTACCAAGGATGAGGCTATTGAAATTAAAAAACATCCTAATTTCAATAGAGAAGATGATTGGGTGCTGCCATCTGCTTGGGATCCTATAATTAACAAAATTAAACCCAAACCCAAGCATACCTCTGCAAGACTTCAAGATACTGTAAGTTCGTTTTGCGTAAATCGGAACAAAAATTAATATTCAAAAACTGAAGGTAGCCGGGCTAACAATGACATTGGGACGTCAAACATCTCAGTCCCCCCCGTGACCATGGTTGCTGTAAAGCACCCGAAACGTCGGTAATTAAAAATAAGTGAAATCAGTTAAATAAACGCGATAGAATCCGTCAATTTAGTTTTATTCAATATATGTTTTTATATATTTTTACCCCTTTTTAACTCAAATCTCATCACTCAAAAATTATCACGATAAGATTTGACTTGTAATTTTTAAAAAATTGTAGTTTTATATTTATTGTAATTCTATATAATTTAATTTTATATTAATTGTAATTTTATTTATTACTTTATTTTATTTATTTAACAGTTTATGCACACACATACTTCGATAGGAAAATGGTAAAACAAAATTATGTACAAACGCACTGCATAATCCACAATGAAATTTATTCCAGCAGGCCTATTGAAGGATAGTTGAAGGAAATAGAGGTAGTCAAAGTGTGCACTTTACTAAAATATACATATACAATACAAATACAAATATACAAACATCCATATATATACACATACATACATACATACATACATATATATACATATATATATATATACATATATATACACATAAATATAGAATACAAATATAATATATTATAACAAAAAAATATAATTCAATATATTATATTTTTAATGTTACATATATGAATAACTACACACATCACGAATTAATAATTATGGTGTGAATGTCAATTCCTTAACGGAACTGGTGTCAAGCAGTAAAGGTTCTCTAACCAATGAACAAAGACACACATTATCTTTTTATTTCAAAATGCGTGGCAATGCATTATTTTACTGTGCACGCACACATTCGTAAGAGTAATTCACATTCAATTTGGGATAATTTCAAATAAAAATAGAAGGCTTATTTACTCGTATTTTAAAAAAAACTGCAATAACGGTAATGTATCATTATTTATATACCTATTTGAACTAAAGTTTAAAATTTGGCTACTTAAAACTAGGCTAAACAAAAACAACAGGTTAAATATGTATTTTAGGTACATACTCATTACACAAATACATAGGTATATAGCCGTTACACGTAATATAAAATACATCTACATTAAAATTAGAAATAACATAATAATATC
Organism: Parnassius apollo; assembly: GCA_907164705.1. Lineage (NCBI taxonomy): Eukaryota > Metazoa > Arthropoda > Insecta > Lepidoptera > Papilionidae > Parnassius > Parnassius apollo. The sequence goes on from CAJQZP010000008.1 coordinate 1,293,594, forward strand.
TATATATTTCAAAATCATTGATATTGTCCGACAACACAGATTTTGAAGAACACCTTGCATGCTTACAAGAACAGACTTGCCGCTCTTCTTACGCATTCAAGCAAGGAATTCCTGACTAGAATAAATCAAGAACCAGTTTTAAACAAATATACAGGCGCGAACGTTTATACCATTATATTATATCATTTTTTTATTTCAATAAGCATTTTTTGTATGTAAAATATAGCGTTGAATTAAATGTGATTTGTAATTTTGATAGATTTATTACGGTCACAGGACAAATCCAGCCATTAGTTATATAGACAGGCAGACTTTAACAGGGAGAAATTATGCTGGCCTAAATCATAAAATATGGTAGCAGCTTCTCGAAGATACCGTAATGAGCCACATCAATCAAACTTAATAACGAAAGAGAATTGGGCAGGCTTGAAAAGAGAACAAAAACTGCAAAATTTGGAGAACTTAATTTTGATATATTTTGTTAAACCAGAGATAATTTATACGATAGCACATTTTAAACTACAAGTAATTTAGAATATAACTATTTAATTTGATTTTTAATATTTTTTATAATTGTATAACATACTACTCGTGCGGTTAAAGAATGGGCTTGAAAATAGCGTCGTCTCTGTTCATATCCCGTTTGCACACTGTAACCATCTATATTCACACATATACGTGGTTTATACGTAGTAGAGCCATGCTGCAGCTATATTCGTTGTATAGTAATGTAACACGAATGGGTCGGCTCGACCGGGGAACCAGTGTAAAATAGCAGATTAGCGCTGCTGTGTTTTGTATGGTGAGTGTAGAGAACCGAAGATCCTTTTTACTGGAAACAAGACATTCTATCTTAGTCCTCGCGGGTGACAACGCATCTGCATTTTGATTCGTAATCGTGGATAGATGTAGATGTCTATGGGCCACAGCAACCACTTACCATTAGGTGCGCTGTGTACACGTTTGTCACCCTTATCTTATTAAAGAAACCCGCCGGTAAATACTACAAAAAATACGTTGTGATGCGCGTTTTGTGTATATTGAAAGTAAACAAGAACGGCACGCGTTAATAGCGTTCTTACACTGTATGTTTTCAGAATGTGAAGCAACTACAATTTTCAGAAAATATACACGATTTCTGCGTACTGGTCGTGTATACTTTCTAACGATGATTCAGTAAATTAGTTAAGAGATTATACAAGGCTATAACCATATGACTTTATACATTACTAGCGTAAACGGCCGTAACAACTCGTATTAATAAAGTATATAAACACAAGCATAGAAATTTACCAAGTAAATGTCATTATATTAAAAAAAATATGCAACAATTAGTTATCAACTAATCATTTAGTTAAAGCTTTATGGGATTTTCAAGGTAACTGTTAAAATTATGAAGTACTTTGTGACAGACAAAATTATTTTTATTATAAAAGTAGTGTTTTCATTATAAGGCACTTAAATCTTGTTTATCTTCATAATATGTCCAATTACCTTCAACAAGAAATACAATTAATTGTCAATTTGCATTGAAGCAATATGTACTTACGTACTAGAACAGCTATCTCAAACGAAAAATGTGCGCTACTCTGTGTTCGCGCGTTCGGTTTTTTTTATCATAGAACAAACATAGGTAGAATGATCCGTAGGTAATAGTAGATTGTTTTGTTAAATAGCTAAATTATACCGAGAACAATATTTAAATTTTGTCATTTATTTTGTATATTATATTTGTTTATTTAATATAATATTACATAATATTATATCACAATCACGTTTTAATGATATTTTTATCTGAATATTTTAAAAGGTATCTATGTTAAATATAAAAAACATACTAAATGTATGTTTAACAAAACTTATTAACATAAAATTTAAATTACAAATATATTTATTTAAATTAGAATCATAAATGCTGTAAATAATCGTTCATAAATGCTGGGCACGCGGGAGTTAAAAATGGACGAATTTATTCCACTTTGACTTTGAAGTGGAAACCTAAAAATAAAATAAAAGAATAGTAAGCAGATTTAAACATGAAAAATTTAGCCTTATTATAGTAACTTATATGTTTCTACAAAAAAATGTGTATAATAATATATTATTCGTCCTATACTTAAGTACCCACCGAAATGTCGCATCTGAATATATTAATTTCATAATCTATATTCAATGATACGAGATGGCGGCTTAGGAATAATTTTTTTTATTATTAATTTATAATACTTTTTTATTGAATAAGTATCTTATTAACCGATGAAAAGTAATTCCTTGGTTTTTACTGACATTTCTTGAATTATTTGTGCAATATCTAAGTACACAAGACGGCATATTTTTATCAAGAGATTTTTTTTTAAATCAACACAACACGTGACAACTCTACAAGCGCCTAGCGAGTGACTGAGTAAAGTGCAGTGCATGCACCGCAGTTGAGTGGAACAGAGTAGCTGAATGCAGTGTCTCCTCTAGTACGTAGTACATAATAGCTCAATGTCAATTTGACACATACTTTTTTACGGCATTCACTGTCATAATTAAATATAATTATGATGTGTACTTTATACATGTCGTAGGATAATAATAAAATAAACCGAATTTTCGGAAAAAGTCCATGGTGATCGCGAAAACGCGGCTAATTAGATGATAGTCGAATCATTTCGACAGATTCTAAAAATGAATCAGCACGCCCCGATGTAGTCTTGTCTGCCCTACCCCTAGTATTTTTGTAAATCCGTAGGCGCGCAGGGAGCACCTACGCAGCTTCGGCTTATTGGCTTATTGCTCACCTTCGTAGCTTCGGCTTATTGGTCGCACGGATACCAGCAATTTGCTACGCAAGGGCGAAGGGGCTGCACTTCCCACTGCGCCGAAACTGTAACAGAAGTAACTTCAAGGATCAATATATGTCATATAATCTATATAGTATATTTCCTTTTATTTTTTTTATCATGAATAGGAAGTAATTATAATTTTAATCATAATATTAGTGCTATTTTGTATAACCTACAAATACTATCTACACACATTAATAACATAACTCTATCGCGTTTATGCTCGATGTATGTTTTTAACAAGTGCAGTATGTTTTTCGCTCAAACTTTAAGGGTACCTTATTCGAAAGTATACGCGATAAAAGCGTAATAACCGTGTATAGTTTCTAAAAATAGTTATGCTCATAACAAATTGAAACTATACGCGATCAGTCCCGACCTGTGCGTACTGTTGTCGTATACTTTCAATATACGCGTGCGTTTTTCGTAAGTATGTAACTTCAGTTCAACTTGTCATTGGAATCAATGATAACAAAATGCCATGAACTACTAAAACTGCTTATTTGTGAGCTACGACGCGTTATGAGAGTTTTCTTCACAATTATTGTTGATTTTGTTCGTTAATATTTTTGTGTAAGATATTTACATGCCATTGAGACATGAGTAAACATTTTTAAAATTTCATTTGTCTGCCTGTCCGAGCTGATCGTCGGAACAGCTGAATCGATTCTAATAACACTTCAAAAATTAATAAAGAGCAATACCGGGAATGATCTAGACTAAATTTGACTGAAAAATTTAAAGCTTTTATTAAAATAGAAATATTTATATGATAAAATAAATGGCCTTTAATGATTATCTTATGTCTAAATAACGGCATATTAATAGATTTCATTAGTTATAAATAGTAAAGTAAAGTAAAGTTACAGCCTATATACGTCCCACTGCTGAAAACAGGCCTCCCCTCATTTCTGAGGGGGTTTTAGGGCAAGGAAGTGTCCGCCGCGCTGCTCCAATGCGTGTTGCCGAACTTCACATGTCTTCGAAATATTTTTTTCTTATTCCTCAGACATGCCGGTTTCCTCACGATGTTTTCCTTCACCGCCGAGCAAGTGGTAAATCAGCACTTAAAATTGCAATTACCAATTTCATTGGTGCCGGCGGGGCTCGAACCCGGGTTACTCGCGTTCTATTATATTTACAGCGAGCGTTAACCATCTGAGCTACCACGGCTCTTAGTTATAAATGTAAATTTAAAATTATTGTACCTATTCGGGTATTTAATTATTTTCAAATATTTTCCCAAGAATAGGAAATTTCCAATTAACCAAATAATATAACGGTATAACGATATAACGTTATTAGTGTGTTTATGCTAATGGTACCGACATGTTGACGACACGGGCCTGATGAGCAGCCATTTCTAATACCATTTTTTACCTATTCAATAAAACAGAGTAGTACATGTTTTAAGTTAATTCTTTTCTTTAATAACATATACTCAAAAAACATAACATAAATTATCTATTCACTTGCATACGATTCTATATTACGCATATTTATTACTATTTTATGGTTTATAATAAAAATAATGTTATTTTTGTCGCGAAACCGCGCACATATTTTTATTGTATAATAAGTGTATGCGTAAGTTTTATTTTTTTTAATTTGAACACTTTTGCTGCTGGCCATTTACAAAACATCGATACCGTTAAAAACCGCATCCCTCTTGAAGTGAGGCTAAACAGTTATTATAGAAATAAATTCAACAATAACAATAGATATTTCTCCGAAATGCACTGAAATAGAATGTTTGAAAAGTCCACATTTGTTGAGTAATTTTTATTGTAGTTTGGTCATGTAGAAAGAATTAATGAGAAAAATGGTAAAAAGAAACTAAAAGCTCCAACAACCCTTAGCAACAAGAGATTTTTATAATTTTAAGCTATTGCATAGCTTCTATCGCGGGCCTTGAGCGTGGGGACCGAATCCAGAAATTCATTCCGTAACGAAAAAACCTCACGCTCCCCACTCCGACGGGCACGGAGGTGTGGCTTGAAGGCCGTGCATTGTCTAACGTCGTTTATGTGCGGACGAATTTATTTTATTTTAGACGACGGCTCCGTGGCGCAGTGGCTTAGCAATGAGAGCCAGGAGTCGCGGGTTTGAATCCCGCACGGAACAAGTATTTGTACATCCTACAAATATTTTTTTCTGGTCTGGATGTGTGTCCTTATGCAATTTATGTTTGTCAGTTGCCTCCGCGATACAGGAGAAAATCCAAGTGTGGGGGGTAACGTTTTTATAAAATAATTATAAAAGAGTAGTGAATATTAATGGGCTGTAAATAGATATACGATTAGCTTTATTTATTCTTTACATGAAACTTATTTTAAAGTTAAAGGAGTTATAATCGATAAGTCTATGTTTTAAAATTGGGTTTTGTTTTTAAAGTTTAGCAAAACATGTACTTGCTTTTCTATCAGACATTTGATGTATATAAAAAACACCTTATAATTTATTGGTAATTTAATTATTTTTTGAAAACAGTAGCAATAAATATAATTAACACTGACTTAATAATAGGTACTAATTATAACTTAGAACATAAATGAAAAACTCATGACAAGGAAAGTGGCTCAGGACCATGCTTTGCAGCTTTCTTTGGAGGAAGATGTTCAGTAGTGGACTTGTGAAGAGCTGTAATGATGATGATGATTCGAAAATTTGCACGATTAAATTATAAGAAATCGACGCTTTTTTATATAGGATAGGTTGACAAACGAGCACACAGTTCACCTGATGGTAAGTGGTTGCTGTGGCCCATAGACATCTACATCTATCCTCGATTACAAATCAAAATGCAGATGCGTTGTCACCAGGAAGGACTAAGATGAAATGCCTCGTTTCATTTAAAAAGTGTCTCTGGTTCTTTACACTCACTATACGAAACACATAATCATTAAGCTACTATTTTACATTGATATTCTGTGAGAGCGTGGTCCTTCCCCGGTCGAACCGACCCATTCGTGCTACAACTATACTTCTAATATAACTGCATGATTCTACCACGTATAAACGATGTGCTTCATTTTTTTTTTCGTTTTAAAATTGTTCTCGTAATAATCTGATTGTAAATAAATGTTCATTATTTTTTTATAAATAGCTTATCGATTAAAACAAATGTTTAAAAATAATTGAATCGTGCTAATTAAAGTAGTAGGAATGTTTAAAGTTGAAATTGGCACTAAAAGGCTGGTAATTGGGCCATCCACCCTACAAAGCGTGAATATAAAATTTTAATCAGATGCGTGTAATCACTCTGGGAGCTTGTAGCAAACTAAACTCGCGGCCAACGTGTGGACGCGGCGACTAAACTCTGCCAACAATCCTTTGATCTTTTGTAAAAAACCGACACCACATGGATCTCGCGCCAACTTGTGGGCCATCGTTCCAATACGTACCAATGAAGCCCAAACACCCCGTCTACACGTCGGCCAATGCTATTGGCCACTACATTCGTCATTGTGTTGGCCAACATGTAGAGGCGACGTAACATCGCTTCAGTTCGCCAGACTTCGGCTCGGTGTTTGTTTGCGTGCGACTAGACGTATGCGTGTAGAATAGCTGCTGTAACTTGAATTAATATCAAAGAAAAAAATAAATAAAAAAATACTACATAAATAAATAATTATAATTGCATAAGTTGACAAAAAATATTATGCAATAGCTTTACCGCGGCAGTCCCCGAGTACCACACGTATTTTTTTTTATTTAAGGAAGACGCTGCTTCCAGTCTCTCGTCTACATTTCCCTTTGTCGCCTTTTATGACACCCACGAGTAGATACAGGGTAATGGTTTCATGCAACCACATGGCTTATTACAGAGTTTAATGTTATATTTTTGGCTGAAGGTCTTATAGCTAAACCCACAATAAAAAAAAACCGATATGGAAACTGACATTTTAAAAACGAACTGTTCTTTAGAATCCATCTTTTACTGAATACCTAAAGACCGATTTACACTTCGACAAGTACAGTAGCGAGTTTAGTTACAGGGCAGTTGACAGTAAACAGTTAAGTGGGCAGTAGCGTTCAAACAATGTCTTCGTGGCGAGTTTAGTTAGGGACATTAGTTCATAGAGTTCGTCGAAGTATGACGTTTCAAGACCACAGAATTTTTCTGGTTTTCGTTCAAGAATGAAATGATCCAGTCAGAGAAGCATTAATGGTTGTTTTTAAAGAAGTTTTTAAGAATTTTCATGAGTGCAGCATCTCGAGCAGATTTCATTTTACAATTTGAACCTCTACTATTACACAAACATTCGTTATATTAATACTCCTATACGAATTTATACGTGATGTCTTCCGTTCATTTAATTATTAAAAATCAATGTAAAACGTATAAATATTCAATAAACAGTATCGTACAAACTTTGTGGCGAGTTTAATTATAAAAGTACAATTGTACGTTTCGGCGCGCAAACGTTGCGTCCTGTCAACTTATGCACTGAACTAAACTCGCTCGTTTACACGAACGGCGAGTTTAGTTGCGGGTGGCGGCAGACGCGCGGGAGGGCAGCACTTCGAACTTAACTCGCCGAAAAATAGCTCGGCCGGCTATCCCGTTCAACTTAATCGTTAAGGCGGTGGTCTCCTATAAACGCCGTAGGCCGCACAGCGTCACGCCGTACGCCGCGTTACGATGCTTACTATAGAAATGTACTGTTGTGGTCTCTCTTACACGCTGACGTCGGCGTATGGACGTCGTAGGCGGCGTAAGACGCTTTGCGCTGCGTCTCTAGTTATTTTGAACCATTGCAGCGTGAACGTCGTGTGTAGCGTCAGTACAAAATGGCTAATTTTAATAAAGAAAAAGACGAGTTATTGATTGAGACAGTTAAATGTTATATTGCAATATATAATAAAGGTGACAAGGAACATAAAAATAATGTTTATAAACACCAATGTTGGGAAAAAATTTGTGAAGTAGTTGGATTGCCTGGTAAGTTTTTATTTATTATTTTTTATTATTTTAGTAATTTTGCCACGTCAACCGTCCTTGCGGTGAACATATATATGTCATAAGTTCATTGCGAATATTTACTGCTGACGTAATTTCTGCGCCCCCGCTCGCCTGAGAGGTCGAAAATTTTCAGATGGCAATGGTATGTCGGTTAAGTCATTACTGGATACACGATTATTTTTCATAGTTATCAACATATTATGTAAACAACATGCCGCCAAAATTAAGTAGTCTATGGTACTAGGTTCCATGTGTATTGGTGTATGAAAAACTCTGAAAACATTAGCCAAAATGCCAAATGCACTTTCGACAGTACGTCGAGCTCTGCTCAGTCTGTAGTTAAATTGTCTTTTCTGAGTATCTTCTTGGCTCTGAGTAAATGGATAGGGTTTCATGAGACGTGGCATTAACCGAAATCCACCATCACCAACAATAAATTGGGGTAAAAATATATCCGTGCCAGGTAATTGAATGTCTGATGGAAATGGAAAAGTTTCATCGAGTATTTGTTTGCCTATAGTCGATTTGACAAATATTCCGCTATCACTTTCTTTACCGTAGGAACCGATGTCCACGCATAAAAATTTGCAGTCTGGGTCTGTAACAGCCAGCAAAACAATAGAGAAATATTTCTTGTAGTTGTAGTATAAAGACCCGGAATTAGGAATATTTCTGATTCGGATATGTTTACCATCAATTGCCGCACAACATGGAAAATTCCATTTGGAAAGAAATCCTTCCGCTGATTGCTTTAAAATATTTTCTGTAATATTTGGTAAATATACAGGAACAAGATGTTTGCACATTGCTTTTAGAGTTGACTTGATGATCAGTGATATATAATTATGCGATATACGAAACTGAAAAGCTAGTGATCGCATGGACTCCCCCGGTTGCGAGGTACCTGAAAAATAAGTTAAAAAATGTTTTAATGAATATTCTTCTTAGTTTCAGAATGTAAAAAGAGGTGGAAAAGTCTTCGGGACCAGTACAATAAAAAAAAAAACGAAAGAGGGCGGCACAGGTTCAGCGAGAATAAATAGCACTTGGGAATATATGGATCTAATGTCCTTTTTGTCTGATGCTCCTGAGAGACGGTATAGTATACAATTATTCAAAAACAAGCTCTTTGTTAGTACATACGCTATCTATTCGCTAACGTATTTTATATAATTTCAGTGTTTCTCGCTCAGAAGGAATTAGTGAAAATGATTCTCAGACAAGTATTCGTAATACAGAGGTCAATACTGGCATTGATTTTGAATGCGATGATACTTGTACTCAAGAGATATATGCTGAAAACAGGCCTACGACACAAGAAAATATTGGCAACACTGATAATTCTACGCTAGGTCCGTCAACCTCTAAGAAACGAAAACCAATTAAATTACAAGAAAAACTAGACAAAAGGGAAATTCAGAGGCTAAATTTACTTGAGGCACTAGTAAACAATACAAAAAATCAATCGCAAGTTCAACCTCAGTCAGCGATCAAAAAAATTTTTTTGAGTCAATGGCTGAAGTGGTGGAGACGTTTCCGCCGCGTGAACAAGCCGCCATCAGAGCGAAAGTTTGTCAGTTAGTATCGGATACAGAGATAAGACTTTCTTCTCCAGTGACTCCTATGCCTGAAGATTCTTGGAGTAATGAATATTTTAACATGTGAAAGACAACCAAATGATTAATATTTTATTTTGATGTTATGTTATTATTATATTATATTAAGATTATGTATGTAAAAAAGTGATTATTATTTTACCTCAGTGTAACAGCAACTTTTTCTTCAACCGATATGGGCTTAGGATACCTTTTTGATGGCACTTTTATTACATACTCCTGCACAAGCTCTACAATATATTTAAATTGTTCTTGATTAATACGAAAATATTCAGTAAATTTAGAATCGCTGTCTTTTAAGTGTTTCATTATCAATAGCTGGAAACATCCTTCCTCATTTCTCTTCATAAATAGTCGGTGCCTTGTTGCCTTTATTTTTCTTCGTATACGGTCGTCTTGTGCCTCTTCATCAAGTAACACAAGCGCCGCCAAAAGTGTTGAATTTATATCCATTTTATGAACAAATATCACACACAACCACACGTGAGCACTGTCGGCTACTTACTGTTGTTTGACGTCGTCCGTTGCTAATATGTATTGACCGCTGACGCTGTGCCTGGCGTTCAGACGCCGATCGGAACGTTTACGCTGAAGTCGGACGTCGCGTATAGCGTTTAATAGGAGACCGTAGCCTAACTTGCTACTTAACTCGCTTATTGCCGTTCAAACGAGGTTCAAACTTAACTCGCCATGTTCGCAAGTTAACTCGCTACTGTACTTATCGAAGTGTAAATCGGTCTTAAGCGATATAAAAACAATATTTATCACTAGGATAAATTGTTTATATTCACGCAAATCAATAATTATATTTAGTAATTTTGGTAACACCCTTCACGCAACGTAATAAGTACCATATTACAACGGTTTTATTTTAGAAACTGAGACAAGCATTGTTTATTGAAAGTGCTAGGGGTTTTGATTTACGGAGAAAAAAGAATTCGTTTATTCCAGCAAATACGTTAAGTTGAAGAATGTTGGGCCATTCTAGAAATTTATACTTACGTTGGATGATTATTATTTTCACTTCAGCATATATTTGTTGGGATGATCTGAGTTATGGTACTTAAAACAAATCTCTTCCAAGTACTTTTAGTAAAGTTTTAGTTACTTATATTTATTTACAATTTTCTAAATTGATGTATTATATATTACTCATTAAACCCTTTCATTCATTTTAATGCATCCTACATAGGAGTACAGTAAAGTATTTTAATATATTTCGGAATAAGTAGTACCCTCGTACGATCGGTGACGTATATTATAACATTAAAACAGTCAATAAAACTCAAGGAGCTCCGAAGCTGTTTTCGTCAGAATATTCGCATTATTTCTGCTTTCTACTTCGTCTTCTTTAATATATCATATCCTGTCCATGTAGAAGAATGTTTTAAATTTCTCAACTCCGCAAAGGACAGTGGCGAAATAATATGTGATGTGATTATTAAGCGTCTACTTAAGTTATCAATACAGATATTAATAAAATAATTTAATTTGTGTTAATTAATCAAGCTTATGGCCTATCGAAATCTGGAAAAAATCTTCTTACTTAATTTAAAAATAAATTGACTAGTTGTTATGGCAAATTATTTATGGAATTATTAAGCTCCTACTTATGTCACCATTACAGATATCAATAAAATAATTTACTATGCATTATCTAATCAAGCTTATGGCCTATCGAATTCACGAAAAAAACATCCTACACAGTTCAAAACATGGAGGTTAGAGAAAATGAGAACGATCGCTACGTGCTAAAGCATAGCCCGCCATAGTCCCTGAACTGCCGTCGGTAAGTAGTATTTGCCAAGTTAGCTGTTAATGAGTACAAGAAGATGAAGTGAATTGAATAATGTACAAATTTTCTTCGCAGCATTGGTGAGAAAATAATCGTGCTCTGTAATTTTTTAATTTTTGTCAAAAAGAAACATTAAAAAATGATGAATATTGTATTGTGCGTGGATGTGCAAGTGGTTTAGCATCTGATCGGAAAAATAGACTGAAAATGACCTTTATTGAGACAAATTAGCGATCGCATCGCCTCACTTATTTTGTCCATATTTTGGGACACTATTTTCTAGTGCGATCGTTCTCCTTCTCTTTAATCTCCATGGTTACAGAACAGGAGAACGATCGCTACGTAATAAGGCATAGTCCGCTTGTCCCTGAAAATTTATAGAATTTATAGCCGCATTGCCGTCGGTAAGTAGTATCTGCGAAGTAATTTTTTAATTATTGACAAAAAGCAACATTAAAAAAGGGTGAAATGTTATAAAAATGATAATAATACATCAATAATAATTAATAATTTATATTTGTAATAATTCATAATATTTTTAGTAATTAAAATTATAAAAAAAACATAATCTATAATTTATTAATTAATAAATAATAATAATAAATAATAGTTTCGTTATTTTCTTTTTTATTTGAATGATATTATAATCATTTCAAGCTAGCGCACAACAGCCCTTTTTTATTGAGACCATTTGGCGATCGCAGCGCCTCACTTTTTTTTGTCCATATTTCTGGGACACTATTTTCTACAGCGATCGTTCTCCTTTTCTCTAACCTCCATGGTTCAAAACTTAATTGACTAGTTGTTGCAGTTGTTGCGATTCGTCAGTGATGACAGGCAAAGGTCTTATACCATACAGCTGAGTTGACGTATATTTTATTCAGAAAACTCTTCTATATATACTAATGCGTTCGTTAAGGATTCCGTCTATGCTAGTATTTACCCTATATAAACATATATGAAAATTATATTGACTAGTTGTTGTTGTAACGATCTGCCAATTAAGGCCTTTTATATCTTACAGTAGTCTAGATAGTGTAGTAATATAGATCTTAGTCTGATGTGTATTTTGTTTAAACTGGAATATCTTTAATTTCTGATTTTCTGCAGTAATATGACTAAGAAAATGTTCAGGATTTTAAACTCTATATTTTACATATTTTGTATTTGTCGACGCAAGAAAAAAAAGTCACATAAAATTTGTTTGGAGTTCACTATTGTCCTTTTACCTTCGGTTCAAGGAAAACTTTTACTTCCAATGTCTCAACATCTGTCTAGATTTTACAATAGATCTTTCTCTATTCCTTAATTCATACGGAAAAGAAAAAAAATACGTGTGGCACTTGGGGACTGCCGCGGTAAAGCTATTGCATAATATTTTTGTCAACTTATGCAATTATAAATATTTATTTATGTAGTATTTATTTATTTGTTTTTTTCTTTGATATTAATTCAAGTTACAGCAGCTATGCTACACGCATACGTCTAGTCGCACGCAAACAAACACCGAACCGAAGTCTGCCAAACTGAAACGACGTTACGGCGCCTCTACACGTTGGCCAACACAGTGGCGAATGTAGTGGCCAATAGCATTGGCCAACGTGTAGACGGGGTGTTTGGGCTTCATTGGTATGTATTGGAACGATGGCCCGCAAGTTGGCGCGAGATCCATGTGGTGTCGGTTTTTTATAAAAGATCAAAAGATTATTACAAGCTCCCAGAGTGATTACACGCATCTGATTAAAATTTTATATTCACGCTTTGTAGGGTAGATGGCCCAATTACCAGCCTTTTAGTGCCAATTTTAACATTCCTACTACTTTAATTAGCACGATTAAATTATTTTTAAACATTTGTTTTAATCGATAAGCTATTTATAAAAAAAATAATGAACATTTATTTACAATCAGATTATTACGAGAACAATTTTAAAATGAAAAAAAAAATGAAGCACGTCGTTTATACGTGGTAGAACCATGCAGTTATATTAGAAGTATAGTTGTAGCACGAATGGGTCGGTTCGACCGGGGAAGGACCACAGACATCAATGTAAAATAGTAGCTTAATGATTATGTGTTTCGTATAGTTAGTGTAGAGAACCAGAGACACTTTTTAAATGAAACGAGGCATTTCATCTTAGTCCTTCCTGGTGACAACGCATCTGCATTTTGATTCGTAATCGAGGATAGATGTAGATGTCTATGGGCCGCAGCAACCACTTACCATCAGGTGAACTGTGTGCTCGTTTGTCAACCTATCCTATATAAAAAAGCGTCAATTTCTTATAATTTAATCGTGCAAGTTTTCGAATCATCATCATCATTACAGCTCTTCACAAGTCCACTACTGAACATCTTCCTCCAAAGAAATCCGCAAAGCATGGCAAAAGTTTTTCATTTATGTTCTAAGTTATAATTAGTACCTATTATTAAGTCAGTGTTAATTATATTTATTGCTACTGTTTTCAAAAAATAATTAAATTACCAATAAATTATAAGGTGTTTTTTATATACATCAAATGTCCGATAGAAAAGCAAGTACATGTTTTGCTAAGCTTTAAAAACAAAACCCAATTTTAAAACTTAGACTTATCGATTATAACTCCTTTAACTTTAAAATAAGTTTAGTTCTAATTAATGGTATTTATTCCAGTTTCTGATTCATGTAAAGAATAAATAAAGCTAATCGTATATCTATTTACAGCCCATTAATATTCACTACTCTTTTATAATTATTTTATAAAAACGTTACCCCCCACACTTGGATTTTCTCCTGTATCGCGGAGGCAACTGACAAACATAAATTGCATAAGGACACACATCCAGACCAGAAAAAAATATTTGTAGGATGTACAAATACTTGTTCCGTGCGGGATTCAAACCCGCGACTCCTGGCTCTCATTGCTAAGCCACTGCGCCACGGAGCCGTCGTCTAAAATAAAATAAATTCGTCCGCACATAAACGACGTTAGACAATGCACGGCCTTCAAGCCACACCTCCGTGCCCGTCGGAGTGGGGAGCGTGAGGTTTTTTCGTTACGGAATGAATTTCTGGATTCGGTCCCCACGCTCAAGGCCCGCGATAGAAGCTATGCAATAGCTTAAAAACTTTTCTTCCTTTTTATAAGCCCGTTAAAGTTGACTGCACACCACTTAAAACAATATAGTTGGCTGCAAATGATTTAAGGTGCATATGTGTCCGTGTTGTTATAATAAGTTGAGATTGGTTCTGGTTTTGGTTTTTATTCATTTGAAATATAAGTAACGAGCGCTCCATCCTTCATTCATTGTTGGTCTGAGGTTCTAGAAGTAAAACTATGAAACTTGGTGATAAACTGGGTGGTAGGAATCTCCTTAAGGTAAGTACCAATCATCACACTACTCGGCTTAATGCCGATCATTCATTCATTATGTTGAGACAGCTAGATTAGTTTATTCGTATCATCTGCGTTTGCCAACCCGCCTATCTACGAGTATATATCTATGTATAACTTAAACTTTAAAGAGTCCCTTGGAGAAAAATTTAAGGAAATAAGCATATTAACTTTAGCATCACAATATATTATGAAATTATTTGTACATAACGCATAAATGGCTTTAATAGGAATAAAAATGTTCATACTTTAAACACAAGGAAAAAACATAAGCCTGTAATAGCAGTTACTAGATTCCACAGACTTAGTAATTCATTTATGGTACAATGTATACGCTTTACAAAAAAATCTCAGAAAATGTACTAACATTTGTCAATAAACAAGTAAATATTTCATCAAAAAATTGTACAAAAGGGTTATTATGATATCAAAGAATACATAAATGAAAATGACCCATGGGTGTGAGGTGATCGCCACCATGCTGGTTCTATTAAAATTCATTTCAAAACTGTACAAACTAAATTATTGTAAAGTAAATTACGTTTAAAACAAAATTCCAATTGATTTCTTGCTGGTTCTTCCCAGAACAGAGGTAATTTCGGAACAAGTGCTAAATAAAATAATGACTTTCAATAAGTATTTTGTAATAATCTATATGGAATAAAAATCATTCTATTGTATTCTCTTCGACCTCAAAATGACGACGCTCCCCCCCCCCCGTCGCATGCGAATCGTCAAAGTCGTCATTTGACGTAACGAGTTCTTTGATCAAAAAAACATAAAGTTCTATTGTTGTTATGTCGTCTTAAGAAAATTTCTATTATGGATAGGATTTGCACCGCGCTAGGTTTCAGAGTGTTACACCAAACATTGCATACTTTTCACATTCATCTATTACAGCCTCTAAAAGTCCACAGCAGATATGTATAGGTCTCCCCCATAAATCGATCCATAGAGAGGATTCTGCCATAGTTGCAACGCTCGGTCGGCGGGTTGGCAAACACAGTTTATAATATTGAGTTGTTTTAAAGAAGATGCAGCGGGCCATCTCCAGTTTCAATTTCCCTTTGGTACATAGTTGCAACGCTCGGTCGGCGGGTTGGCAAACACAGTTTATAATATTGAGTTGTTTTAAAGAAGATGCAGCTGTCCATCTCCAGTTTCAATTTCCCTTTGGTACATAGTTGCAACGCTCGGTCGGCGGGTTGGCAAACACAGTTTATAATATTGAGTTGTTTTAAAGAAGATGCAGCTGTCCATCTCCAGTTTCAATTTCCCTTTGGTACATAGTTGCAACGCTCGGTCGGCGGGTTGGCAAACACAGTTTATAATATTGAGTTGTTTTAAAGAAGATGCAGCTGTCCATCTCCAGTTTCAATTTCCCTTTGGTACATAGTTGCAACGCTCGGTCGGCGGGTTGGCAAACACAGTTTATAATATTGAGTTGTTTTAAAGAAGATGCAGCTGTCCATCTCCAGTTTCAATTTCCCTTTGGTACATAGTTGCAACGCTCGGTCGGCGGGTTGGCAAACACAGTTTATAATATTGAGTTGTTTTAAAGAAGATGCAGCTGTCCATCTCCAGTTTCAATTTCCCTTTGGTACATAGTTGCAACGCTCGGTCGGCGGGTTGGCAAACACAGTTTATAATATTGAGTTGTTTTAAAGAAGATGCAGCTGTCCATCTCCAGTTTCAATTTCCCTTTGGTACATAGTTGCAACGCTCGGTCGGCGGGTTGGCAAACACAGTTTATAATATTGAGTTGTTTTAAAGAAGATGCAGCTGTCCATCTCCAGTTTCAATTTCCCTTTGGTACATAGTTGCAACGCTCGGTCGGCGGGTTGGCAAACACAGTTTATAATATTGAGTTGTTTTAAAGAAGATGCCGCTGTCCATCTCCAGTTTCAATTTCCCTTTGGTACATAGTTGCAACGCTCGGTCGGCGGGTTGGCAAACACAGTTTATAATATTGAGTTGTTTTAAAGAAGATGCCAGCTGTCCATCTCCAGTTTCAATTTCCCTTTGGTACATAGTTGCAACGCTCGGTCGGCGGGTTGGCAAACACAGTTTATAATATTGAGTTGTTTTAAAGAAGATGCAGCTGTCCATCTCCAGTTTCAATTTCCCTTTGGTACATAGTTGCAACGCTCGGTCGGCGGGTTGGCAAACACAGTTTATAATATTGAGTTGTTTTTAAAAGAAGATGCAGCTGTCCATCTCCAGTTTCAATTTCCCTTTGGTACATAGTTGCAACGCTCGGTCGGCGGGTTGGCAAACACAGTTTATAATATTGAGTTGTTTTAAAGAAGATGCAGCTGTCCATCTCCAGTTTCAATTTCCCTTTGGTACATAGTTGCAACGCTCGGTCGGCGGGTTGGCAAACACAGTTTATAATATTGAGTTGTTTTAAAGAAGATGCAGCTGTCCATCTCCAGTTTCAATTTCCCTTTGGTACATAGTTGCAACGCTCGGTCGGCGGGTTGGCAAACACAGTTTATAATATTGAGTTGTTTTAAAGAAGATGCAGCTGTCCATCTCCAGTTTCAATTTCCCTTTGGTACATAGTTGCAACGCTCGGTCGGCGGGTTGGCAAACACAGTTTATAATATTGAGTTGTTTTAAAGAAGATGCAGCTGTCCATCTCCAGTTTCAATTTCCCTTTGGTACATAGTTGCAACGCTCGGTCGGCGGGTTGGCAAACACAGTTTATAATATTGAGTTGTTTTAAAGAAGATGCAGCTGTCCATCTCCAGTTTCAATTTCCCTTTGGTACATAGTTGCAACGCTCGGTCGGCGGGTTGGCAAACACAGTTTATAATATTGAGTTGTTTTAAAGAAGATGCAGCTGTCCATCTCCAGTTTCAATTTCCCTTTGGTACATAGTTGCAACGCTCGGTCGGCGGGTTGGCAAACACAGTTTATAATATTGAGTTGTTTTAAAGAAGATGCAGCTGTCCATCTCCAGTTTCAATTTCCCTTTGGTACATAGTTGCAACGCTCGGTCGGCGGGTTGGCAAACACAGTTTATAATATTGAGTTGTTTTAAAGAAGAAAGCTGCAGCTGTCCATCTCCAGTTTCAATTTCCCTTTGGTACATAGTTGCAACGCTCGGTCGGCGGGTTGGCAAACACAGTTTATAATATTGAGTTGTTTTAAAGAAGATGCAGCTGTCCATCTCCAGTTTCAATTTCCCTTTGGTACATAGTTGCAACGCTCGGTCGGCGGGTTGGCAAACACAGTTTATAATATTGAGTTGTTTTAAAGAAGATGCAGCTGTCCATCTCCAGTTTCAATTTCCCTTTGGTACATAGTTGCAACGCTCGGTCGGCGGGTTGGCAAACACAGTTTATAATATTGAGTTGTTTTAAAGAAGATGCAGCTGTCCATCTCCAGTTTCAATTTCCCTTTGGTACATAGTTGCAACGCTCGGTCGGCGGGTTGGCAAACACAGTTTATAATATTGAGTTGTTTTAAAGAAGATGCAGCTGTCCATCTCCAGTTTCAATTTCCCTTTGGTACATAGTTGCAACGCTCGGTCGGCGGGTTGGCAAACACAGTTTATAATATTGAGTTGTTTTAAAGAAGATGCAGCTGTCCATCTCCAGTTTCAATTTCCCTTTGGTACATAGTTGCAACGCTCGGTCGGCGGGTTGGCAAACACAGTTTATAATATTGAGTTGTTTTAAAGAAGATGCAGCTGTCCATCTCCAGTTTCAATTTCCCTTTGGTACATAGTTGCAACGCTCGGTCGGCGGGTTGGCAAACACAGTTTATAATATTGAGTTGTTTTAAAGAAGATGCAGCTGTCCATCTCCAGTTTCAATTTCCCTTTGGTACATAGTTGCAACGCTCGGTCGGCGGGTTGGCAAACACAGTTTATAATATTGAGTTGTTTTAAAGAAGATGCAGCTGTCCATCTCCAGTTTCAATTTCCCTTTGGTACATAGTTGCAACGCTCGGTCGGCCGGTTGGCAAACACAGTTTATAATATTGAGTTGTTTTAAAGAAGATGCAGCTGTCCATCTCCAGTTTCAATTTCCCTTTGGTACATAGTTGCAACGCTCGGTCGGCGGGTTGGCAAACACAGTTTATAATATTGAGTTGTTTTAAAGAAGATGCAGCTGTCCATCTCCAGTTTCAATTTCCCTTTGGTACATAGTTGCAACGCTCGGTCGGCGGGTTGGCAAACACAGTTTATAATATTGAGTTGTTTTAAAGAAGATGCAGCTGTCCATCTCCAGTTTCAATATTTGGTACATAGTTGCAACGCTCGGTCGGCGGGTTGGCAAACACAGTTTATAATATTGAGTTGTTTTAAAGAAGATGCAGCTGTCCATCTCCAGTTTCAATTTCCCTTTGGTACATAGTTGCAACGCTCGGTCGGCGGGTTGGCAAACACAGTTTATAATATTGAGTTGTTTTAAAGAAGATGCAGCTGTCCATCTCCAGTTTCATTTTCCCTTTGGTACATAGTTGCAACGCTCGGTCGGCGGGTTGGCAAACACAGTTTATAATATTGAGTTGTTTTAAAGAAGATGCAGCTGTCCATCTCCAGTTTCAATTTCCCTTTGGTACATAGTTGCAACGCTCGGTCGGCGGGTTGGCAAACACAGTTTATAATATTGAGTTGTTTTAAAGAAGATGCCGCTGTCCATCTCCAGTTTCAATTTCCCTTTGGTACATAGTTGCAACGCTCGGTCGGCGGGTTGGCAAACACAGTTTATAATATTGAGTTGTTTTAAAGAAGATGCAGCTGTCCATCTCCAGTTTCAATTTCCCTTTGGTACATAGTTGCAACGCTCGGTCGACGGGTTGGCAAACACAGTTTATAATATTGAGTTGTTTTAAAGAAGATGCAGCTGTCCATCTCCAGTTTCAATTTCCCTTTGGTACATAGTTGCAACGCTCGGTCGGCGGGTTGGCAAACACAGTTTATAATATTGAGTTGTTTTAAAGAAGATGCAGCTGTCCATCTCCAGTTTCAATTTCCCTTTGGTACATAGTTGCAACGCTCGGTCGGCGGGTTGGCAAACACAGTTTATAATATTGAGTTGTTTTAAAGAAGATGCAGCTGTCCATCTCCAGTTTCAATTTCCCTTTGGTACATAGTTGCAACGCTCGGTCGGCGGGTTGGCAAACACAGTTTATAATATTGAGTTGTTTTAAAGAAGATGCAGCTGTCCATCTCCAGTTTCAATTTCCCTTTGGTACATAGTTGCAACGCTCGGTCGGCGGGTTGGCAAACACAGTTTATAATATTGAGTTGTTTTAAAGAAGATGCAGCTGTCCATCTCCAGTTTCAATTTCCCTTTGGTACATAGTTGCAACGCTCGGTCGGCGGGTTGGCAAACACAGTTTATAATATTGAGTTGTTTTAAAGAAGATGCAGCTGTCCATCTCCAGTTTCAATTTCCCTTTGGTACATAGTTGCAACGCTCGGTCGGCGGGTTGGCAAACACAGTTTATAATATTGAGTTGTTTTAAAGAAGATGCAGCTGTCCATCTCCAGTTTCAATTTCCCTTTGGTACATAGTTGCAACGCTCGGTCGGCGGGTTGGCAAACACAGTTTATAATATTGAGTTGTTTTAAAGAAGATGCAGCTGTCCATCTCCAGTTTCAATTTCCCTTTGGTACATAGTTGCAACGCTCGGTCGGCGGGTTGGCAAACACAGTTTATAATATTGAGTTGTTTTAAAGAAGATGCAGCTGTCCATCTCCAGTTTCAATTTCCCTTTGGTACATAGTTGCAACGCTCGGTCGGCGGGTTGGCAAACACAGTTTATAATATTGAGTTGTTTTAAAGAAGATGCAGCTGTCCATCTCCAGTTTCAATTTCCCTTTGGTACATAGTTGCAACGCTCGGTCGGCGGGTTGGCAAACACAGTTTATAATATTGAGTTGTTTTAAAGAAGATGCAGCTGTCCATCTCCAGTTTCAATTTCCCTTTGGTACATAGTTGCAACGCTCGGTCGACGGGTTGGCAAACACAGTTTATAATATTGAGTTGTTTTAAAGAAGATGCAGCTGTCCATCTCCAGTTTCAATTTCCCTTTGGTACATAGTTGCAACGCTCGGTCGGCGGGTTGGCAAACACAGTTTATAATATTGAGTTGTTTTAAAGAAGATGCAGCTGTCCATCTCCAGTTTCAATTTCCCTTTGGTACATAGTTGCAACGCTCGGTCGGCGGGTTGGCAAACACAGTTTATAATATTGAGTTGTTTTAAAGAAGATGCAGCTGTCCATCTCCAGTTTCAATTTCCCTTTGGTACATAGTTGCAACGCTCGGTCGGCGGGTTGGCAAACACAGTTTATAATATTGAGTTGTTTTAAAGAAGATGCAGCTGTCCACCTCCAGTTTCAATTTCCCTTTGGTACATAGTTGCAACGCTCGGTCGGCGGGTTGGCAAACACAGTTTATAATATTGAGTTGTTTTAAAGAAGATGCAGCTGTCCATCTCCAGTTTCAATTTCCCTTTGGTACATAGTTGCAACGCTCGGTCGGCGGGTTGGCAAACACAGTTTATAATATTGAGTTGTTTTAAAGAAGATGCAGCTGTCCATCTCCAGTTTCAATTTCCCTTTGGTACATAGTTGCAACGCTCGGTCGGCGGGTTGGCAAACACAGTTTATAATATTGAGTTGTTTTAAAGAAGATGCAGCTGTCCACCTCCAGTTTCAATTTCCCTTTGGTACATAGTTGCAACGCTCGGTCGGCGGGTTGGCAAACACAGTTTATAATATTGAGTTGTTTTAAAGAAGATGCAGCTGTCCATCTCCAGTTTCAATTTCCCTTTGGTACATAGTTGCAACGCTCGGTCGGCGGG